>KK117431.1:0-23446 GCA_000611955.2 Stegodyphus mimosarum | reverse complement strand
CAATATAGTTATGAGGGTTTACTTGATCTGGTAAAAGTTAAATAGTCCAAAACCTCCCGACAGACGTGAAGCAAATTATCGCTATGTCTGAAAGTAACTACAGTGTCAGACACAGGTTTAAATAAGCCTCTTATTTAAAAAGAACTTAAACATAAAGGCATGTTCTGATGCTAACAAAATTAGTTACAGCTCGTGGTGATGTAATTAAACAAGAACAGTCAAATTCAAACTAAAAATGTGGACTAGTGGTCAAAGACTATACAATTTAGTTTTAATTTAAGCTGGCTTAGTAACTCTATCATATGAGGAAATAGAAATGGGAAACTATACTAAAGGCTGAAATCATAAACAACTGGGTAATTTATATAATAATAATTGTACATATCTTTGAAGAAAAATTTTCTTCATGTATTATTGTCTCTTTCTTCAACACATTTCCTTTTTATTTTAGCATTTTTCGATTTAATTAAGGATTCCTATTATTCTAAAAAAACTAAATGCATATAGAAAAAGCTGCTAATTTTATTTCTTTAGCAATATCAAAATTGAGAAGAAATATGAAATATATATGGTAAGGGCTGGTTATAGAGCTGATGTGGCAGAAATTTTAGAATTTAGTGACAAACTAAGCAACAAAATCTAGAAATGTCATAACTTTTAGAATTTAGAGCAGGCACTGGAAGCAGAATTTAGAAAGGCACTAGGCAGCAGAATTTAAGATTCACAGAGATTGCATCAGGTGGAAATATGCCTAGCGCCAGTTCTGTATGATGCATTAAGGCATATTATATGAATCTTTTAAATTGTCAGTTTTCAATTTCTTTATTAATAAAAAAATACATTTCTATAACGCCTGTCCATGTGATAAGATTAGAAGCATTCCTGATATTTTCCATGCTTGTGTCCAATGAAAAGTAGAGAAAATAAAGGGAAGATAAACATGTTAAGAAAAAGATTCTAGTATCAGAAGTAAAACATTCAAATATTATGTTTTCATTGTTCTTCAAGGCGTTCTCGAAAAAGTAAGAAATTCATCACAAACTTTCTGTAAAATACATCCATTATGTGTTAATACCATGGAGACATTTTTAATTTTGTCACATATTACTGGAATCTTCTAGAATCGTGGGTCTATAAATCTTGCCTTCAAATCCTTCTAAACTTTCCAAGCTGCACTGTCTAAAATCCTAAAGAAAAATTATCCCTACCAATTCTGTAATAGCCAAAAGCCAGAAATATTTTGAAAAAAAAAAAGTGTAAAATAAATTTTATAGAGAAAATTGATGCATATTCTGAGATTTCTGAATATTCTCAGACAATTACATGGGATAAACTCTTACTATGAAAAAATTAAAAAGAAAACATTTTTAATTAATTACATAGCTAATTTCGCGTTTAGTAAGAACTGTTTCGTAAATTGTGTTTTATAGCATTATACTTTGTTTATTTCTCAGATTCAAAATATTGTATAATAAGTTAAAATGGAACTTTATAATATGACAGCGAAAAATAAAAATATTTTATTATAATGTCTTTTTTTAAATATATTGTAATTTCAATATATTACCATTATTTTAATGGAATTTATTACTGTTACAATGCACTAAAAAAATCGTCGAAAAATTCTCAGATCTCGGAATTAAAAATTTGCTATAAAAACTGATCTTAAAATCGCCAAAATGTTGATATGTCGCCAAATTTAGAACCATTAAATAAAAAAATTGACATCACCAAAAGCGAAAAGTTGTTTAAGAGATCTTCATTAGAAAAAAAAAATGAATTTCGAAATGCTCATGTTTCATTTCTTGCTTAGAAACTCGAATATCCCATTATTTATATTAGAAATAAGAACAAATTATAACACATGAACCCATTCACCCATTCAAAAGATAATCATATATGTCAGCAAATCGCCAAAAATATTTCTCCAAAATGCTAATTCACACTCAAACTGGCAGTCGTAAAAACAGAGAGAAATTTCAGATGATTAAAATTAAGGACCTTCTGCCGATTTTGGCCGAAATTAAGGACTTTTAAGGACCAAAACTCGATTCCAAAAACCCTAAGGACTTTTAAGGACTCTTAAGAACCGAACCCTGTGCAATGTATAATTCAACCCAAAACAGTGTTTCTAGTGACTTAATTGTGAAACACTACAAAGTCTGAGATCCAAACTCGTCAGAGCTTTGGTGATTCTGGATTTGGGATGTTCCTGGATATTAGATCACCGCTTTAAATCCAGTAAGAAGACGTATAGAAACTATAAAATTAAAAATATGATACAGTGATTTATGAAATAACGAAGCATTCATTTATTTGCTTTGTTAAATATTTCTTTCAATGTACATTGTTTAATTTGCTTCATTTTTTCTGTATTAATACTTTCTCTTTAATTCTATAATTTCTTGTTCAGTTACAAAGTTCCACTATACATAGCCCATAACTGCGTGTCAAAAATTTTCATTAAACTGTCAATTGAAATCTTTTCGTTCTCAACAACATTATCTGTCTCTTTCTTCACGATTGATAGTGTTATTTTCTGAAGTTAGTTAGAACCATACTACAAATTTCACCATGCATTAGCTGAAGCATTCTCATTGCAATGGAAAATCTATATTACCTTCATGTATAACCACTTCTCCACATTTCTTCCCAAATTCCATTAATTGAAGGCTCACACTAGGCAAGCAGTAAAACCGCAGAACACTGGCAATTCTGACCTGGGTTCGAATGCAAGCAAATGGATGGGTCTTTCCATGGTTTTCTGCATGTGTAACATGTACATGAGCCAGATTCCCTTAGAAAATCCTCCCCGAGGCATCCCTCCCCTTAGGCAGATAGCCCTAGTGTGCTTCGTCATAATAACCTGAACTTAACCAAACCAACCATTAACTGGAAAATTTCCCTTTTTGTTTGCAATATCTGAAAACCTTGAAATTGTAGCTATTATTATAAAGCTTAGCTAGCATCTGCTACACACTACTGCTAGGCATCATAAGATCGGCGATGACATGTTGTTCTGTTAAATTTTGTCTTGCCTCTACCGCATGTTGACAAAATTAACCCTGAATTATAATTATTTAATTATTTGACATTTCCCACACATGCTTGAGGGTTACCCGAGTCCTGAATGCATAAATTCCCACATATACTTAAGGATTATTCAGGGCCAGCACTAGATATTTTGCAGTCCAGTGTAGTCTCTGTGGGTCAAAATTCTGCTGCCAAGCACCTTCCTAAATTTTAAAAATTGTGACATCCCTAAATTCATACCCCACAGCCTTTCCTAAATTCTAAACATTTCGTCATCTCTTAATTTTGTTGCTCAGTGCTTCTCTAATTTCTAAAAATTTTGCCTCCCCTAAATTCTGTCACACTGGCATTGATGATGGGCTTAACTGAATACTAAATAAGTTATTCTCAATTCAAACAGCACTAAATGTAATCCTTTGGCCTATGAGTATCATTTACAAAATCCATTTTCTTTACTATAGAAAGAAATACTTATTAAATTTCTCATCCACACATTCAACACTTCATAGTGAGTTAGCTGAAGTCTGTACACATCATCAAGTAAAATGTCAACATAAAAGGTTAAGATGCTCTTTGGTATTCAATTGCTAATAAATAATAAAAAAAAAACTTGTCTCATCAGCACCATATGTCATTTCTCAGGTTGCAGTGTGTTGATAGTCATGTGGTGATAAAAGCAAAAAGTAATAATGATTCGGCAAGTTGCCATCAGTGCCAACCTGGAATTAAATATCAGCACTCTCCATATGCTTACTATGAACAAATACAAAGCACAAAGTTTGAAAAGATTCCTTCCATAATAAAAGAGTCTAACCCCAATCAAAAAAACAGTACAGAAATATGTCACAGCTTTATTTATTCTTGCTTTTATGGAGGACAGTTAAAATTTGTATACAATATTGTATAACTAACTCTTCAGTTGTATTGGAAAAAAAATTTTTTTTTTTTAGTTTCTGTATAATTTTGTTTTAACGTTACCTGCAGTTACTTGTATTTCTAAGTCATTTAGAATAATTTGGTTTGTAGTAGCAATGCACAAAGAAACTTAAAAAAGTTCTGAAGGCAGTTAACTGTAATTCATTTACATGGAATATATGAAACGTGTTCATATATTTTTTTTTAAAATTACACCTATGTTATACAACAAATAATTCCCCCTCTCAAATTTGAAATTGGAAAATTAGCAATTAATAAAGTAATAAACAGAGGGATACACAAGTAAATACAGTATTCAAATCTTAAATTCCACGTAAAAGTGAAAATATAAGGACTCAAAAATTTCTTCCAAAAAATCATTTCATATCACGTTCTTGTGAGCTACTTATGAAATTTTTATTCGGTTTCAATTAACGAAATTAGTAAACCATGATCAGACAGGTTTCTAAAATTATAAAATACAGGTAATTTAATAACGATATTTCTGAAATATAATTTCCACTAAATAAACTAAAAATACATGAGAAATGGTTAAGGTTCAACTCCTTTTGCATCCAAATGATATCTCACCTCTGACATGACATCAGCTTCTCAAAAACACTTAATCTAAACATTTTATGCAAATACAGACCAATAATGTAGCACCCATTTCATTTATATTCTTACATCAAAATGGGGCACTATATCATTACAAATACTCGGCGAAATTTGGAGGTTACTTTGCAAGTTTTTGCATTCACATTTAAATAGCATTTGCATTATCTTTAAAACAAAAACATGTAACTTTAATAATTCTTAAAAAAAAATTAACAAACAATATGTTGTAGTGTTAGGTATGAAATGCGGGGGAGTAATATTCGAGTAATAATGACTATTCATTGTCTAGTAAAGATTATTTATTTTTTAAAGAAAGTTATTTATAAAGCAGGTGAACATTGGAACTTTAGTTTGAGATTTCTTGCACTGGCAATACCAATAATTTCAAAGCAAAAACTGACTAAATATAATCAAGCTATAAATATATTTATTTACTAAAATTTTTTCCTCATTAAATATATTTTATTTGTTTTATTTATTAATTTTATTTTTCAATATACAGTTTTTTGATAATCCAGCATCACTTCAGTTCCAAAGGTGCCAGTTTACCAAATGTCTGTTATAAACTGATTTTAGATTTAAAGTTAATTAAATTATGGTAGAACACCTCAGGGCTACATCGTAGGAGGACAGATGCCTTCACAGAGACATTTTTAAAGGACACTGGCTTGTACTCATACTGCACGTGGGGAAAACCACACAAACTCCCATGCAGTTAGCCTATTCATCAGAAATGAGCCCAGGTTGAATTATCAGTTAGCAGATTCACCACTGATAAGCTGCTTTTAATGATAAAGCAAAAGAAAAATTATTTCTGCAAGTTTAGTATTATTTTTATAGTGATTTAGTAACAGTTTATAGTAAAAAATCTACATGTTAAACATTTATAAAAGGAATTGTTTTAATCTTTTATATGCCACAACTAATTATGAGTAAATTATCCCTTTTTTAAAGCTATTTCAATCTTTTAATCATTTTCAGCATCTAGATTATGAAAATAAACGTTCAAGTAAAATCTCCGCAAAATTGAAGGTAATAAATATTAAGCAAATACACAATTTCATGAGAAAACATACAATGTGCTGGCACTTTGAAGATTAAGCAATAGAACTCACATAACATTAGGAAAGAATACTATAACTGGTTTCAAATAATAAAGCGGTACCAAAACCATCAAATGAAAGGGAATAAATACATTTTCTATTGAGACAGGACTTGTTGAAATTTTGCTAAAAAAAATTTACCTTTAATTGTCTACTGCAAGAAAGCATTTCAGTGCAACTTAGCATATCTAGTTAATGTCAAACAATTTTGATGATCAGTTTTCAAGCCAAATTCACTACGGATGGGACATAAAAATCTGTGAAACTTAAAAATGATTTGAAATTAGAAGCTTTGAATCTGTGCGGTTTTCATTATTTTAATCTTTCGAATTCTAAACTAAAAAGTTTTTACTATTTTAACTTAGAACTCTGAAACAATTTGCTTTATTCACGTTCAACTGCAATTTGTCATACTTGGATCAACAATAGAACTTCATAATGTTCACGTAATGCAATTTAACTATGAAATCCAGCAGAACCTGCTGGAATTTGGTAATCAGAATACACTGCATTCTCAAAATGTTTTTAAAAATCTTTGCTTGTCTCAGCAGTTTCACACATAGACAATCACATAAGTTTTCAGAAAGTGTCATGTTTTGACATATAAAAGCTGCATTAAGTATGACTTCAGATATGTACCAGTTGAATCAGTATTTCTCCTGCCAAATTCGCATGTCTTTGTAATGTAGTGGTCAGCACGCTCGACGCGTAACCGAGAGGTCCGTGGTTCGATTCCCAGCAAAGGCATTGCTCATTTTTCATCTCTCCTGGTTCCAAAATACCTAATGTCTCTGCAAGTATTTAATGTTTCATGCTTAATGTTCACCCATGCTAACTCTTGAAATAATCTTCTGCCCCTCTTGTTCTGATTTTTAAATTCTGAGAAAATGTCAAAAGTTTTGGCTGTTACTAAAATATTTGTGGTCAAACTGTGCTCAGAAAATGAAACTCAGTATAAGAGTTTTAATTCTGCACTTTGCTAACTTTCTGCGATATAAATACAGGTGAACTTTTAAAACTTCTCAGATTAAATTTGTTTTTTGTTGCTGGCCGTTTTCAAACTTTGTTCATAAAAACTTTTCATGCTTAGAAAAAGCTGTTTTCCCTTTTCCCCTCTTCTATTCTTATAAGTAGGATTTGAGAGCATTTTAAGATTCAGATAGATGATAGGAAATCTAATTTAACCCATTTCTAATACACGTACAGCAAAACTTTAAAAATTTCAGCCATATTACTACGCCTCTTCATTTTTAATTTCCAAAGACATCCTTGATCACTATCTAATTTTCTGGTATAACATGTTATGTTGAAATTTGCTGATAAATGAACTCGATCAAAATTCTCAGAATATATGGACTGTTTATATAAAGCAAAGAGTACATTTTCTAATAATTTCAAGTCAACAGTTCTCAAAAGAAATCTAACATTTTCAACCTAAAAACAGCCTTGTCGGCAGAGTGTCATACCAGCTGATAGATTTCCTTTCAACAGTTCACATGCAATTTTCTGACCTACTGGTAAGACCCACATAACGAAAGAGGGCGCTAAGAGTGCCATTGAGTGTGTTCAGATAGTTGGATGAAAGATGTGACGTAGTGATAATGTGAGATTTCAAAGATTGTGATATCATTATCTTCAATTAAAACAATTTATATTTTATTGATTGCTGATTTATTGAAATTTGATGAAATATTATGATTACTGAACCACCACACTATTGAAAGCTGGATAAACACTGAATCTTCAAACCACAGATGCACATTTGGTGCATCTGCCATTGGGACACCAGGTAAGAGAATCTTTATTGAATTATTGAAACTGAATGATACTTGGATAGAAATTAAATATGGCTGAAAATCTGTCAAAATTGAAAAAGAAACACACTTCCATGCGTTCAATGTTGATGAAATTAATTAACAAAACAGAAGTAACAATCAACAATGAAAACAAAACAATTGATCAGTTTGAAGCATTTTTGGAACTTTTAATGGGAAAAGAAACAGACTTAAATTCTTTAAATGATGAAACTGAAAATCTTTTGAGCATCGAGACAAAATCTGAAAATATAGAAGCTTCAGCAGAAATCAAATAAAAAATAATTTTTTGGAAATGGAAACTTCATTCTAAAATAAAGAAAATGAATTCTGATTCTATCCAAGTTGATACAGTTTCACAAAACATTCAGTTGATTAATAATGAAACTGAAAATATAAATATAAAATTGCTTAAATTACATATTAGTAAATATATGGTAATTATTCTGGTTGGTTAGATTTTTACAATTTATTTGAAAGCTCTGTTCATAATAATCCTAAATTCAGCAAAGTTGATAAATTTAACTACTTGAAATCCTATCTCAGTGGTACTGCGGCAGCATGTATTAGTGGATTTGCTTTAAGTGACGAAAATTATGATAAAGCACTTGATTTACTGAAAGAAAGATTCGGAAATAAAAACATTTTTATTAACACTTATTTGAGTGTTTTGCTGAATTTAAACCTGGTTAAAAATCCTAACAATGTCATAAGTTTACGAAATTTATATGATAACGTGGAGACGCAGATCAGAAGCTTAGATTCTTCAGGAATTACAGGTGAATCATACGCAAATTTATTGACACCAACTTTAATGAAATTAATTCCTTCAGAATTTGTTTTAGAATTTAATCTCATTCAAGGCAACAAAGAATTTGACTTAAAAACTCTTTTGCAATTCATTAATAAAGAAATTCGAAGCCGTGAGAGATCCTTTCCAATTAATAATTATAAATCATCGAATCAGCAAATGCACTTTTTTCCGCACAAGAGAAAATACAAAGTAAAAATTTTACTTCCGTTAGACATAACACTTCAAGACCTCCACATAAGAGGGAGAATTCTTTGTCTTCCCCACACACGCAAGAATTCATAGCATCAGTCGATGCAATGTGTTTATTTTGTAACAAAGGTCATAAATCAGAATCGTGCTCTACATTTAATGCAAATGAAAAGAGATATATTAAAGAAACAAGGACGTTGTTTCTTATGCTTGACGCCAAACCATAGAGTAGCAGAATGTTTAAAAAAGGAACGGTGTCCTAGCTGCAGTAAACCTCACTATGTCTCAATTTGTTTTTGAAATCAAAATAATCCACACAATATTTCTCCAAAAGGAAAAAGCTATAATGTCGTATCGGCGAATATTGCATTGGCGAAAAAGAATACTATGTTCCAAACATGTTCAGCCTTAACTGATAATGTAAAAGAGCAGGAAATGGTTAGAATTTTCTTGGACAATGGTTCACACCGCTCCTTTGTTTTGTCAGCTATTTCCAAAAGGTTTAACTTTCCATTTGCACATTTGGTGCAAAGGAAATGGAAACAAAATCATTTAATGTGGTTAAACTTAAATAGAGATGATCCAAATTTATGCATAGAAACTGAAGCACTGGAGACAGAACATACTTCGGGCACACATTTACTGACTCCCGATACAAAATATTGAGAAACAATTTAGACGTTTAAAAAATGCACAACTTGCAGACTGCTATGAATTTAAAAATAAAGAAATATCAATAATAACAGTGCAGATTGCTATTATAATATTGTCACTGGTCGAATTACATACCTAAACAAAACTCTTGTTGCAGTTGAAACAATATTTGGGTGGTGTTCGCAAGGCCACAACACAAATTTAAATGAAACGTTTGCAATGAGTGTTATGGTAAACGAATCCAATATTTACGATCCAACTCAAGGAATTTTGGAATTTAGAGAATTTGGGTACTGAGGCAGAACTAGCTGACATAGAAACCACTGAAAAGGATATAATGAGTGAATTTAAATCCTGAATTACATATCAAAATAAGAGATACAAAGTGAAATTGCCCAGGAAACCAAATATGAAGTCATTATTAGAAAATACAGATAGCAATGATTTTTTTCTTTAAATTGAGATCATCTTTTAAAAATGACCCTTCCTTATTTTATGAATATAACACTGTTCTGAAGAATTATCTTTCGAAGAATATTATTATTAAACCTGTCCCAGTTGATGAAGTTAATTTACACCAAAATACATTTTATCTACCTCATCGAGCTGTAATACGTACTGATAAGACTACAAGTAAATTGCGCATTGTGTTTGATGCTTTGGCATATGCAAAAGATCAGTTATCTTTGAACGATTGCTTATACATGGGACTTAATTTTATACCTAACCTATACTCAACAACAGATCCAAACCATCTGTCATATGGAGCGACAACGCCACAAATTTCAAAAGTGCGGGAAATATTCTTAACGCATATAATGAAATTTGAATATCTAACCCAATTCAAGGATCAGTTCAAGGATTTAGTACAGAAGAAGGCAACCAATGGAAATTTATCCCACCAGCTTCTCCACACTTTGGCAGACTGTGGGAAGAAAACATAAAATCAGTGAAACGGATTTTGTTAAGGGTAGCAAAAATCAGCTAATATGAATTTTGAAGAGTTAACTACTTTAGTTACTCAGATAGAAGCAGTTCTGAATTCCTGCCCATTATCACCGCTTTCTTTTAACTCTGCGACATTTTTGAAAGGAAATGCTACATTATCCTTTCCTGAACCATATACTGCTTCGGATTCTCTTACTTTTCATTCCAGGTGGGAACTAGTTCAGAGACTCCAAGCTAAATTTTGGAACCGGTGGCATTCAGAGTATCTAAGTCAACTCCAAAATCATGCTAAATGGAGCATTTCGCAGCCGAACTTACAGATTGGGCAGCTAGTACTACTAAAGGACTTCAACTCCAATCCTTTGTACTGGCTGTTGGGCTGCATCCAACAGGTGTATCCTGGTCCTGATGGTCTCGTCAGAAGACGCCTACAGGTTTTCTTTCGCGAGCCATCAACAAAGTTATTCCATTAACATTTGCAGACTGAATGATATGAACTTGGAAAAACATTTTTTTTATATATATTTTAATGATTCCCCAATTTCATATTTAGTTTAGTGTAATTTTATTGACTTTAAATTTTATCTGAATACATGAAAACTGAAATGTAAACTCCACAGGAGTTTAAGCAGGGAGAATGATAAGACCTGCGTAACGCGAGAGGGCGTTAAATGCCATTGGGTGTGTTCAGATAGTTCGATGAAAGATGTGATGTAGTGATAATGTTAGATTTCTAAGATTGTGATATCATTATATTTAATTATATCAATTTATATTTTATTGATTGTCGGTTTCTTTAAATTTGATTAAATATTATGATTACTGAACCACCAACTACTGAAAGCTGAATAACCACTGAATCTTTAAACCACAGATGCGCACCTACTAAAGGCGTGTGGATAACTTTTGTTGCTGTAGTCTTTGTATTCAGTTCCATACAATTACTTGAAGACTAAAGGCAAAGCTTCCTAACGGAGAGCTGTTCTTTTGAGCCCAGCTTTGACCATATACATATCTTTACACATCACTCTGCAAGGGAATGGGTTTCACAACAAATGAAACTAAAAACTAAAGCTATTTTCTGTTTTACTGTAAAACCTTTTCCTACTCTTTACTTTTACCATGGAGGTACAAAAAGAAGGAGGGTCCAACTCCACACTACAAGTGAAGCACTGCTCTGAAGCTTCAGTCTCTAGATGAGATGTCTTTTGTCTACATTCAAAAGATCCCTTGACAGTGCTTCGATAGTATTTCGACACACAACAGTTCCATACAAATCGAAAAACGGGACATTTCTGCATAAAATAAACATTAATTGTGTGATGGATAATAGCAGTTTGTATACTTTAGTGATATCTATGCAAAAATCACATCTTGGTTATTGTTCGATAACTAACAACAGCGATTTTGATTATGAATTTGTTTTATAAAATTCTAAGCTGTCGAACTACAAAAATTTAGATTTTAGCAAAAATGTTACACTTAAAGAATGAAAAATACCTTATGGTACCTTTAAAATTGTATACATCTTTTGATACCTTTGACAGAGTATTCACTACTTTTATTTTATGTTTCAAATGGCAAAATGTTTTTAAAAAATAATTTTTTTTGTCATCCACATATTATTGTCACATGTACTTTTTAAAAATTTTTAGGAGAAGCTTTATAAATAACTCATAATTTTATTTTTATATAACTGAAAAATAATCACTTTGGGCTTACACCTTTTACTTATTTGGGTTAATTAAAAAATAAAATTACCACCAAATGCTGCAATCCTTGTGCAAATTAATAAATATTCACACAGATATGCCAATAAGTTAAGTTTTCCTTGATTTGTAATCACATATTTGTGTAATATTGTGTACAGTTTTACACAAATGTGTGGAACAGAAGACGGATACATTTGCAAATTCGGTGGAAGTACCATGTGCTATCAAGCCATGTGCAACTTGCCACATCATCAAGACAGCTTATTAAGAATTTGAAAATACGGTAATCGACAGAGGTCAAAACATTTGTGTATCCTGCCAAAGGAGGTCTGATCATGAATTTACTAGACTTGAATTTGATAACGAATGTACCCTAAAACATGTTTTAGGCCAAAAGTTTGAAACTTCATGGCCAAATGTAAATGTAAAATTACGCATGTTAAAATATTTGTAATTAGGCAAATAGGTCAGGTTAAGTTTTTATTAAATAGAGTAAGGCATGCAAGGGCTATCTGCCTAAAGGGAGAGATGCCATCATGGAGGAATTTTGAAGAAAAAATGACCTTTAAGTGGGTATTAAAAATAATGCATGTAATTTCATTCAACTTATATTTATACATATTACTTATGTAAAAATTTCGAGTATGTGCTAAATTATTGTAAATTACTTTACTCAAAAAATATAGTGAGTGTACAAAAATTAAAGATTTGCATGTGTCGAAAATGAAAAATATGAAATATGTATGGGTATTTATGCATAAGAAAGCAAAAAAGCATGTACCTGCCTTTAACAAAATATTTAAATATTTATTAAATTATTTATAAATGTATTTGAAATGAAGGATTTATTCATTCATAAACTCCTGTGAAAGTTACTGTGAAGAAATCTAATTATTAAATATATCTAAATTTATAAGGATTACAAATATTATCTAAATATGTAATAACCTTAACATTGAATTGTGAACATAAATTGAAATCCTGTTGACAAATACGTTTTTAAAACTATTTAAGTAAGAATTGTTCGTATTGGAAAACAATCTGTTAAAAGGTATTGTAAAGCATGAGATGCATACTTAAGGAAGTTATAAAGCATAATTTTAAAATTTGCATTGTTGAAAATAAGGGTAAAAAAAATCTGAAATTAAAAGAATTATTCCCTTACATTTTATAACAACCCAGTAACAAGTTTTAAATAATATTTAAAAAAAAAATCCTTTTTTATACCCTTTCAGAAATATTCAGAGAAAGTTAAGTACCATTTAATGTATTTTACTATTAAAATAAAAGGTGCTCTAATTTCCAATGGCCCAAATAGAGCATTAATTATAAATTGGCTTAGATTTTTTTTATTTAAAAGAGGTCTTAGAAGATGCCCAAAGAACCGTTTCTTTAAAATTTTGTGTGTTACCTTTATTTACTAAATATCGCGTTCTTCGTACTTAAACCATAAAATTCACTTCAAAAGCAATATCCAAAATAAATTTAAATTGAGCATATCTTTAGAATTTCCAATACACAGTCTCACACGCTGGAGATGAAAATGTTTTTTCTGTACAACGTTGCCATTGCTCACTTTGAAATCCCTGAGTTTGTTAATCCAAAATTCGTCAAGTTTTACAAAATATGAAATCAATAATAAAACAAATTCCAAATTTCAAATTTGGATTTCCAGATGCCCATATTCGCAGTAGGTTTACGTCATTCAAAATTTGATGGCTCTAGGTACCATTGTTTTATCACAATGCGAGAAAGATACCTACATTTATGCAGATTCTTCATTATTTAATTTCTTCAAATATAATACAGGGCTATTAGTTGGTGGCAAAAATTTGAAAAGTGAAACGGACATTCACAGTCACAGAGTCACACAGACATCACAGAGTGATTTGACACAAAATTGTAAACACAATAGTCCCGCAGGGACAAAGCCCCTTTGGACTAATAATACAATAAACTTTGATCTTAATTTTTGTAATCCTTAACCGAATAAAATCGGATTACCTTAAAAAAAATTTGTGTAATTAACGAAAATTTGTAAAAATATTTCATTCAATTTAAACCGGTCTGAGAAAACTGTTCTGTGAAAAGTATAGCATTTAATTCTAAAAATGTATTCTTTTCACATACTTAGGACCCCGAAATATGTTAGAAAAAGAAAATATATACATTTCTATGTATATTTACAACGTAATTACAAAATATTTACATCTTATCATGTCAAAACCCATTGATCTTAATGGTAAGTAACTGTCAAATTCGCTGAAACAACTTTGTATTTGGCGTACATTTACTAAAAACACTCAATAGATTTCGAGGGCAGCTACAGGTCCCTTCTCATCAGGAGAACAAAATATCTAGAAAGGGAAAGAAACATCAGTAACGGCTTTTTATACTCTCAGGTAGAACCACGTGCGAGGAGGCAACGCCGTTACTGAGATTTCTTTCCTTTTCTAGATACTTTGTTCTCCTGATGAGGAGGGACCTGTGGCTGCCCTCGAAATTGAGGTCACCACGCGGGGATCGCTAGTGCTTCAAAGCAGTGTATGGGAAAAACCGGTTAGGGCCTCTCCTTCTTACTTCCTACCCCCATAACTTTTACAAATAAAAGCATGGGCATTTTCATATACATTTACATATTTTTTTTAAAGCTAAAAAAAGCAATGTTACAAAATTAACTTCTTTAGATGTTGATATTTACATGTGTAATTTTAAGACTAATATTCATACCTTTTTTGTATATTAACAATTAAAAAATAAACTGCAATCAGATTTCAGCTCAAATTCTCTGTTTAACACTATTTTATGAAGCTGGCTATAGAACGCTTAAAGCTTAAAAAAGGCATTTTTGAAACACTAGATAAAAAAAACTATTATTTTATGGAATTATTTATTTATTCCAGAATCCTGAAGCTCTTGAAATGGTCATAATTCCTTTTATATTTAATCTGCAAGATATGTTTATGAACAAAAAGGCATTAGGTAATATATAATTTGAAATTTGTCATTAATCCAAGCAAGTATTTCTAAGTATACAAAATGCTACAACTATAGGAATGAACCATGAAAATTTGATGGGAATAAATAAAATAGATAATGAGAAATACTTCTATAATTTTTCTTTCCTTTGCTATTATTGTATGCACAACATAGAACTAAATTAATTAAAACACACACCATAAACAAAGTGCTAACGTTAGGATAATTTTGATTCTTTTTTCAACCACTGATGTTATTATTATTTTGCTTTTTCTATTACATAGCACACACAAAAAAAATTCCAATTAATTTTAAATAGGGGTTATTTTAGGTTTACTTATGTTTTAGAAAATGTTATTTGTAACAAGATACCCGATTTACAAAACAAACAAGTGATGCCTATTATGGCTTTTGTGACAAATATTGCAATTGCTCTGAAGGTGTTTTTCAACACAGCTTTTCCAATTTGTTCCTCACATTGTGCACATAAAGTGACATTACTTTTCTCTAGTTCAGTACACAACAATCACTCACTGTAATTTATTAACTTTCTACAGATCTTAATAACAGTAAATCAAAAGTGCTTTGATTTTGGAATGATGGCTTTTACACACAGAAAGGTTCTTACACAAGAAGCAGGCAAAGTTATGTTATTTAATTTAAGTGAAGATGATTCAGTCTATTCTGAAACTAAAGATAATGAACTTCATTTTATGCAAAAAAAGAACGTCTTTTATTCAAAAAATTATTTACTGAAGTCAACAATAAACTAGGTAATGACTGAGCTTTGGATAATGGTGCAAGAAAGCATTTAGCATGGTTAGATATCATTGACACTTCAAAAGCTGAAGGATGAATAAGGATGATGAAGGATAGGACATCCAAGTTCTAACTAACAATTTCTGAATAAACACTTCATCAGCTGAATAATTATTTTCAGAAAAAACTTCAGTACGGCTGTGGACACATTTACTTTTTCCATGTAAATTTATAGGCTGACATACACAGAATATGAAAAATAATATCGAAAAATATAATTTTAAGGTTAGGTTACTTAAATATTACAAAGTCACAGGGGCTGCCTGCCAAAGAGGAGAAATACCTTCAGGGAGGACTTTCTGAGAGAAACTGGCTCATATTCAAGTTACATATGGGGAAAACCATGAAATTCAATTACGCAGCCAGCCTGTTCGTCTGGGTATGAACCTAAGCCAGGTTAAACTACCAGTATTCAGCAGTCTTAATCAGTCCACCAGTCATTATTGCTGACAGCTTGCACAGATGCATATCTACAGACTTTACATATGTTGCAAATGTGTGTTTTAGATAGCTTTACCTCTTATTCATTCTTTAATGGGTTACTATTTCAGTACGTCTTCTTTTAGAGTTAAGTACAATGCCCACCATAACTGCTAACAGTTAAGTGTCTAATATATATGTAGACTTGTCAAATTATAGTGAGAACTAGTCATATATTTCCAAATTATGCTTTAACTGAATCTGCATGTCTTTTGAAATGACATGTATTCTTCTTGTGATGCTCTGCTCTGACAATTTACTGATGTAATTTCACATTTATTACAGAATCTCTGAAATAAGCAATCAGCACCAGTCAAAAATGTTTCCTTTAACCATTCAGCATTCTGGAAAAAACTTCTTTGTGAGCCTGTGAGAAATCTTGAAAAAGAAAGCAAAGCTGTGAGAAAGAAACAGCAGTGGCATTTTTACATTTTATTGTAGACTTTGTGAAAACTGACTGTTGGGCTAACAGGTTTGATTTTAGCTGATTTTTGTTTTTTCTCATTTTAGACTTAAGCGGATAGGTCATACTACAAGTGGCATAAATTATTTGAAAGTGACATTTAACATTATGGTTTTTTTGGGTGGGCACTGAAACAGTACCCACACAAGAAACTCATTTACTTTTAACATTTATAAAATAATATGATTCTTCCCAGTCAGTATCAAAATTATAGGCTGCTTTTCTTTGACATCAGTTACTCCTTTTGAGATTAAACACCCACATTAAAAATATATGACATTTAAGAGACCATTAAATGCAGAACAAATAATTACTCTTCACATATGGCACCTTCTAAGTACAGCGGCACACAGTACAGTAGTATAGGGAGGCATTAAAAATATTTTAATGTGTGCATATTTAATATTTTAAAGCTTTTAACAAATAACCAGTACAAACTGGCTTGCACACCCGGACCATAACTTCAATCTGCGGCAATCCCGGTCAAATTGGTGTGTCTGGTTAGCCCATTTAAAATGATAAACAAATATGCTTATTAATTATCAACTATAGAACAATATGTAACATTTTATTGAAAGCTCAAATATTTTTTTTATCATGATCACAGAGCAGCAGGCACAAGTAGAATCACCAGCGGGTGCACTGGTGCCCACAGGCATAGGTTTGGGAACACTCACAATAGATGAATCTCTTTTGAAACACAAAAGAAGCTTAGGAATAGTGCAATACATGCACTGAAAACAGTAAAAAGAGGCCTTAACACCTAGATATTATGCATATCATTTCTTGACTACGTATATAATTTTCATGTGTACTGCAAAAGAGATAATCTGCCTAGGTCAGTGAATGGCTTAGGTTATGATATAATAATTTATCTATAAATAATATAATTTACCTTTGAAATAAATTCAAAAATTATATTTTCATATTTTTTACAAGTATACCTGCTGCGCTTAATTTGTTGTAAGATATCATTTATATCTTTGCCACAGTTATGCTGAACAGAAACATTTCATCAAAAACCATCAATAAAAATAAAATTAAAACTAACAGCTCAAGCATGGAGTATCAATGGGGCAGCATTTAGATGGACCAAAAAAAGGGGGGATTTCTGTGTTATTTACAAATGCTATGAATGAATGAAATATATTTAGAGAAAATGTGGAAATTAGCAGAAAGTGTAAACATGCTAACCAAGAATTATAGTATTAGATATTTTGATTTCTGTTAGCTACCAGTGTAAATATTCATCTTCTTTTAATATAAAGTACAATTAAAACAATTATATATATAATATTATATCTAAAATTATCAGAATTTAAAATTATTACTGTGAAAGTTTTCAAATTTAAAAAGGAAAATAGAATGCATGTATCCTTTTGCATCATACAAACTGAAAACAAATACAATTCAAGGAAAAAAAAAGATCTGTGACACTTGTAAAGAAAACAGAGGGTGTACTATTGGTGCTGTGTTTAAACCTCCTGGGCATGCAAAATTTACTAAACCTGTTTATGCAAAATTGCTTTAACTAAAATTGCAAAATTAAAATAAAATTTTATAAAATATTAAGTCACCAAAAAAAAGGGCCGTTTATAGGACCAGCATATGTCCTTGAAGAAATGCTTCATTCCTATTATATGAGGGCTATTCAGAAAGAACTTATTTTTCGCTGCTGCATCGCAAGAAATGGCACTAGCATCCCCATCTGGGTGTTTGGTATGTCTACTGAATCCTTAGGCATTCGGCTGTAATTGTTATCGGTAAGTGTTGCCTCTGCTTTGTTCACTGTGAATGTTGAAAATGCGTGCACCAATAAAAAATTCCATGAGTTGTGAAATGTGATCAGTGATTAGATTTCTAATCTCAAAAAAAAAAAAAAGAAAAAAAAACTGACATGAGTTGAAATTTATCGGGAACTTTGTATGATGTACGGAAACGACATAATGAGTGAAGCTGGAGTGAGATACTGGTGCATCATTTTTAAAAATGGCCTCACTAATGTTCACAAGAAAGTGTGAAGTGACTGGCCAAGCACTGCTAATGCTGAACTGGTAGAGAAAATTGACAAAAAGACACACAAAGACTGCCGCGTTACAATTTCAGAGCTCTCAGTTGAGTTTCTTCAAATTTCACAATCTCTGTTCTCTAGTGTTGTGACGCAAGATCTAGGTTATCACATGTTTTTGTGCTAGATGGGTACTGAAACTTGTCAGATGACCACAAAAAACAGCACATGGCAGCAGCTTTTACATTTCTCAAGGCATACCATGAACATGGTGAATCACTTCTTGATCGTGTCGTAACAGGAGAGGAGACTTGGGTAAAGTTCGTGACTTATGAGACAGAACAACAGTCTATCAAGTGGGGTCACACAAATTCTTCCAGAAAACCAACAAAATGTTTGCAAACATTGTCATCAAGAAAGATCATGGCAACTGTTTTCTGGGACAGTAAAGGTGTGCTTCTCATGGATTACCTCAAACGTGGTGAAGCAATAAATAGTGAGAGATATTATAATAAAAAAAAAAAAAAAAAAAAAAAAAAGCGATACAAAACAAGTGTTCAGGAAAGTTGAATTCCAAGGTTTTTTTTTCATTCATGACAACACACAGACCTTCAAGCTCGATGGTTTTGGATGCGAGTTATTTGGTCATCCATCGTACAGTCCGGACCTTGCCCCTAGCAAATTCCACTTGTTTCCACACACGAAGACATGGCTTGTAACACAGCACTTCGACGACGATGAGGAACTGCATGCAGGCATTCATATGGTTGAAGTCTCAGGCAGCAACATTATATGACAACGGAATTAACAAGCTCATGTACCATTATAATAAGTGCCTTAATTTATATAGAGATTATGTAGAAAAATAGCTGAATAGTGTGCCTTTCAAATTTAAGTAATAAAAAATGTTTACTTCATTTTTTTTTAAATTCCAAAACATAAGTTACTTTCTGAATAGCCTGTGTAATATGCAACAAATAAAAAAACAAAAAAAAAAACTGAATTTACCACAGAAAGGAGAGAAAATAACTCTTTCTTATGGCTGACATGTTGCCAAGTGAATAAGAACATTAAACACTGTAATTTGTTTCGGATCTGGGCTTGCCATCAGTCAAGTAGTGAGATAGCTAAACATTGGGAGTCCGACCAGTTTCAAATCCTAGCAAATGGAGGGACTCCCCCTACTCCAAACTCAAAACTCCCCCTACATGGGAGTTTTGTAGTTTTCTGTATATTCAACATCAATGTAAACCAGTTCATGAAATCCCCCATGAAAGCTTGAAAACTTCCCTTAGGTAGCCAGCACTTGTTTGCTTTGCTAGAACCCATTGTTATTGCCCTGAATTTGAATTCTCAGTAATGATCTCACTCCACAGATGTTTTCATGGCTTCTCCATGTGCAGGATTAATACAAACTATTTTCTTGTACAAAATCCCTAACCTTTAGTTAAACAGCTTAGCATATTTTGCAGTTACTAAATAATCTAATACATGTCATTCTTCTATTATTAAAAAAATCTAATGTGTACATCACATGACATCCTTGTATGGAATATTAAAATATACACATTTTGCATTTCATTTAAACCTACTGGATTGAATTAAATCTACTTCATAGATAGTGCATAAACCACAATAGAATAAATGCACTCTTTAAAATTCACTATATTTGTTTACCATAGTGACACTGGTGCTAGCTTCACTTAACAGTGTTACATCACATTCAGAAGAAGAAGAAGATTTTCACAGACGATTCAGTATTTCTCATTCAATTAATTCAGTTCTCACTCTCACTCCCCGACAAGGCAAAAATACATAAAAACTCAAAATATCTATATTAACCTGGTGGAAGGCGCATCAAGAAAAGTTACTAGAGTGGACGCATGGGGTACCACATACCCCAATCTTTAAAATATGGTAAAAACAGTTTTATTTGTTTTTAAAGCTGTTTTCTTTTGTAATACGCGAATAAGACTTGGGTTACAAAAAATTAATTTCCAAAATAAACTCATAGAGAGTTAAAATTAAGATAAATGAAAATAATAACAAAATCACACCTGTAAGTTTTATTGCACCTCTAATACATAGTGCAACTTGTTTTATTTATTTACACTTTGAACAAAATTCATTCCCTTGTTCTTAGCACAGAAGGTTTTCACATTTTAAATATAGCACTCGCGGTGTTCTGTCCTTGGCTCCAGAGCATTCATCACAACTTTTACACTTAGTTGCTTCGAATTTCGAAAACTCGTTTGAATTATTCCTCCAAACATTTGCTCTTCTTCTACATGCAGTATGTAAGTTTCTTGCTAAAGTATCAATCTCCGATCGTTGTTCAATACATTTTTTTTATTAATTGTAATGCTAAATCCCTCAAAAACAGACATCTCCTGAGGGTTGCCACTCAAACAGGAGAATGAAATTCCCTGATTTTTCCAGGTGTGTTTTAAGAAAATTCCAGTCTATACGCATAATGCACTTTGGCTGTGCTAAGAGGTAAATTAATTATGGTACCACTTGAAAACACAAAAATTTGCTAATTAGATATGACTTATATATTATCCTCAAAGATTATTATTATACCTATAATAGGAGCTGTTTTCTCCACTGAAGAATTGAGATCAGAATCTGCTCAATGTGGATAAAAAAAAATGTCTTTTTTTTTCTGACATTTTGCAGCTAAACGAAAGAAAGAAATCTATTTAATGATATTTTAAAATAAAATTAGGTATTTTATATTTATTTAGCTGAATACATAAGCAAAAAATATGTGATTGAATTTCGTGATGTTATGTCATCATACTGCTAAAATTAGTTTCATGATTATGCCAGAGAAAATTTCCTGAAATTTGAAAGTATTATTTACTAATAATAAATAAATTTAAGGGGAAGAAGCAACATTAAATGATATGATTAGCATTAAAACAATTTTAAAAATGAATAATCAACGATATTTTGGAGAACATAGTTATATTAAATGGTTAGCCTAGATGACTGATTATTATTTCTTTATTTTACTGCAAAATGATAAATAAGGCATTTCTTAAAAGGAAAAAAAGTAATTGAAAGATTTTGCGGTAAAATCCTCCTATAGGCTACAGTCTTGGCATGATTTTGAAAACTGCCACCAACACCAAACTGGCCTGTTTGCTGCTCATCATAATGTCGCCAAATCCCGTGTGCACCATACACCGAGGCTATTCTAACCTCCATGGTAACGATATACTGGGATTAAACCGATTTTGTTTGATACAAATATACGTAATTTCTTTAGTTCAACATGCACATGCGAGTATTTCGGTTCTCGAGGTAACTCAGAACCAAAGTTGATGGAAACTTGCTTTGCCTTTCTAAAAGCCAATCTGGAGCTGCAATAATGGCTCTATGCCAGCTGCCCGAGTGACGCTAATGAGCACCAAGAAAGTGATTGGCTTCCAACGTTGGCGCAAAAGTCGCTTTTTGCTGGGATCGCTGTATGAAATTCCCTGACTTTTCCAGATTTAGACTAAAATATTTGAATTCCCTGACATTTTTGGTCAATTTTCGAATTCCCTGACGTTTTCCAGTTTTCCAGGTAGCGTGGCAACCCTGGATATATCAATTTCACAACTGAAATGTAAATAGCACAAGGAAATTTCAAACTTTCCATGTGGCAAAACTTTCATAGATCTCTTCATGATATTAATTTATATAATATTTATTACTGCATTCCGTATAATAGTTCATCTTGATATTTTCATATGCATGTCCATATAATTTCTGACAATTTTTAAGTAAGTAATATTTAATATAATTTCTAAAACAGTAAAAAATTTATTCAATAAACAATACTGTGGACAAAGACTTCATGACTGGGTTATATAGCTGTGATTAGATGCCTCAATAGTCATGATTACTTCAATGTTATTTTATATGGCAGAAGTTTGATAAATGGCTTTATCGAGAGTGATATGTCATTATAAAAATATATTATGAGTAGCTGAGTCTCAGCATATTTGATTTCATCAAGTAATGGTACTTTTTCATCCAATATTTAAGAAAATACCAATTTATGAAGTGAATTACTTGAACACTCCTCCCCTTCCAAAAAAAACCTATCAGAGACTAATAATGAGGTATTTACACTATCTCTATAACAAGGCACATAGTATGTCATGAGTTTTTTTTTTTCATTCATTTAAGGTTTTTTAAGGGGTTTGCAAAGAATTATATTTGTATAATTAAATCCAAAAACATATCCAAAGTCTATCAGTGAATTATAAATAGAGTAAAGCAGTTTTTTATACCATAATATCAGTGGTTTACATAATTAACAATATTTATACTCCCTGAAGAGAGATCAGAAACAAATTCTTCTTAAAACTCAGAAGTGATTTTTCACAAATTCTCTATAATGACTTTCCAATGTCACCATTCATACACCACATGCAAATTATTCTCATGATCCACTAAAGTGAACATTATTGCTACCTTGTTTGATACATATTTTGTCCAACTACAGAACTCAATAGTCAGCATTGCTTCAAACCATTGATATAACTTTTCTCCATATTGCTTATCTGTTCATACTGACACAAGTCTAACATCAACTTTGACGATAACCCTCACGATATCGGTGGAGGGTGACACAAGCAAAATCACAGTTACAGTTTCTCACATTTTCAATTTTTGCTCATAATATAACTACCAATTTTAATATAAATAGCTCCATGCACTGTGCCTCACCATTTTCAGTCACTGGCCATGAGTTTTTAATTATCTGAATTCCTGAAGCATTTTCATGCATCTTCCCACCAAGATTGAAAAATATTCTAGAAGATTCTTTATTTTGTTGTTACTGTCAGAATATTTATACATGAAGAATAGTAGCAAATAATAGAAAATCATTCTGCATGTT
>KK117430.1:84621-114581 GCA_000611955.2 Stegodyphus mimosarum | reverse complement strand
AAATATATAGCATATATATATTTCGATAATAAGTTTATTGTATTTTTAAAGGTGTTAATGTGTGATGAGAAGCAGAAAAGAATGCAGTATAATGAATTATAAAATTTATAAATACAAAATTTTGGATTATTAGAAATTGAAATTTTAGACAAAACTTAAAACGTTACTTAAAATTTAACTACAGTGGTTAAAAGTTAATGACTTCTTCTTGACACGTTTCATTATTCCGACATGCTTCCGTGATGTTATTAATGGTGAATTTTTAAACAAAAGAAATGATTAAAAACTATACTATGCTACAAAAGAATGTAAAAAAAAATCTATTTAAAATTAATAAAAAACTGGACGTCTCTGCGAGGAAAAGAGGTTCCATGGTCCCGCTCACTTCCCGGCTATTCAAGATGTATTTAAATTCAAATCCACTCAGAGGGGGTGAGCCTGTGTTGATATCTGTTTCGTATTCGGTCGGATGTAGAAAGTTAATCCCTTAATGCTCCCCGTCCCTCAATGTGGGGGTTGCGTCAGCAAAGCGGGATTTTACTACATTAGCGCTTTCGTTCGCTTGAGGTCGCGCATCAAGGCCTTGATTAAAAGGGAACTGGCATAAGCGTCAGAGCTCGAATAATAAATCACCAGCTTATTGCTCTGAATTCAACGTAATTGAATGGCACAATAATAAATTTGAGTTACTTTGGGCGTTAAAACTATCATATAGTATACTGAAATTCCAGTTCTTCAATTGACGCAAAACGTATCTATTCCCGATAGCGTCGTTTATTTTATTCACGACGAATTTCTGAATCTCCAAAGATTGAAATCTTCAGATGTTCATAAAAAAGAAATTCCACTACTATGAAAAGTAAGATTTTTTTTTTAAACTATAAAAGTGGGCTTCCGAAAACTTTGATTTTTCTAATCAATTTTGAGATGTTTGAATTAGTAACTTTTTTTCGAACCAATTATAGGAACTAATGCATAATTAATAAAATAAATATTCCAATGTTATGTCAAAGTTTTTATATCAGAATAAAATTTTTGTTATGCATATTTAGAGTCAATAAAGATATCTATGTGTAAAGTTATCAAATTTAGAACAGTTTTGTTGAAAAATGAAATTAAGATTCCTAACTAACACAGCTGTTAAATACATCGTGTCAAAAAACATCTTGAGCATATTAAAAATTTTTAGTTTAAACTACTTCAGGCCGGTTAAAAGTAGTTAGTTTTTTAAATGTTTATAAAATAAATCTGAGCTTTTAAAATTATCAATTCGATATCAAATTACATCTAAGAATTATTTAATTCTGTTAATAAATAAATATGCAGTGTACAAATTAAGTTATTTTTAGTTATACATGAGTAAAAAAAATATTATTGTTATCAACAGCTAAAATTTTTCTTGGAGCTGTCACTATTATAATACGTTTTCAATCAAAGGATACGCTTTATTGATAGATTAAAGCTTTGAAAAATATCTCGAGTTTCTAACAGTAATTCAGACTCTTATCTTTTGTTTGGAACTTGGAACTGAAATAACATTAAGGAAATATGTAAAATGCTTGTCACATGCGTCACTCTTCTGCCTGCGAATAACATACATATTCTTCATGTCACTGCCTATGAATAATAGTACCGTGAAGAATACGTAAGTTCGGGGTGCATTTGACATTGCAGAATTCTAGATGAGGGACCCATCTAAGGCTTCAGGACTCGCTGCTTTGAGTTTCCTTCGTTCGTACGAAGGATGTAAGTTGTGGAATGATGGATGGGCTCATGCATAAAGCTGGGACACATGTCATAATTCATTGTTCTGAAGTAATGCTTATAAACAGAATAAGAGTCTTTTTCTAACATTAAAACAGACGTAGCCTAGACAATTAAGTGCTGCATTCAGATCATGTTGTCATTTTAAACGCTATCAAGAAATTAATCAAAGTAGCCTCTCTTGTAACAATTTCCCATATCTATATTTTTCTCTTCTTGCTTAAGGAATCTAACAATCAATATGATTTTAAAATTTAAATGATGTAAAGAGAACCTATGTTTGATAAAGTTGTAATAAAAATGTTTCTTGGATTATATAGCTATAATTTTGAATGGTAATGAAATTATAAATTAAACTCCTTGTTATTATTATTAACTTCTGGTTGCTGACAGCAGTGATTAATCAGAAGTTTATTCCAACAATGAGTTTGATTATTGACTTCAGTTTAGCTCCTTCTTGTAATTAACTATTAATCACAACGGTGATTAATTAGACCATAATTACATAATTATTACGAAGTTAATAAGACGTCAGGTAACTTCTGAATGATTACAACGGAGATTAATCAGAAGTTTATTACAAGAAGCTTAATTTCTTACTTCAACTTAACTCCTTGTTGTAATTAATTATTCATTACAACAGTGAATAATGAAAAGCTAATTACAAACTGCTGATCTCTAGACAGCATGCAATTATGAAGCTTTATACTGTCAGAAAGCAGTGGCTAAATTAAGATCACAATGACTAAACTCACTGCTGTTGTTAACACTGAGTTAAATGACAATATACAAAAATTTTAGCAAGTTTCAATGAGTTTAGTTTGCTACTTTATTTCCATATAATATTCAATAACAATGTACGAACATTTTAAAACATTTTCATTTGTGAAAAAATTAGATAGCTTAAGGCCAACTATTAAAGTATGCATTCCAACTTATAGAATGCAAATTTTGAATTATATTTGATTTATTTAAATTATGATTAAAGTATCAAAAAAATAGTGTTATTGTATATGTACGGATAATTTTTATTCACTTTTATCTCCATTTCGAGTGATTCTAATCATCAGTAAAAATCCGAATTCTGTGCTTCAACATAAGTTATGTGCTTTTACAGGTTTGAATCTCTTTAATTACTCTAAGGCGTACGATCACGTATCAACATGTATTTCTACAAGGTACGCATGAGCGGAAGGCCTGAAGTTGAATGATAATATTACGCTGACGGTGCTTTATGCATTTTTGGCTTAGATTTTACATGGTCTTTCGTTATAAATTTAATTACTCTTCAAGCTCCTTTTCATGAAATCAGCTTTCTTCTAGAAGGTTAACATTAAAGTTTCGGTAGATTTAACCCATTGAAGTATACTGCCAAATATATGTCCTTCAACTTGTCTTATGTGAGTCAAATGATTAAGACATTCTTGCAATCAGCTCTTCTATTTTGACAGGTAAAGTTTATAAACGGCCGCCCAAATGATATAGTGATTAGGGGAGCCTGACTGTGATATCAAAGGACCCGGGTTCGTATCCCGGAGAAGGCATGGTTATAAAACTGTCTGTCCCTTCACAGGAGGCAACAGTGGCCGCCTATTATGCGCCTCCACAATAAAATGGCCACCACTTCTGGCCTTAATAGTGGCTAATGTCGTTATAGGCAATTGCCCGCCATTGAGGAAAAAATACTTTGTAAACATATTTAGTTTTACGAAGAGAGTAACACAAAAATGAGCTTTGCCCTATCCGAGATTCGAACCATGCATCTTTCACCTGCTAGTTTGTAGAGACATTAGGTTATTATGAAGCAGGAGACATGAAAAATGAGCAACGCCTTCGCCGGGAATCGAACCACGGACCTCTCGGTTACGCGTCGAACATGCAGACCACTACACCACAAAGGCATGCAAAGAAGGCGGGAGAAATACCTTATAAGTTAAACGTGATAACTACTTATACCACGAGAGAACGTATACGTTCGTATACGAAAGACTGGGGTAATTTTTCATAATGTTAAATAGAAAAATTCCTTTCCCCTAAGTTAAAAATCTATGTGCTTAAAAATAATAATATAAATAAAAAATTCCTGTTTGTGATTTTTAATTACTTTCCGTTTGCGCAGTATCGATAACTCCTTGGTAGCTATTCTGGATGCAATTTTGCAGTTTTCCTTGTGCCACTTTTCACAAACTCAGTAAAATGCTATATATTAATCTCAACTTCGAATTCTTTCATTGCGACATGTAAATTTTAAGACATCTGCTACAAGAGACTTTACATGGTCCTAAAGTCCTTAAAGACTTAAACTTGCGAGAGAAGTATTTAAAAATATTCGCCTCAAAATAAAGCATCATTATTTTAAAAGCTGTTTTCGTTTTCACTTTCTAACGCATTTTCGTGAATTTTGCGTTCATAAGCCCTAAAATTTTATACCACAGACATTATGCCTAAAATACGCAAGATAATTTCCTCCACATCGGCTGAATTTCTTTTAACGAGAACTTTAATTGAAGTTAATAAATAATTATGAATTTTATTACAGTTTTACTCGAAAGTTAAATTAAAAGTTACAGAATTAAATAATTAAAATTAATTTAATTTTATACTTCAAATATTACAAGATAAATTTGTAATGTAATGCAATGAATTGATAAAATGCAATACAATATACCACACTAGGCTGAAGCCACCAGAAATCTCTATCAACTTAGACATAGCTGAAACAGTAATAGAATAACAAACTGCAAAGCAGAGCTCAGTCAAAAGCAGCTTGCTAAGCACATGAATTTCAAGAAAAAATTTTCGAACTCTATGTTTTATTTACCTAATTGTAAAACAATTAATGTAGACTATTGAACTATAAGAATCCAGATCGGATTCTTCTACTTAGATTTGTTTGTAAGTCAGTCTTAGGTGAAGTAATCTTCTATACCTGAAGTGAAATTGCGTAGACAGACAATAAATAAAGTACACAACATAATTCCTATACTAGTACAATCCATTTATTAACAGAATTTATAAGCGAAGCTCTTGGTTGAGTCAGAAGTAAGTTCTCTTTCTTAAAGTGAAATTTATTTGCCGATGAATTGTACAACAGTGCACTTCAACTGTAAAATAGAGATTTAAAGATTATTTTCTAATAGCCCTTAATAAAACTTAGTTGACGCGACCTGTAATCTGAGTCTTTGAATGAAATGATACACCATCGGAGCTTGTTTGTGACTCAGTCCATTATTTTAGGTGATGCGCGTTCTTAGATCTTAGAACTTTATGCTAGCATGAATTTTTCTGTGCTGTCCACAGAGCGATAAATACAAACTCGGTGAAATTCCTAAACAGCGGAGAGAGGTGGCATAGTAAAATTTACATAAGAAAATTTATTGAAGACTGTAGAGATTTGGAATTTTGTCATTCTAATAACAAATATTTTACCATTTGCCCATTGCAGTAATTACTCTTTCAAAAATAATGACGTTTACCAAATCTTTACACAAAATTGTATAGTAAAATTTTAAAAAATTATCATACTATGTGTGATAATATTGCGAAAGCGCATAGAAATTCTGGAAAGAAAATATTAGGTTATTTTTACTTTAAACTGATCTCAAAGATTTCAAAAACAAAATTTTAAAACCTTTGGCTATTCGTAGTTTAATTTATTTTGTTAAAGGAATCCCAAATTACAACCTCGAACCTCGATCATTTATGCATATACTTGACATCAACAATTTGAGTCAATGATTTGGGGCTAGAAAGAATGGCAGAATTTAATTAATTTTCGTAAAAGTAAAATTTTCTGACATAGCCCGCTTGAAAGATAAATTTTAACACATTATTTTCGCTTATTGGGAAAACTTGCTAAGGAGCGAATGTGATAAATATATGGTCGTACGCCATAACATGATATTCTAACACTTTTAAACAGATTTCGCTAAGCATATTGTTATGACCTATCTCACTTGTCTAACAGTAACATCAAAGCAAGCTCACGAATTTTGTCGAGGCGAGGAGCTCATGATTGCGTCTGTCTTTGGAGTGGGCCTTGGACACTAGAGGTGACAGTACGACTTTGCTCACTTTGTTCCCAATTTAGAAGGACAAGCTCTCGAAGGGCGAGTTTACCTGCCACCAAACCACTCGAGAGGACTATCGATTGGCCGAAAATTTTAAATGCCTCTATACCGAAAACACTCTTTGCACTTACAAACATCCAAGCCTTTTCCAGGATTCTCAAAGGTACGTCAGTCAGAGCTTAATTTCTAAAATTAGAAGTGCCGAAGCCCTATGAAATACTGTCAGGAAAGAACAACAAAAATAAATAAATAAATAAAACAGCTAGTAGAATAATTAATAATTAAGCAGTTAAATAATTAATTATTAAAATTAAATGATTCATGATTCAAATAATTAAACAATTAATATTAAAATTTAATAAAATGTAAAGACATAAATAAAATATAGTCAGTTATTAAATAAATGGTAAACAATTAAATATTGAAATAAAGTACTGGACATTGACTTATTTGGTGTTTCGGCTGGAATTACAATTTCACACAAAAAGTAAGAAATAGCTCAACCGGTCTCTGGTTTAATTTAAGCTCGGAATATAATGTACTACTTCAAAGGATGAAAGAAATAAAGACCATTCTTTTTCCTGCTCACCAATCAAAAAATGTTAAAATGATTAAAGCGTCACTAATGAAAATATAGAGAATACTAAAAACAATAAAAGAATATGGAGAAAATCTGTAGGTCTGAAAAAATAAAAGCAGAACAGTCCACCATTTTCTGATCACGATCTCCTCTCAATGTAATTCTAACTGTCAAGCAGAATATGACAGGGGAACAAATTTTCGCCGAATCTGAGGGTTAACTGAAAAAAAGTAGCAAGTAAAATTATCTTTCCTCCCCCCCCCGTCTTTGGTTACATCGCTCCAAAAAGTCTGCAGGTGCTCTTTTCTGCGGAAAGACACTAGCCTTGGAACGAAAAATTTACCCGCTGCCCTAAATTCATTGTACTTTCTGGAGAATAAGCCTTTAACATGTGGGTGAGGCTTCTCTTTCTTTAAAAGTCTCGACCTTCGTCCAAGGGTATGTTTCCCAAGGAAAGAGAAACATGAATTCAGAAGTTAGAATCGATTTTTAATATAATTTTATTATTAAAAATATAAGTTTTCGTGATCAGATTTCTGCTGAAATCGTTGTTCATTTACATTAAAGAAATGCCGGCGCCGTCTTACTTAGGGCTCCGGTGCGCTCCGGCTAGAATTATGATTTATCCCCAAAACTAAGAAACAGCTTCTGTGGGCTCTGGGGGCAGTTTAGCTCTGACGGCAGTAAACAGCGCTAACCACTATACCTATTGATGCGGCCCGCATTTTAAGCATATGATAAGCTTATTCCTCATATAATCGCAGTGTTAACATTCTTTCAGGTAGCCTACAACTCTTCATCAATTTCTAGCCTTTTGAAGATGAAGAAGTCCAGCAAGTAATGCAACTGTTTCCGGTTTTTGATTGCAGTAAGTGAGCTGAGCAACATTCCAGATATTAAACAGTATGATTGATTTAGTCCCCAAAACTTATGTTTGATACATCTGTATTTTGGATGTAGCACTAAAAACTGTGTTTTTGTATTTTCTCTGCCATGTATTTAAAATGCGGGAAATGTTGTGGCTTGAATTCTGAATCTCTTATTTTACTTCAGGGACCCTTGATAGCCATTCTGAACCATTAATTTTTTTTTTAAGTTTCTCATTGTGATATTTTTTTTTTGCTAAGACCATTTCCTGCGTTTTCTTGAATTCGAAACTACAGTTTATGCCAGCATTTTCAGTGATAGTTTTCCTGCATCACCGAAATTTAATAATTTTACCTTTCTTCTGATTAAAGTGTTCAAGTCACGAAATTCATTTTTCCCTGCAATGCACAGAATTTTTCTGTTGCCTTCACCCGCCACTCAATGTAAAAATTTTAATATTTTTTCATTTCTTTTTTATACCTGTAAATGTCTACCATTGTTAAGTTTAAAAATTATAATAAAAATGTTCTTCTTTTCAAGTTTTACCATTATTAAGGCTTATAACAGAAACATGTGGCATAAATATTGCTTTGTCAGCAATTCGGTTGAATTTTAAAGGCTATTCTTGGATACAATGGATGCTGATTGACGGGGGAGGTGTGTAGGCTTTTAGATTCTTTTTAAAGCAGTTACTATTTTTTCTCAACGTTTTCTAAAGTTATTTCTTATTACATCGTCAAATGATCTTCTTTAAGATGTGAAAGAAAGAAAACAAAGTAAAACTGATTTTTTACGGATTCTTTTTCCTAAAAGAGTATTAAAATTTGAAGAGAAAAATTAGATTAATAGCTATTTTAAATTATTATTTTATCATAAGCAGTGCTTTAAAAAAGGAACAGCTTTGTATAAATGGGAGCATTTAATTCCAATAACGTTCCTAACTTAAATAATTTTTATAAATCAATTATAATTTGAAATGTCTGTTAAATATTTTAATTTTCATATACATTCGGATAGATTAAGTGTTGGGTTACATAAGTCTTAAATTAACCTTCGCGTTTCATACGTCGACGACTTCTTACTTTCATCTATTAATGAAAAATAAAATTTTGGATTATTCAAGATTTTGATGCGGTGGAGTTATCAATTCAAACAATTAGTCTAACAAGGATGAGAAATCCTATTTTCAGGAAGCGCTTGGCAGCAGCGCACTTTGACGAAAGAGAAACAAAACTAATGAATATCATTTTCGGCAAAGCATTCTATATTTACTTCCTACTGCACACCCAGTTTATCGTTCCTTCCCGGAAGAAGGTATTAAACTCGATTAATGCTACTTATTGCTAAGCGTTTAATGGAAGATGGAAAGAAAATAACGAAGTCATTAATGCTTCCAAAATGACTATTAAGAGGATGATTAAGTGGATTAAGCAATGATTAAATTACTTTATCTCATTAGCTACAAGAGATTACATCAAATTACATCCAATAACGAATTAACAACGATTTCAAGCAAGCATTTAATAAATAAAATTAATTACCAATGAAATTATTTTATGACATTTTTAACTGAGTAATGCTAATAGTGGTCATGCTAATAATGTGAAGCAAATATCCATGCAAGCTCAGTTTTGTGTAGTATTGTCTTAAGAAAGGCCAAAACAGAAAAAAGAAAAAAGTCGCTTAAAAAAACGCCATCACAACTAAGCAAAAAAGAGCTTTAAAGCTTTTCAGTTCCAAATACGCAAACGCTAAGTATTGAACTTGCAATAATGTGTTAGCTTATGTTCTACAGACAGCAGTTAATCGCTTACTCTTAACACCTACTCATTACTAAATATTTAAGATAACTTGTCCTTCATATCTTGATTATTGACTGTTACAGATTCATAAAGATCTCCTTACGTAATTATTAAATGAACATTTTGAGCATTGAGCCTTATTGAAAAAAAAAATAATAACTGCTTTTACAGACAACAAAAGCAACTATAAACAACCCAATTACAGAAAACAGAGATGAAGCGAAATGCTCCTTAACGCTCGTAGAATATCAAAGATCAACCAAATCGCTAGCAGAGCAAAATGCAAAAAAGTAATCACCCAGCAGAAACCTCAGTAATGTAAAACAGATAATAGCCCTGATTCCTTCTCACAGCTTCTCACAGCTTCCTATTTATAAGATTGCTCAAGGAGGAGGACTAGCACGTTTGAAAGCTTCGAGAAAAATCTCTCCTAGAACTTCAAAATAAAGTTTTCCTGAAATTTCTAGAATTCTTCCAGAAAGTTTCGTAGAAGCTGACAAATATTGACTCCTTGATTTAAAAAAAATTGTCTCTAAGGGCAGTAGAAGAGTTATAGGGCATATTTCCAGTTCTTCTTGAGCAATCGCTACTATTCAAATGTCATTCGAATCGGAATTAAAGGATGTGTAATATAAATAAATGAAATAAACGCATTGAGGCATACTAAGTGACCAAAAATTCAAAACTAAATAAAATACGCAAGTTTTACTTTATAAAACTAAAAATTACTGTGTAAAATGCACTAATCGAATAAATATACAAATAAAAAATACAAGAACAAAATACGTAAAAAAGAAGTTACAAAAAATTAAATATAAGTATTTAAAAATATTGTAGTGTTATTATATTTATTATTTATTATTATATTTATTGATATTCATATTGCTCAATAAGTTTGATACAATTTTTTCTTTTTAATTCATCCATAAATACTATTTGCAGGTAAAATAAGGCATTTCTAGACCCATGGCAGTTACTTACAATCACAGATAATATGAAACTGCAATGTGATTGTCAAGGAAAATACGCAAAAGTTTCGATAATGCTTATTTCATTAATAAATAATTGTAATCGCAATTACTTACAACGACGGATAATATCAAACGCTGCAATATGATTGTAGAGAAAAGTAAGCAAAAATTTTGGTAATGCTTATTTTATAAATTGATAATTGTAAAACATTAGCAAAATTAGATAAAGTAATAATAAAACTCACTATACGCTACACTACATGTTTTAGCTTATTTTCTCTCCCTATTTCTACGCTCGCGTACATATACGAAAGTAAGTTTGTCTAGCGTTTTCCTCCGAGCTTGAAGTGACAGCGATCTAAAAATATTATCTATGTACTGTAAAGTGTCATATACAGCAGTTTCAAACGATGACAGTACAATAAAAAGTCTTGCTCTCAGCCAAAGCACTACATAAGTTAGTTAAACGTATGGTTCCAGTTGCGCATGTGCATGCAACATAGGTACAAGCTGAAGCAAAGCCGGAACCTGTGCCTCCAAATAGGTATCATGGGTTTTGCTAATTGTTAAGGTACCAACCCGGATGGAATTCCGAGCGATGGTCTCTCACCCCTCTTCCCCTATCACCAACCAAACGAACGGATTTCGGCTCGCTCAGTATTTTCAGTGCCCCTTCCTGCATAGGCACTATACGCTTACAAACATCCATACCTACATCACGCCTTCTTCGGTATTCGAACCCGGGCCCTTTGGTACGGCAGTCAGCGTCGCTAACTACTATACCGTCTAGGCGACAGGTTACACACAGAACAGGGTAAAGCTTATGAAAGGGTATTTATGCTATAGAAAAATGAAACTTTTAAAGTATTGACTCGAAGTCCTGACAAGCGCTACAGAACATTTGTAGGAAGAGCTTAATATAAGTACTAGAAGCTGGAATTACTAAAATCTAGACACTTTATTTGAGGCTATTATTTGTTTATTAAAGGGTATCCATGCAATTGAACAAAAATGCTAAGATTATTTAATCTATACCCTAAAGATGGGAGATTATTTTAGGTCTTTAAGCCAAGTGTTGGAGAGATGAATTATTTTATTCCCTATTAGAATACTTTTTATACACATTTTTATTTTAGGAATAAATTTCTCACCTAGCGTTAACACAATACTTATATGTATTTATTTACTGCTGTCGAGGAAAACATCCTAAATATTTCGTAGGAGTTTTATATTTTTATACGCGTGTCATGTTTCATTTTATATTGTAAATATATATATATAATTCTTTGTAGGTTCACAATGGATCAAGTTAGTGTTCGTGCATGAGTAAAGGATATGAGGACAATATAAGGTATCTTTTAATTTTATAACAATTAATTTAATTTCAAACTGCTTTCTTATCAATTTTTGTTTCCACTCACAACTCCCTACCAGAATGAGGATTTAGAATAGCGTTGAATGCAAATGAGTTAGAAGTAGTATTTAAGGAAGGTTCAACTTACTTCGAGAGAGAGAGCTAGGAATCCTGAGCAGTGCGTGTTTGCCTTCAGGCTAAATCTCTCTTGAAGCTGTTACGCTCGGTCTTGTATTACGTGCCTTTTGATATTCGCCAGCTAGTATAAAATAAGGGCCAAATGCGTTAGATACTTGTGTTAGCTTCTGCTGAGTCTCTTTTAGTTAGTTATTATTTAGTTCTTATTTCTCATTCTGAGTTTAAGTCCGAGTGGAGGCTTTGTTGTAAGCCCGAGAAAGGGACAAACTGTTCATCTTATTTTCAGTGAAATAAAGGGTATTTAAACCCTTCTTGAGCCTACGTTTCAGTTGTTTGAACTCAGCGATAAGTCGCTCAACAGTTCACTAGGTTCCTCAACGTTTATTTTAGTGCAAAAGAATTAGGAACCGTATAACTATTTTCCCTTATAGAGCTGTTTTCATGGAGAACTTCCTGTGAATGAGAGGCTTATATTCACCTTACATGAGGCAGAAACCAAGTAAATCCTCTGCAGCTAGCAACCAAATAGATCTTGAGAATAATTACAGTAATATTCAAAGGTTTTACACCATCAATCGCTTGTTTTGCTTTCTTACTTCCATGCATTTATGTTTGCATTTGTTTCCTTCTCAAGCGATGGCTCTAATTGTCGTCATATTATTAATTTAAAGCGAATGAACGATCGCGAATAATTTTACATTAAAGAATTAATACCGCTTTCGTTAAAGCATTGTCTGTCTTCTTTTGAAATTTAGACTAAATTAAATTTGACTTTGATGATAATTAGCATAAATAATCATTTGTATTAATCAAAATCAAACTTGATTTATTTATTTGTTTCCATATATTTTGTATAGTTACATGTGAAGGAACGTTATACCAAACAACATGCAGTGCAAACGTCCTGCAACATTTACAAATATTAGGCTGATTTTTGTTGTTTAACTTCTCCAATAACATGCAAGTAATAAAAAAAATAATAATTAATGTTTCTATGTAGAAACACAAATTGCTTTCATGACTTACTTGAGTAAGTCATGAAACTTTCGGTATTCAACATCAATTGTCTTTGCATCTATTTTATTTAAGAGATGATTCTAATTGTTATCGCATTGCTTCTTTAAATCGAAATAACCAACGGGAATGATATTCTCTTGAAAATTAAATAACGCTTTTGTAACTGCATTTTCAATCTTCCTTTAAATTTTAAGCTAAATTATAGTTGATTTTGAAAATTATAATGCGTCGTAAGCAACGCAATTTTGCTACCATACTGCAGTTTTTTCTGTATTTATAAATTAGTTTGAATTAAAAAAGTTCTCCATTTACTTAAACTGAAAACTTGCAGATTTTCCGGAATGAATGTGACTTATATATGAAATGACTGAAAAAATGACTAATAGTTCATATTCGGGCTCTTAGATAACTTTCTACATCTTACGGTAAATGGTTCAACATATTTCCAAGTCATGTCTCTAAATAGTTATAGTTAGACGGATAAATACAATTAGGATTAATGGCTTAAGTATTCCTAATTCATAGCTTCACGTATTCTAAATTCATGTTTTAATTTATTCCTAATTCATGATTAAACTTTTTCCCAATTTAAGATTCATTATATTCCCAGGTCCTGGTTTGGTTTAACCTTTTCCTAATAAATGGTTCAGCATATTTTCAACTCATGATTATATTGTAGAGTCATTAAGTTATTTTGATGCTGAAGAAATGAAAAATGAGCAATGCCCTCGCCGGGACTCGACCCTGGACTTCTGGAATACGCGTCGAGTGTGCTACCGTTACACCACAAAGGCATGCAGAAAGGAGGGATCACCATTTTAAAGGGCGATTGGAAATTATGGGACCCGATCGCCAAATTCTGGTGGTGAAGAATCATAATCCACCAACTTTTTTAGTTCGGGGGCCATTGTAGAGTCATTAGGTTATTTTGATGCTGGAAAAATGAAAAAATGTGCAATATCCTCGCTAGGATTCGAACCTGGATATCTCGAATTCGTGTGCTGCAGTTACACCACGAAGGCTTGCAGAAAGAAGGAAGAAAATACCTTATACTATGTGTTCCTAATTAATGATTTAACCAAAGCACCAAATAATGCATAGTATGTTTCATCATCTTTCAGTTGCAAATTTTTAGCACTATATTTTGATGAAATTTCGAGCCAAATTTTTAATAGTGTATAAGATCTAAAACAACGAAAATTTTCAATAATATTTTAAATAATAATAAATTGTTTAATTAAGAATTATACTCTATAAAATACACCCTATTTTTTTACCACAAAACTAATATAAAGTCTCACATTGAAAAGGCACAAGAAATAGAAATTAGTTATTTGAATACAATGAATTCCACGAATGATATATACTTGAATTTTAAATGGGCATTAATACGCTGAAAGGTAAATTTTAAAAATAACTTCCCTGAAATGCGTCAGTGGAAAGTTTGACGTTATTTGCTAATACTCTTTCTTCGTAGCTGTCATCTGCATTAACACACCATTCAAACCCTATTATTATTCTATTATAGAGTTTACATTTCTTGTCAGGGCACTCGAAGCAGTATTGATGTTACATTTTCCTCTCCCGAATGAACCCTTAAATAGATTTATAGTCCAGGTGGACGTTTGAAAAAATCTACCCTTTCCAGAAGCAAAGCTTTCGTGTACATAAATAAATTCAGTCTTTAACTGAAGCATGAAAGGCACGGTGTCACCAACTTCATTTAGTACCAGAGATTACACGCAAACTCATTTGTTATGTCGTGCCAAATCCCTCCGCGACTGAAATCACCTCCAACCCCCCTCCCGGTCTGGGGATGCACGTGTGGGTCACGTTCGAAGACTAATGCGACGTGCATATGGGCGAACAATGCGGGTCACCCCAGTGCTAGGTTTTAATAACATCTCAACCCCTGATTTCCCCTCTATCACTCCTACTCTGCGAAATATCTGTAATCCATCTCTCAACACAAACTTTTTGATGACTCTAAACATTTACGAATTTTAAGTCTCCTTTTTTTATTTATATTTTTTTCCAGCTGCTTTCGCTTCGTCGCGTCAGAGGTGACAGGCCACGGCATTATGAAGTCATAGGCCGCTTAGTATCTATTTTTATGTGAAAAGGCCTGATGGGTGCCTGCACGTTTCTGAACAATTTAAGACTAGTACAAGTGTTTTCAAATGAAGCAGGGTGAGTAACTAGCTATACTTGGAACTAGACTTCAAATAGAAAAAGGAAAAATATATTAAAATTTGGAATTTTCAATCATGCTTTTGAAAGCATCAGAACTCACCTGCTTTCAAGATCTTCGTAAGAGCAATATTATTCACATTAGATTAATTTAAGTTGATAACGTTTCTGGGAAATTCAGAACGAGTATAATTGTTTTCAATTGAGGTAGGATGAATAGCTAGCTATGTTTGGAACTAGCCTTCAAATCGTAAAGGGAAAAAAAAAAAAGGAATCAAAATTTCTATTTTTTAGTCATGTATTTGAATGATTCAAAACTCATTCATCTTTTAAAAGCTTTGTAAGAGCAATGTCATTTACATCATGTAATTTAAGCTGACAAAGGAACGTATGAATTACCAATTCTCCCGCCCCTAATTACAAAAATAAAGTGACAAAACTTTCCATTTCCTTTATTTTCTGTAGGAAATCTGCCTTCCTTTCTGACGTTCTGCAACTTTTACTTTGCTTAATCAGTTTTATAAAGTTTAAGATAAAAATACAAATTTATTTATTTATTTATCAACAGAAAGCTACAAAATTAAAGATTGCAAGGACTTAGTCTTATGTGTAGAAATTAAGAGGGCAAAAAAAAATATCTCGTAGTAAACATTTTCATTGTGGTCGCTATCGAATTTAATAACATTCACTACTGATTACTTATTTTGCATAGATCTTCGCCGTGTTGAACCAGGAAAATAACTGCATTTTGGCAGCATTTTACCTGTTGTGAGAGAGTCAGAAAAAGCAAATAGCTAAAAACTCTGAATTTTTAAGAACTAGTTAACTTTATTATGGTTAGTGCGCCAAGACAACTTGCTAATTGGATTGTCCTAAAATTAGTTTCAGAGACGGCATATTATAGGTTTATTTCGTCACCAGTTCTATCGCGAGGCCTACGTGATATACAGGCCACGGCGTAAAAAAGGCTGCCAAGCTTCCATCTTCTGGGGATAGGTACGTGTATTGTACTGCTGTTTATATGATTTAAATTAAACATATTTTTAGTTAGAATTTGTTTAATCTGTTTCAATATTAACATTTTAAACAAATTTAAAAGTAACGTGTAAGTTTAGTATGGTTAATAACCTATTTTTATACATGATTGTGTTGTTTTTGATTTGAACTTGTTTTTGTGTTCAGTTGGAATAAGAAAATTTACGTCGTCTTGAAATATCATTTGAGTAAGTAATTTATTCTTTTTATGTTTATATATTGCGTATATTTTATATCAATTTTTAATTTATGTTAATTGGAATAAATAAAACAGTTAAGATGAGTGATTCAATTAACAGTAAATGTATTCACACTGAACCGTATGTAGACCTTTCTTTATTTCATTTTGATTTTTAAAACATTTAAAATTATTTAAGCTATTGAAATTCGGAAAGCATAAAGCATAACTGCGTGCAGATAAAGGTACATATTAACTAAGACTTGCTCATTAAAGCATTGTCAACAAACAGTATATACGTGTTTCTGTATAAGGAATAATCGTTCTTTAGCAATTTATTTGAACAAACAGTTTTATTTTTTAAAAGGGCCTTTTTAAGAGCGATACGGTATAAAAAAAAGGTATTAAACACAGTTATTTTCCATAAAAAATAAACCGTTAAGCTTAGGATTTAACTCAGTTTTATTCTTTAAAGTTTTTTTATTTATTTATTTAATTTCCTTCTTTTCAGAGACTTCATCATGCCAAATAAGTGTAGTGTTGCTGGATGTCGTTCAAATTATGGTACAGAAAAAGAATATAAAACATTGTTTTCACTACCAAAAGATGATGAAAAGAAAAAAAAGTGGCTGCGGAAAGTAACCGCAGATTTGCCAGGATTGAAAAACCATTTGTGTGCATCGAATATTTTCATGAATGTGACATTATTCTTGTGGCAAATGGAATATTAAAACAATACCCTAGGAAAGTTCCCAAACTGAAAGATGATGCTATTCCAAGTGTTTTTCCCAATTTACCAAAATATTTTAGTTTGAATAGTCAACCGTCTCGTCGTTTGGTGGCTGCTGAGCAAAGTAATTTCGATTTAGCTACAAGGCAGAGTTTATTAGATCAAAAGGATTATGAAGAAAAGCAAGCCATAAAAGAAGTTTCTGGTATTTTATCACATTTTAAATTATTAAATGAAAGAGTTTCCCAGTAAATGGCATATTCAGCAAAATTCTGAAAAATTATATATTTCTCCGATAAATGTAAATGTTACTCCTATGATATTAGGCCATATTGAAGTATATAGCAACTTAAAAGTTTGATATTTTGATATGTATGTAAATAAATGCAAATGGTTGCCCATTCTAGGCTTCCGAAAAATACTATGCATATTAATTCAATAAATATATTAGAATCTTTATTATTATTTCTAGAGCAAGAGGTACAGAAACCAATTAAGCCCACTGCACTTAACCAGCTTATCGATATTTTAAAATTAATTAACCATGAAGAAGAAAAGAAAATTGAATTTATTATTGACAAGCTAAAACTTCTGCGAGTACCTAAAAATAACGGACGATATTGCAATGAGACAGTTGTATTAGCAGCATCATTATATATGCATTCTGCCTCGTCATACTGTGCAGTCTACAAATGCGGCTCATTTTGTCCGCCTAATCCTCGAAACATGCAGAAGCTGATTTCAAAATTTTTATTGTTAAACAGTTCTCTCCAGGGCAGCATATCTTATTTAAAAACAAAATTTAAGTACTTAAAAGGACATTTTAGTGAGCCTCCTGTTGGATGAAATTTATATTGAGACACAATTAAATTTAAGGCTAGACGTATATATAGCAGCACTGATTCTGATCTTGCTAAAACTGCACAAGTCTTGGTACTTACGTACTATGACGACTACCTTGGCGACATTTGGAGATAAAAATCTTCATTGGCATTTTTTATTTTATGTTTATAAATTAAATAAAAGAACTTCATCAAAGCAAATTAATTTAAATTCTTTTAAAAATGCAAGCCCTTATAAAAGATATGATAATTAACAATTATTAAACTTACTTCTGAATAAGCTTCAGTGAAAGTTACATAAATAAATTATATTTTTGATACATAATATGCGTACAAATTTTTAAAAAATTGAGAGGCATTTAGTGTTAACTTTAAATAACAGATGGCAGCACAATATAGTTAACTTAACTGGTTAAAAGAAACTGGTTAAAAGAAAAACTGGTTAAAAGAAAAAATAATCGCAAGAAGTTTCACGTGTTTCACCTAAACGTAATAATCGGCGTAAATGTAGCAAAAGAAACTGTGGTAATAGCAAATGCGGGACTAGTGCGAGATAATACTCTTTATTTCAGCGCCCTCTATAGCCTATATTAGGGTTAACCTTTTTTATAGCCGCCCTACCGGTATGGTGGTTAGCGTCGCCAACTGCCGTGCCGAAAGGCTCAGGTTCAAATCCCGCTTATAACCAATGTTAGGCTTAACCTGTATAACATACAAAGGTCGCCGGATTTGGCGAGATATCTAGGTAGTCGTCATAATACGTCAGTACCCAAGTCTTCATGATTTCTTCAATTTTATCTTCGTATAAGGACGTGGTATGCATAGTACCAGTTATAATAATTTAACCAGTGATTTATTGCAAAATATGTTGTTAACAGTAATTAAAGAAGTGGAACAAATTAGATTTTAAGTTATATGTGTAATATCAGACAATAATGTCATTAGTCGTAAAGCTGTTGAGCTTCTAACGCCAAATAAATTATTACAGCCTGTTATTCCTCATCCTTTTGATCCAGAAAGACTGATTTTTATGTTATTTGATCCAGTGCACATTTTAAAATGTATTCCAAATAATTGGTTGAATAGTAAAAATAATGGCACACTAACTTTTCCCGACACAAAAAATCATTCCGTTTTTCAGAAAGCGCATCTTGAGAACTATGCTATTTCAGATGGAACAGAAATCTCTTGCAAAATATAGCCATTTATTATCTCGTAAAGTACTTTACCCATCTAGCATACAGGAAAAAAATGTTAATTTGGCTCTTAAATTGTTAAATGAAAAAAAATATTGCAGCTATTAGATATATGTCTAAACATTACCCAGCAATAATCACAGATATTGAACGAGCTTACAGTTTTATTGAAACAATTGCAACGTGACAGAAAATAGTGGATGCACGCAGTCCACATGAAGGCATACATTTAAATGATATATAGAGAGAACCAAGTACTTGGAAAGTGTTGAATGAACTGATTGAGAAACACGAGGCTGATTTTCTCAGGCACAATAATTCATTAATGCTACTCCACAAACTCTCTTCTATACAGTTAAGCTGGCTTGCTCTCCCTCATTCTGATACCTGCGAGTGTGATTTTAGCTTATTCGAACGATTAGAAAGCATTTCATTACTTACATAAAAAATTTTGATGAATAATTTGGTAAAATTCAAAAATGACAAAACTTTTACCAAAATGAGCCCACATAGAAAAGTAAGAAAACTTCGCCCAGTATAAAGTCAAATCTATTTTTATCTCTCAAGTAAGTGTATAATAGTGTAAACTGTTTAGTTGAGTGTTATTCAGAAAAAAAAATTAAAAAAAACAGTTAAATTTGATGGTCTGACGCTCTGCATGTAGTTTTTTTTTCTTTTGTTGTTTGTTTCTATTTTCGTGTTCTGTTTAGGTACTTACGTATTATCGCAACCAGGTTGGCACGATTTGTAAGTTTGAGTAAAAAAGTATGAATAGAAAGAAAATGTACATTTATTAATTAGATAATTTTTAATACAGTTTTTATATTATTTTGTTTTAAAATATAAAATATCAATTAAACCCTTCCGGTTTCAAATTTGAATAAGTTACAGAATTATTTCTTCGGCGGAAATCTTTTGGCTATTGCTTTTAGCACTGATTGAAAACCGTCTTTGCCATTAACAGCTTGAGCTTGGCGCCATGCGCTCTACGTGTTGTGTGTGAACGCCCGTGTTGGAATCCACAAAGTTATATTTGTGACTAGCCGCTGCGCGGCCAGCCTTCGTCTGGCTTTTAAGTGTACCGGAAAAATGCCTAAAGAGAACACCAAACATTAAATTTGAAAACTGCACAGAATTTTACTCTGCATAACAATTTTATCGAAAAAGAAACAAAGAACAACGTTAAAAAAATTCAGTTAAAAATGCATTACATATAAAAAGCATATAATGAAATAAGCAATATCCCTTAATACAGATATTAATCATCCTAATAAATAAATTAACCAACCTGCTGCCTTCTCTAGACAAACGTCCAGTATCCAAGAGAAACATTAAATTTAAAAACAGCACAGAATTATCGCCCTCATTTTTCCGTGCTGATATCAGCAACAATGGCTGTGTGCCATTGTTGTTCATATAATGAGAGAAAATTATCAATTTGATACTATTTCATCTTGTCTAGATGCATCTTGTGTACCAGATTTCATAGGCCTGGGTCTATTAGCTTACGCGCAGTACGAACGAAAGACACCTACACACACAGAAAGACTCGCCCTTTTAAATATAGATCTATAAATTAATTAAACAATTTACCTTTGCAAAAAGAAACAATCTTTCAATTTCTTAAACTGTTCAATAGAGTAAAATCTCGCTTTGCTATAGCCCATTATGTCTTAAAAGGACGCGATTTCGTCAGAAAACACAAAATTAAAAAAAAAAAAAACTAATTCGAATTTCGAAAAACTCGCTTCGAGGTGCACTGGCTCATGCAAAAAAATCATGCAAAACGTTTCAATATCTTACAAACAGTGAAATAAGCAAAAAATAACATGAAAGAAACTCAAAAAACAAAACATTTCGCGCAGAATTTTACTCTGCAGAACAACTTTATCAAAAAAGAAATCAATAAAAATGTATTATACATATAAAAAATGACAATGAAATATGCAGTATCCCTTAATACAAATATTACTTATCCTAATAAATAAATTAACCAACTTCCCTTTGCAAAATCTTAAGAACTCAAATGGTATAAACAGATTAAGAACTTAAACAGATTAAAAAATATCATGCAAAACTTTTTTATAATTAAAATTATATATAATTAAAACATAATATTACAATGAAATAAACAATATCCCTTGTAAAATGTTAATTATCCTAATAAAGTAATTAAACAATTTACCGTTGCAAAAAGAAACAACTTTTTAATTTCTTAAACTTTTCAGTCTCTTAAAAACAGTAACATAAGAAATACGATGAAAAATTGTTGCCAAACCGAAATTTTTAAAAGAATGAAACTATTCAAAATGATGCAATTTCATCAAAAATCTATCAACAACAATAAGAAAGGAAAATTGTTGCCAAAACTACATTTTAAAATATCTGAGATGTGAGAAGTGTATTCGGAAGCTTCATTTAAAAAATTTTAAAAAAAAACAAAATATTATTATTTTTCCAAAATTCTTTTTTTAAAAGGAGTCGAAAGGATTAAAGTTCAACGTGTCCAAAAATCAAAGGAAAATAAACAGCACATTTTTTAAAATAAGTTTTTTTTAAAAAAATTCCGCTGAAAAGGTGTTAAGCTCACCTTCCTAAATAAATTCGTATTTAATCGATTTATTGAAATACGAAATTTATTTTAAGTTCGTAAAATAGCTAAGTGTCTACGCTTCACGACGATGTAAAAATGAAATGTATAGAGTGAAATCTCGCTTTCCTGTAGCCCATTATGTCTCAAAATGACGCGATTTGGTCACAAAACATAAAATAAAAAAAATTCTAATTCGAATTTCGAAAAAATCGCTTCGAGGTGCACTGGCTCTTGTGTAGATACACCTATGTACCAAATTTCGTGGCCCTGGGTCTATTAGCTTACTCGCAACACGAACGAAAGACACACACACACACACACACACACACACACAGACTCTTTGTTTTATTACATGTAGAGATTAATACTTCCATGCAGAAATCCAGCATTTTCCAACTCACTTGTCTTGTATCCTTTCCGGCAATCCGAATAAATGATGCTTCCTTCCTTGATATTTTCGCAAATTTTTTCCATGAGGGTAACGGCGCTTCTGTTAGGTACAGTAACCAAAAAAGTCTCTTTCGTTTCTCGGCAAATTCCGCCGAAAACCCATTGCTGTGGTAATACACGCCCATTGTTATTTTTTCTTTTTACAAATAAACTTTCGTCTATTTCCACAATAAGTCCTTCGCCGCCTATTTGCTTTCTTTCTTTTTCATCCATTTCAAGGGCACATATCTCCCACGTGTAATTATTCCAATCTATAACAGTTTTATCGGCAATTCCCATATCTTCTGCACAAAATTTAATTGAAGTTAACTCTTTACACAAACAATAAATGAAGCGCACCGCTGTCACAAATGAAATTCGACTACCTTCAAACCAATTTCCGGTTCGCACACCCAAGTGTTGATTGCACTCTTCGACGTTACATTTCCAGAAGATTTGCTTTCCAAAATACAGTTTCATTTTATGAGAATTTTTACAAGTACGTTCATTCGGTATGATTTCATATCCCTGCAACAATTCAACAGCATCTTTTTCACTCGCAGGCAGATCCCAAATACCCATAGTTAAAGTATTTCAGGGCATTCAATCTAACCAGTAAGCAAAATAATTTCTTTACGAAAAACCACGTATAACACATAGGGTTGCCATAAGTAAGGTCGCCAAATTTGGCGATTTATGTGAATTTTGGCCTGGTTGCGTTAATACGTAAGTACCTCTGTTTATTTCTGCATCTAGTTTCATTCGTAATGAATCGTAGCAAGAGTGCTAACAAAAGTTGTGAGTTGCAAAAAATTGCTGCGAATATTTATTTATACATGTAGTATTACAATTTCATATCAAAATATGTCTTTTATTGTGCATTCATGTTCTAAATCAGTGTGGTTCAACTTTTAATTGCGCGGTGGCCAATCAAGCGTTAGTATAGGAGAGTGAGGGCCAGAGACAGTAAAGAAAGAAAATGAATTACATATAAATCACTAGTTTAATATATCACTTTATTTTACAGTCTAGAAATCAATGGGATGATTGGCACTGCTTTTTTGATACAAGTTTAGCAATGTCCGCAAAGTCTTAGGCTCAATTCCAGTGAAACACTTTCAATGCGATTTCTCGTTCTTGATTTAATTTGCTTGTGTCTGGTAGAATGGGTCTGCCTGAAGATCACAAATTTGCATTTGAAGGGATCCATCAATACTAGTTGCTAATACAATGCTAGTTTCTAATGATTTTAATTCCAACAGTTCATGAATTTCAAATTCTTCATTTATTGTTTTGACAAAGATGAGGAACTGGCTGATGCCAGCTGTATCTGTGCTGACATGTAAGGCTAGAAAGTAAAATTTTTATATGAGGGATATCATGAAGTAATCATTTCTAGAGTGGTTTTATGTATACAGAGCTGTTTATCGAATCATTGCTTTTTTCCCCTTTTTCCCCTTTCAGTTATGTTAAAATGACTCTGCCTGGGAAAGTGGTAATCATAATGGGGTTAGCGCAAAAATATGCAGACAGTTCTCCAGATAGGTTCTGAATTTTTGAAGTATGCTTTGAAGTATTTTTTGAAGTATACAAATAGGGAATAGTAGAATTTTATATTAATATCTTTTAGAATGTATTTCAGTGATGTATTCTTGTGTAAAGTGTGTTAATGGTATCCGAAATATTATATGGCAGCCAAGAATGATGATAAGTGTTCTAATGTTGTTCACACTGTTATGTGTATCAGTAGGAATTTTCTATGTTTAAAATGCCTTTGAGACATACTTAATTTAAATTTATTGTTACATAATTTGTACTGTGTATGCAAAATTATTTTCTTACTGTATCTTAGCAAAATTTGAATTGTTGCTATATTTGTCATCATTTTTTCATATATATATCTACGTATGAGGGTTACATCTAAGATATTTCACATTTAATGCATGTAAACTGTTTTAAAATTGATTTTATCTGTTAGAAATATGCTACATGCAGACATGAAATAGCATGCCTTGCTATTTCTGCATCTAGAAAACATATCTGTGGTGTATTCTTGTATAACTGCGCTTATCTGAGATACTGTTATATGCAGCAAGAATACTTCCATGAATTGATGTTGCTTATATGAATTGATGAAAATTGTAAATTTGTATTTATGCTGCCTGCAATATATTCTTCGCTCCTTAAATATATACTGAAATGTCAGAAACTGGGATAGATCATGCTCTTAGGCAGAGTTGTCTCTTATTTTTGTTGATTTTATTAATAAACACTTGAATCCATTTATGTATATTTAACAAGTATGTGAAACCTTCTGATGCCAAAAGTGGACTAGTCTTGTTTGTATGTACATATGGGAAGTGTTTAGCTGGAATCGGCTTTTGCAATTGCATTTCAAAAACAAGTTTTATTATACTATCCTCACGTAAAAATATTAGGTTAGAGTAGACTGAAGGTTACCCATTGTATTATTGCGAAGTTGTTTCATTTATCGCCAAGCCAAGGAAGTGCGCAGTGCCAAGTTTGTGCAATTCTCTGATTTTTTTTTAATTGAAAATAGGTCAACGTGTACATGGATAAAATCAAGGGAGTTTGCAATGCGTAAATTTATGCAATTCTTTGATGCTTTTTGAAGTGAAAATAGGTCAGTGTGCACACGGATATTGAGTCTGTGCAATTCTTTGACTTGTTATATTGTCTTTCGCCGCTACACAAAGACAAGTCTAAGAATTGCACAAACAAGTAACAAATAACAAGTCATAGAAATAAAAAGTCAAAGAATTGCACAAACAAGTAACAAATAACAAGTCTAAGAATTGCACAAACAAGTAACAAATAACAAGTCATTGAAATAACAAGTCTAAGAATTGCACAAACAAGTAACAAATAACAAGTCATAGAAATAACAAGTCAAAGAATTGCACAAAGTAACAAATAACAAGTCAAAGAATTGCACAAACTTCGGTATCCATGTGCCACCAATTTTCGCCGAAGGGTACTTGTAAATATACTTTTACCAAATACTAAAATTCCGTATTCATGTTGTGTGAAGTTTTTTAATATATTGTAGAAATAATTGCATGAAATGTTTGCATTGAGTGGATCTATAAAACTGCTCTAAATGTGCATTCGTGTGTTCTCAAATAGTTTACGTAACAAAAATAGGCTTTTAAATTTGCTCAGTTTATGGGTATCGGTGAAAATTTTATATGCTTATAATTGTAATTTTATTGAGTTAGAGGTATTCTGAAGTTAGTTAGAGCAGAATAATGTAGTCTATGCAAAATAGTTTGCATTGTGCTTCTTAATCATGTCTGTATCTTTGAAATCATACATTTGTATAAGTACATTTCTATTTTGTTCATGGCAATATTCATTTACATGAAAAGAAGGATATTTGTATGGAATTTCTTATAAGGCAACTAACTGGTATTCTTGCATATTCCGTACTTTTTTCCTTTAATACTATAGAGTTTGTAATATGCATATTGGAACTTGTATCAATCAACGTAAATTCTGTGTAGCAGTACTAATATATGTTCATCAGAATTGTAGTGCGTGTTAGTAATGTAATATTGTAGCATAGTGTTACACTTATACTAGTTTGTATTACCATATATCGCTTCTTTATGTCGTTGCTAGTCGCAAGTCATGTTTAGTGCAGGCATGAATCACAGTAGGGAAGTACAACTCGTACCTAGCAGCATTCAAATTGCGAGTTATGGAATATACCAGTCGTGAAGGAAATCGTGCAGCTGAAAAAAAACAAGACAATTCAAAGTGGGCAAAAAATGTGTGCGTCATTGACGGAAACAACCAGAAAAACTGTCTACTACAAACATTGCGTACATACATGAAATGCATAGTAAAGGTTTTGCTGTTTCGCAAAAAAATGTGCTTTGAAAGCTGAGTGTGGTTCAGAAAGAAGGAACTGATTTCAAGGCAAGTGAAGGATGGTTGTGTAGAGTGATAAAAAGAAACTCTTTCTGTAGACATAAAGCAAATAGGTCAGAAACTTCCAAAAGACTATGAGCAACAGCTGCTAGATTTTCAATGCTTTGTTGTTAGCAAAAAGATAAGTTCACCAGTGCTCAGTGTAGTATATTACAAATGCTGATCAGATTTCAGTATTGTTTGATGCTCCTGAAACTTACTCATTAGAAGAAAGTGGTGCAAAATCTATTCGAATCCATACATGCAGGGCTGAGAAACAAAGGGAAACTGGGATGTTAGCTGTAACTATTGATGAGAAGAAACCACAACCATTTCATGTGAAAAAAAAAAGGTTTCTAATGGGTATTGTGGTCCGCTTACTGGAGAACGATGGATGGACGACACACTGGTTGTAGAACGTAGGCCTCGGGTTGTAGACTGGCAAAAAAAAAGTTAATTACAAAAAAAAAATTCAAGTTTAGTAAATTTAGTAGAACAGCATGAAGTTCTTATGACATCAGATTGGTGACCGCATTTATTTTCTGACAATTATAGTCTGCTTTATATATGAAATTAATTCATATGCAGTTCGGCAATACTTTGAAAGGCAAGTGTCATTGTGACAATTTATTCATTTTATCTCTAAATTAGTAGAAATTTTTTTAAGGAAAACTAATTTCAATATTTAGCGCAACATACACATGTAAAGCATTTTCAAAATCAATAATAAAATATTTCCTTCACTGTTGGACTATTATTGTAATTTACTCAAAGATTAAACTTTAATGAGGTAATTAGTGAAATATTTATAATTTTCTATGCAAATTTGTTGTATTTCAGTTGCTTCTTTTATTTTTTTAATTGCTTTTCAGTACAATTTTTATTTCATTTTATTTCATTTTACCGCTAGTCTTAAACGTTAGAAAATAATGTTTTATGTCTTGTAATGTATGAAATGTTATTTTGGAATAAAAGTATACATAGTTTATATTAGTGTTTTTAATGTGTTTCAAAATAAAATTTATCATAATTTCTCATCAGGTGCACTTAATTACATACAGTAATTTGAATTAGACAAATAACTGGAAATTAAATCAAGAATCAATGAACTAAATATTTCATACCAAAAAATATTTAATTATTGTTTGTAGTTATGTTTAAATAGCAAGGTTACGAATTGAAGTACTGTTAAACATTCGCTAATAATTTTAATATTCTTTAGTCTGAAATAACTCTTCATCTGTTATTTCAGATACAATAAAATAAAAACAATACCAGTACTGTGTTTCAGGAGAGGAAAAAAGAAAAAAATATTCGCCAGTTTTACGTATAATTTATTCATAAATCATCACAAAATATTAAGACTGTTTTTCAGCAAATGTAATGACAGCAGAAATATACTCTACATGTAAATCCAGAGAATATCAACGTTAAAAATATAGAAATAAATACAAAATTGCTGAAATTTTTTCATGTATAGAAGCATTATTGCTGAAGCATTAATTTGAAGAAAGAAAAAAATAACAAAATATCGCAAGTTGCAACTGTCTCATAGAAATGATCGAGCATTGCAGAAGCTGAAAGCGACTCTCCTCAGCCAACCTTGCTTGATCACGTGACACCCAAAACTCCGTTTCGCACCGTGGCCTGTATATCACGTAGGCCTCGTTCTATCGTCGGAGGGCAGGTTTGCTTTGGTCGTGGGTAGAGAAGATTTGACTGGCAGGGGTGTGTAAATTAGATGAAATCTAGTTTATGATCTATGTTATCTGCTAATTGAAAGGAACAATTTATGTCCTATTCAGAGCAGATGGTAATCTTATCTTCGGGATTATCCAGCTAATCTTGCACGTCTTGACGGTACTATTTCTATTCGTTATTATTAGTGATAATTTGATAATACTTAATTTGCCTCTTTATTTCTCTTGTTCAGCTTTCTTCTGAAGGGTAAAACGTATTTTACTCCGATTGGGAGACTTTAGAATTACGATTCGCCAAAAGCAACACATAATTATTTAGCTCGCATTTTAATAGTTTGAAAAAATTCGATTTCTTACATTTTGGACTGCATTATGCGATTGTTTCCTAAATTTCATATTCGTGTCGTTATCAAAATATGTCGCCGCGTAGGGAAGTTAAAGAGTAATGTTAAATTTCAGACTATGAATTATACACTCACGTTTGTGAAAATTGCAACACCAAGAAGGAATCGTCATAATTGAATGCAATTTAATACACAGTTGAGTGGTAGTGGTACAAATAAATGATTAAATGTTCAAAGCAAACAAACAAGAACAAGAGATCAGAATCAGTATTTTGTGTGGCCACCACGCGCCGCAATAAGTGCTGCTACACGACGTGGCATGGAGTCAAACAAAGTTTGAATGTCTGACTGAGGAAGAGCATTCCATATCGTTTGTACGCGTACCCAAAGTTCGTCTGCAGACGCAACAGGACGAGGATCACGAGCAAGACGCCGACCAATGACATCCCACACATGTTCAATTGGCGACATATCCGGGGAACACGCAGGCCAAGGAAGAAGCTGTACCTGCTGCGCTGCAAAGAAGGATTTAACAATCCGAGCAGTATGAGGGCGGGCATTGTCCTGTTGAAATACAGCGCCTGGCAAGCTTTGAAGGAAGGGAACAGCTTCGGGCTGTAGAACTTCACGGATATACCGGTTGCTGTTCAGATTGCCCACAATTCGTAGCAATTGAGATCGTCTATGATATGCTATGGCGCCCCAGACCATAACTCCGGGTGTTCGTCCACTGTGGCGTTCGATAATGCACTCCGGAAGGTGGCGTTCACCGGCATAGCGTCTGACACGAATGCGGCCATCATGGTACCACAAATTAAAGCGGGATTCGTCAGAAAACACGACATGCTGCCAATCAGCACGCCAGTCTCTATGCTGATTGGCCCATTGTAGCCGCAGGCGGCGATGGTCGTGCGTTAGGGGGATCCTGTATAAAGGAGTCCGTGCGCGCAGTCCACACTGCAGCAGACGTCTACGAATTGATGAAGCACACAATGAAACACCTGTAGCTATTGACCACAGTGCTGCCAATTGTCTAGAGGAAGCTGTACGGTCCGTCCGCGCCATGCGGACCAGGTGTCTATCATCGCGAGCTGACGTCACATTTCGGGGTCCACTCCCGGATTTCCGAGTTGTCCGACACTCGTCCGTCCACTGCTTCCAAACGCGCATCACTGTGCTGCTGTTACGCTGCACACGAGAGGCTACTGCACGATACGACAATCCAGCTTCACGAAGGCCGATGATTCTCCCTCGTTCAAACTCTGTAAGTTGTTCAAATCTCGCTCTCTTTCGTCGACGAGGCATAAGTACAGATTGAGTTAACGTTTACCACTAGCAGATAACCACCGATAACCATACACGCCTCGCTACAGCCGTCTATTTATTCGGATCCATCAGCCGTTCAGAGGGCGCTGCTCAGCATACGCATGCGCTACGGATTTGCAATTCTAATCATTTGCATATCATGCGCTACTTTGCATTTCCTGAAAATTTCAGCTCACTCGCGTAAGTCCTTCATGGTGTTGCAATTTTCACAAACGTGAGTGTATTTTTCAGTTTTGAATAATTCTTTGCATTAAGCTATAAGGTATTTTCTCCCTCCTTCCAGTATGCCTTTCTGGTGTGACAGTAGCAGACTCGGCGGATAGGTCCAGGTTCGATTCCCAGCGAAGGTGGGGCTCAAATTTACGTCTCCAGCATCAAAAACCTAATTACTCTACAAGCGGCGCCAGAATTAAAAGGCGGTGGACAATAATTCGTCAACCCTGAATCGCCTTTTAAAAGAAGGGACTATATAAGATATATTCTCCTTCCTGTATGCCTTTGTGGTATAACGGTAGCTCACTGAGCGCATATTCCAGAAGTCCAGGTTCGAGTCCCGACGAGGGCATTGCTCATTTTTCACGTTTCCTGCATAAAAAATCCTAATGACTCTACAAGGGTTTTTAAGTAAGTTTTTGCAACTAACAAAATATTTGAAGAAATCCTTTGAAATCTTGTGTGTTTGTTGCTAATAACGCAAATTAAAAACATTGTTTTAAAATTGTTTAATAAAATATTAAAACATTTTAATAAACTAACCGAAATTTCAAAGATACAAGCACAAGATAAATTAAAAAATATGTTATCGACTAAATAAAAATAAATAATAGATAAAAAATTAGAATTAAGATTATTTAAAATCACTTTTAAGGTTATGCTATAAGCTGAAAAGTGATTAAGCTAA
>KK117430.1:27647-60105 GCA_000611955.2 Stegodyphus mimosarum | reverse complement strand
CCTGCATGTTCAAATTGGAACCATGACAAGCCAAATCTATCAGGACGTCATTCTGGAACAACATGTACGTTTGCTTCGGGGCGCCATGGGCGCACAATTTGTGTTTATGGATGACAACGTCCGTTCTCGCCGTGCAAACATCGTAAGCGAATGCCTTCAATCGGAGGATATCACCCGTATGGACTGGCCAGCATTCTCACCAGACTTGAATCCAGTAGAGCACGTGTGGGACATGCTTGGCCGATGAGTTGCAGCCCGTCAACCTCCTCCTACATGTCTACCGGAACTTCGGAGAGCATTTCTTTTTGAGTACTGTAATATCCCCCAAGATCAGATCGATAATTTGATACTTAGCATGCCTAGGCGTTGTACGGACTTTATTGCATCGTCTGGGAGACATACAATGTATTAACAAGCATACCAACCATGTAATATTGTTTTTTTTGTAAATAGTTTTTTTTTTTTTGTTATTTGCTCCAGGGAGAAAAAATTGCTAATTTTTTTAATAATATCAAACATATAGCATCTTTTTTTGCTCTTTACCTTTTGTTCAATAAATAAACTTTACAAATAAGTCAAATTTGTTTTGCTTCTAACTCTTCCTTTGCCTGATTTTGCATTATCCTTAATTTATGGACATGAGTGTATATTTCAGTAGTTGAATAAAAAGGTATTGCAAGAAAATACGTGAAGGTTTTATGCTAAATGATAGACGTGAACTGGCAGTGTCCCAAATAGTGTAAGAAATGCAGGCCGATGTGAAACTTGAGAAAATTGAAAAGATTATACTTAACATTAATTTAAATATATTACGTTCTGTAAAAAGGTAATTACTTTAATAATTGACAAAATTAAGCTTCCGTCAATATCAGTAATAAAGAGCTGATCCACTTCTTCAACAGCAAAATATTATTTTGGTTATTACAAGTTGAAACGGTCTTGTCCTTTAGCATACACTTTTACTCCTCTTTCACGAGAGAAAGCGTTATGATAATTTTTCGCTTCTAAAGATGATGAGGAATGAGCTGCAAAGCGAACTGCAAAGAATAGCAACAAATATTGTTCAGTAGTCTTTTTTGTTCCAAAACAGCATTTTGCTGGCTAAGTAGATGCATGAGTGCCGTTGTTCGTTAATATTTACAGAGTTTTGCGTTACTGAAGCTAATACAAATTATATTTTCTTTTTAAGAACTATTGAATTCACAAAGATGTCAAAATTTATTAAATATTCAAAATCCATTTTCCTGAACCTTCTTACAAAGAAAAGGACAAAAATTAGCAAAGAAAGCAATATTTCGTATTTTAATGGAAAGGTAACAAATATAGAAATTTTAAGTATTTTCTTAGTTTTCTAGTTTTCCGAAATATTTTGATTAATTTTCTAACTTGTAAAATTTATCAATCAAAAGCAGAGAGCTTCCAAATGGGCATTATAACCATTATTTAGTACACACATGCCAGTCTGTGGTCATCAGTAAAGCTAGCAAAATTTACTGTGAATAAATACTACTACAGAACGCTTGTTGAAAATATTAACTGTATCACTGAAAACTGGTGAATTTATTTCACTAACTGCATCTCCACATCCCGAATATATGACATCACACTCCGAATGTGTGACTGTTTGCAACTTATACTGCATTCTAAAACTTAAAATTTAAAGACACAGATATGCCACAGGAAAATACCTTCAAACTTGCTTTAGAATTTTCTTTCAATAGTCTCACAATCAATTTTAGTATTGCTCTGTTTGCAACACTTTTGACAAAGATAGTTTTAAGTATAAATTACAATTACCTTGATGTAACCCGCATTTTATTCTATGACATATTCTTAAATATTGAAGACATGAAACTCTATGAGATCAGTGACACAAAGATACATCTTAAAACGGCCATAGTATGTGCAGAATTTGACCACATTTGTATTAAATGTGAAGTTACTTCTACGTAATACAAAATGTTTACAGTCGGCTTCAAGGAAGAGAAAAAATAGCAGTTCTTGAAAAACTTCCTCCTTCCTAGCATCTGAGTAACCCTTTTCTCTTCTTAACGCCACTTTGCGCATCTTCACCCCCTGGAAAGTCTTCTCCACATCACTTACTTTACTGGTGAATCCCAGAAAAGCAGCGGTTACTATGGCAACAATAGCTTACCCATCTAAGCTATATGAGAGCTGAAAATGTTGCCATTTCTGGCACGCGCCTCCCTTATGGCTGCAGGTTCGGATGAATAACTTTGAATTAACTTTTCCCCAGAGGCAATATGTTGAGACTCTTATCTGGGGTGGTGGATTCTAATAATATTAATCCGCCCTTTCTTCTGAAGGGCGATTGCGGTTGATGTTTTATGGCGTACAAACTTCGGTCATGTGTTGTCAGTAGAGAAGGGAAAAGAAATTCAGGAATATGAAAAAAGAGCTCGTTGTGTCCACGTGACTCTTCGCTATTTGCTATAAATTGCAGATAACACATGTAGATATATACTCCACCATTATTTAGATGTACAGAACTCATCAAATAAAACTGTATTTCGGTTTAATATACCGAGTTATTAAAGAAACTGGGGTTGCGTAAAAAATAATTCTAACTTCAGCATTTACATGGATTAAGCAATTTTGCTCAAATAAAAAGGGCAATTACCGAACTCTGATCTAAACTTTACAAGAATTAGACAAATACTTTATAGGAATTTTAAAAGCATTCGCAAAATAACACAAACGAAGGAAATTTTCTATGAGTGGTAGCATTGATATCGAATTGACACTATTGAAAATTGGAAAATTTCACCTAGTCTAGCTTATTATTATCATTGTTAACTAACAATTATGTCTTTTAAAGCTTTCTTGTCCTTCATAATAATTTTAACTTCAACATTTACATGGATTAAACAATTCTACTCAAATAAAATTTTCAACTACCGAAGTGATTTTAATCTTACAAGGAACAGACGAAATACTTTACATGACTTTTAAAAGCATTCACAAAATACCCCAAATAAAGGAAATTTTTTATAAGTGGTAACATTTATCTCGAATTCATACTACTGAGAATTGAAAATCTTGCGATCATTTAGTCTAGCTTATAAGGATTATTATTATCATTATTAACTAACAATAATAGCTTTTAGAGGTTTAAGTTTTCCTGTCCTTCCTGCTTTTCTGCTTTCAATTTTCCACAAACTGAAAGTTGTATAAATGAATCTAAGGCTATTAGTATTACCGTAAACATCCGCTATATGCCAGTTACTGCGAAAAGTGCGAAGTCTTTCACATCTTAGTACTGGGTAGCGTAAGGTTATTGCTCTTGATAAATTGTCAAAAGAAATTATAATCCCGGTTATTTACAGAATTTTTAGTGTTTTATACCATACGAGTATCAAAACGGAATACCGGTTCATACCATATGGGTATCCAACAGAATATAATTTTTTGCTAAAAACAGAGCCACAAAATAAATTTGTTTACTTAAAAGTCTAAATTTAAAAAAAAATTATTATTTTTGCATTTCTCAATACTGTGTTATTATACGAAACCTATTTTTTTTTCTTTTACGTAATTCATTCGGCAACGTCCACATCAACTTTTATTTTAACTAATGTAAGATCAATTGTTAACGAATTTTCGGAGTTTATGGTAATATAAGAAGCTCTGAAAATCTACAAGCTTGTAAAGGCGATATAAACTAATGGTCCTATCAGATTTAGAGGACGAAAAAGAAATAAAGAAGTTCTGACTCAAAGCCATTTATAAGCACATCCAAAATCTTGCTTCTAGCGATGTGATGCAAGTAGCTTATCTAAGCAGGAAGAACTTCTTTTGTCACTGCAAGCAATGGTAGATTTTTTCTTTTCATCTGAATCAAGCCACCGACTGACAGTAAACTATATAAATAAGCAGAATTCAAATAAATATTGTGGCTGATTTTGAGATGACTCTTGCTGAATCTAATAGATTCTTAGTGGTGTTCCATAACATAGTTCAGAGCTAGTGTTGCTGCTGCTAAGAAGCTAATAGTACAGTTCTAAATTTAAGCGAATAATTACACCACTGATGATTTGATTAAGAAAGTAAAATAAACCAGTAAAAAGAACTCCTCCAAATTTTTAAATATTCCTGAAGAAAATCAGTATTTTTTCATTGATATTTAAAAGAAGGAAATGCTCATAACTAAATAAATTTAAAAAATGATTATAGAGATGAGCGCCAAAATGATTACCTGTTTCTTCTCCGCTCCTTTAAATCTGAAGAAAAGGAAAAAGTTAATTTTACTTAAATAAAACGCAGAGCATTTCAGAATTGGCTAATTAATCTATCAAAAGGCTAGTTCTCTTTATTTCCCAGTCAATTTTAATTCCAAAGACAGTATTTTATGGGAAGAGTATTAGCATTCCTTACATCAGGTTAATTAATTTTAATTACACAAATCCAAAACTCTCAGCTTCAGTTTTGAATCATAGCTACGACATGCCGTTTTCAGGTCACTACTCACTTTCAAAAAGCTTATTACTGTTATTTTTACATTTATACTACCTCGTAAATTGAAAGCAGAATCGCAGAACTTAAACGTGAAGTTACAAAAAATCAAAATGAAGTCGTAGACATCTCTGACAGCTTTTCTATCAATATATCCCAATTCGCTGTTTTTCGAAAAAGCATGCATTTAATGCACTGTTTTAAAACAGTTAATCTTAACAAATCATATTTGGTAACTGCAGCTGTGAAAGCATGTAGAAACTAGTTACATAATTGCATAAATTTTTCATTCCGTAAAATAATTTAAATTTGCGAATACTTCCAAGAATATACCATAACCAGATTTAAAGCTGAAAAGTTATAGATTTTACTTCGCCATATGTAAATGGCGATACCATATGTAAATTTATACATATGTAAATTATATACAAAATATGCTTTGAATTTATTTGTATTATCCTAACTAAAAGAGTTGTTTACTTTTCTTTGATTTATGCATTAAGGTTTTTATCTAGTTTTTATCGCAGAATAGTCTGCAAGGTGTTTAAAGATGTGCCATATTAGCAACATGTTCTCTTATCATATCCGAAATGCAAACACAGTCAGTGCCATCTGCCCTATCGCCACAATCTTTCTCACCAATGGCTGTTAATTATGAGTTTGTCACTTTGTGAAATTGATTTCATTCCTCAGCTCAGTGGAATTGAATGAATGATTGAAACATATAACTAAAGTGCAAATTGAACAAATAGTTAGCAGCAGGCCATGGTTAATTTCCTCTGTTAAATGGTTAATTTCCAAGGCTGAAACCAGTAAAATTCCCAATAGGGAGTTAAAAGATAAGCAACAGTAAGTGGGAACGCCTTTTCATTTCAATGACCTTTAAACGTACATGGTTAGATACCGGTAATTTAAATTAATGGCGGAGGGGGGAACCTGAATACCAGTAGATTAAAACCTGCGAAGTGAAGGGGCTTTTGACTGCATTATTTATTTGCATGCTATGCAATCCGCTGAAGAAGCTTTCTTAGTTATAGATAAGTGAAAAAATAATAGTACACTTAAATTAATTGCATACTTTGCTATTTTTCCATCGTTCTGAAACTGAAAATAGTTTTATAGCAACTCTCTCCTTAAATAATGTTAGGTTTTTAAATAACAATAAATATGCTCTGTATGCAGCCATACAAAAGAATATAAGTAATATAAGGACCACTATAAACTTAATTTTTACCCATTATAATATCATTTTAGATTCTTGAAACCTTAAGTCATCAGTTATTGATTGAGTAATTTGATATCGCTAGTTGTTAAACTTATTTGTATAATATTTCACCAAATAACTTGAACCCGCAAGTATCCTTGAGAAAACAGGCTACGTGCGAATACAAATTTTATATATTTTACTCTGAATTTAGCATGAAAAACATTATACCATCAAGTGGCAGACAAACACAAAATTCCTAAAATTAATTTTCTCGCATTAGAAGAAGAATTCATAGAATTCAATTTTTCAAAAGATTTATCAAAAGAATCTATGTATGTCTGTCATTAAGAAAGGGAGGTAAGGCAAAAAATCTAGCATTTAAGAATAACAAACAACACTCTGAATTTAAAGAGAAAGTATTAAAAACTAATGATTAGAAAACAGGATGTTTATTTAAAATTATAAGAATTATTTTAAAACCAAAGAAAGATTTCGCCATATTTAAAATGCACAGTATTTATTTATCACTTATTTTATTATTGATTAAATTAAGCAGCACATTTTCAGTTCTATTTCATAAAGCGGAATTTGACTCCTAATTCATTTACAACATGCGTACGTGAAGTATTATTTTTTTATGTGGTTTTTTTTAACACATCTCTTTTCTTAAAGAAATATTTGTCTCTGTTATGGTGATGAAAGTAGCTAATTACGTTGCAGTTTATTGCTTAATAAATAACTAAGGTTTTAACGTTATTGATCTATCTTACAAAATAAAACGAAGAATATATTTAACATTTTATTAATGTGTAGTAACACGCGAATACCAACCAGCAATAATTGAAAAAAAATCATTCTTGGCAATGAATAGCCTAGTGTGTAATTCTTTGAAAGCTCTCAGAAAGCCTAGACCGCAGATCAATTTTTATGTTATTACAGTGAACTCTAAAATTTGTTTTTCCCACTTATTGTGGTATGTCATTGTGGTGTCCCACATTGTGGTACTTCTGTGAGGCGTGCGCTATTAGACTTATAATGCTAAAGTTCACTAGAATGTCTCTATTATATCTAATATTCCATTGAAAGTGCGTTATATGGTGCTCGCTTTGAAAACCATTACTCGAATGAATAATAGAGCAGCGCAAATTCTCTTGCAGGCTCCTCGCAACGGCGCACGTGTTCGAATGTGTTGAGAATGCCCGTCTATATACCGTTCGAATAACAAAGAGAAAACATTTTATTCCTTGATATCCCACTGACCCATAGAGTTTTGCGAAGGCGCGCTTTGAAATATGTACAAGTTTGTCTTGAAGGTGCGGGGAAGAAAGACCGCTAAGGGGAAGAAAACTTTCCAACAGAGGGCTGTCTTTTGAAACGTCTTGAGTCCTGCTGAGCACGCGACTACCTCGAACATTCCTTTCCCAGGTGAAATCTCCCTCAGAGGGTGTGAAAACTCCCTCGAACAGAAAAAGTTTTTTCTGCTTCGGTACATGGATTTAAAGAAAGCATAGAAATAGCGGTCCAGTCTTCTTCGTTTTTTATTGAATACAGTGGAACCTGTTACAGACCTGAGTAGAATGCCGTTCGTGACGGTAGTTTACTATTCGCTACGACCTTGAGTTAGCTCATGGCATATTCATTTAATAACAAAAGAACAGTTCAAAATATTTCAAAGCAATTTTTATTTCTCTTTAGCAGGGCTCGTCTGAATTAACTTTGATGTTCAGAATTAAATCTACGCCAGTGAATTTAAATATTCCAGTATGATAGGAAGATGTTTATGTTTTCTACATTATAAGATTTCTGAATGATGAATTCGGGTATATAAATCAGTTCCGTTATGTTAAGTAGCAAATTCTGCTATCTTTAGTTCATTCTTTCCAACTCGCTCCTTCCTAACTAAGCAAATTTAGTTTTATTTAAGAAGCATATGTTAAGAAACTACATAGCAGTTAATAGTCAGGAATACGTTTGAATTATAAATTCCGCAAACAGAGAAGTTTGATGTACGATTGGCATAAAATTTCGACTTTTATAAAACCACATTTTCTATAAAACGCGATAAAACGAATTATGCCTGTAAAGAAAATCTAACTCAATAGTAAATTTTGTTGCGTTTGTACAATGTAAGCATTTTATTTATATTATTATTCTGTTACTTATAATTTAAATAACTATTTAAAGTAAGCTAATAAATAGTTTTACTAATATTTTAATAGCACTTGATGTGCAACGAATGGTGCATATGTATATTAAGCACAGCTACCTCTTTATTTTGCTTTTCATGATCTTTATAGCCTTTGTTTTTAAAAAAATAGTTTGTTTTTAAAAATTTCTTATTAATTGATTGTGCTGATTAGGACACACTGAAAGAATTTTTCCCAATGCTTTGAGTATTTTACTGTTAACAGATATATTTACGAATACATTTTTCTGTGAATCAAAAAGGTATCCTTCCACAAGTAGAAAAAAGCATAATGAACAAATGTAAAGAAAATCAATAAGTGTTCCGTATCGCTTGATAATAGCTTGATATTTTTGATAATGATATCAAATACTATTAATTTGAAACAGATTAGAAAAAAACCATTGATTCAAAAAATACTTGTTAATAAATTAGCAGAAGAACTGATGTGTAACTTTTAATACATATGAAAGCATAGGCACACCGAAATGTAAAACATTGTAGAAAGCCACGTTTATGAATATCTGAATAAAATATACCATAATAAATTTTACTGGAGAACCAAATGGAATTCTAGATTGGAATCTCTAACTAAAAAATGTATATTTGAATACAATTGCAGCCTTTTTTTCAGTTTAGAATATTATTACAAAATTGATGGCATAATTTTTTTCCTCTCTGTGGAGAGAATTTAATAAGGCTTATATAATTAGGCATATTAACAAGACTATAAATATACCCAAAAGTCCTTTTTAATACAGGCATATTAACAAGGACTTTTGGATTATGTAATCTGAATCTCTAAGACGAAGTAAAGCATCATGTTATACTAGCTTTACATCTAATGTTATGCCTCGGTATTAAACTGATAGCTATCATATAAAAGTTTCCCGCGCCTAATAAGGGGATAAGCATAATCTTCGAATCTTTACTCCTATGTATCTTTTTTATTACTTTTGAATATTTTTTGCTTTTCTGTTGTCTTTACAGATAAGTAATATGATTGCTAATTGATTATCAACCAACTAATCGGAGCTTCAGTAAGGGGCAGACCCAAACTCAGATGACTATTTGCCTTGCGAAAAATCTTAATATTCTGAAAATCAGAAATTAGTGGCCTGAAATAGTCACCGGCCTATAATTCGGCGTGGAATAGACACCAGACTGTCGCTTCAATGTAGTAGAAGGAGAGATTTTTGCAGAACATTCGTTCTATCAAGATGTTGCATCATGAGTATTTCATTTAATTATATTAGATAAATTCTACATTTTCTACATAGAAATATACAAAATTATGATACTTCCTTTAATTTTACTAGCTGAATTAAAATAATATGACGTAGGTGTATAGAAAAATTAATTATTTATTGGAGCAGGAAGCGAGAAAAATCAGCGAAGATCATGCTGATAATCGAATCCCGAACCTTCCGATGCTAGCCGGATGTGCTCCCAGTTACACCCCGGAGGCACGCAGTGAGGAAGGAGAAAATACCTTTCAACTGTTCAACCCAAATTCTTCAAAAATCTGTTTAAAATTTCCTTGTTGTTAACTCTTCTATCAAAAGAATAACATTCTTGTTTAATGCTTAATGGTAGCCGTTAAATACCTTTAATGTCATTTTTTAATAGACATCTAAGAATAGCAAATAAAAATTGAGTTTTGAGATCAATGAACGAAGCTCAGTTGAGTATGAGCATCACTTAATTTTGAGCTTACCTTAGAAGGTAATAATTTCTGAATTTTCCAAAGTAATAATTTTCCAAAAGACTATATCATAATTCTATGGCAACTAAGTAGCAACTTAGGAGCAAAAATGCAAAATAACCAAAAAATAAATAAGAAATGCGTTGTTCTTGAAAATGTAGTCCATTAAAATTAAAATTTAAAAAACATATATTCAAATTCTCAGTTTTGAAATATTTATCAATTAAAAAGAAAACAAATTGAATCTTTGACTTTCAATATTCTTATTTTCATTGAGGTAAATAAGCCCTGAACTCTCACATGTTTCATAGAAACAATATGCGCTTGTAATTACATGATTTTCAATTAATTCATTATCAAACCAGCCTTCTTTCTGAAAATGTAAAGAAATTGAAAAGGAATTCCCTGTTTCTTCCCATGAACAAAGTTCCACTTTGGTAAAGATTAAATTTATGGATATATGTAAATGTTCCTGTCAACTAAAGACTTGAGAACATATGCACATAATGTTCTAAATTAGACAGTTTTGAAGAAAGCAGAATACTTTGATGCGCTAGATGTGATTGGGAATAAGAACAGATGTGAAATGTGTACATTTTGTTGACTAATGAGAGAAATATGGTGAGCCAAGAATATTCTCTGAGGAATGCCAGGAATACTGTATGAGCCAAAAATGTTCTGTGAGTGGAACACTTTGCAAACTACCCTACTGAGAATCGAACCTAGGTCTTTCTTTCTTTCCTTCTAAATTATCTATGGATGAGTCTAAGCTTTATAAAGAACTATGACATCCCCCACCATCGCGTGGTTTTTTGGTATAAGTGGTTAGCATGTCCGGCTAGGAATTGGAAAATCCATGGTTCGAATCTGGATGAGGGCTGTGTTGGTTTGGTTTTTTCCAAATTTTTCGTTTCAAAGATCCTAAAAGTATCTATAACTTTTCTAAATATGTTACTTTAGTTGGGCGCCATTATAAAAACTTACGCTTTTGCTAAGATTCAAACCTCAGCACCTCCTTTCTGCAGATTCTTGCTAATTGAGGTATCGGGAGCCATTAATCAACTTCAGATAATATCCAGTTAACTAAGATACTTGTTTAATGTGACCTTGACTAACTGATTCGACCGTAATGTAACCGGAAGTACCTGTCACAGTATCTGAAAGCTGATAATCCAGATTGTATCTGATGTCAAATGATATACGGCTTGGCTTGATCTCTTTATGTTGGTACTCAAGTTAGTTGGATGCTAAAAACTAAACTACTCTCGTGTAAGAACTTTGGTGAGCTGGAAATACATTAATTTTTTTTTACTTTCTTAGATGCTGTTTCTCCGCAGCAGCATAACTTGTTTCTTCTCCCGTGTTTTCATTCACTTTTGGATTAAAAATGAAAAAGAACGCGCTGCTTCTATTTTGCAATATTTCTTACAACGCGTGCTTCACAAGAATGAAAAGCGTTTGCATTACTGAAAGGACCACTACGTTTTCTTTCAGTTTCGGTTCGCTGTAATTACAATCACTTACCAATTATAGTCAGGCGAAATAAATTAAAAGAAAACGGCTGACTTCCTATTGAGGGGAGGAGAGGTGTTTAATCAATGCATGTCAGAAAAAAACTTAATTGGTATGTCTTAGATGTACGCTTTCCTGATTACACAACAACACCGATGAGAATTATTTATGCATATTTATAAATAACTATATTAATTATATATTGAGAAATATTTGTTATTTAAAACACTTCTTTTCTGTTCAAAACTATTTTACTATATTTAAAACGATATAAAGGCCTAATTATGGCTCTTAGAGAATATATTTGCTACAACTGTATGTTTCCAAATTCTCAACTTGCGTTTCTAGCTGACATGACTATTCATAATCTGGAGCAGTGGTCTCCAAACTGTATTTCGCGGAACCCCGGGGTTCCGCTACTCAGATACCAGAGTCAGGTCAAAATAAAAACTCGAAAAGAAAATTATAAAGCACTGACACTAAGTGACGAATGCACTGACACGAAGTGCACTGACACTAGTTGACGAATGTTTATTAAATAAAAAATATATAGCTACATTTACTTCAGATTAGTTTCAATATTTAACATATGGTCATCATACATCAAAGACAGTGACGCAAAATGCTTCGCAAAACTAAACAACTTTGTAATGGAAATTGAATTTGATTTAGATAGTGTTAAACGTTATGCAGTGGAGCATCTTTTTTAATTGGAAAAAACTCTAAAAAGTAAATCTGATTGGAGAAAAATTCCGCTCGAGTACTACCATAAATCGGGAGGTTTGCCAGTGAAGGAAAGGGAACAACTTATTAGCATACAATAAATTCGTCATTAAAATCTAAATTTAAGCAAGAGCAGCTCCTAAATTTTTGGTTGCAAATTTATGCAGAAAACCTAGACCTTTCTTACATTCTTATAAATATTTAATGTCTTTCGGAACAACATATTTTAAGTGAAATTTTTTTCTTAATGATGTGTAGCAACAAGAACAAGTATAGAAACAAATTAAATGCAGAATATGAAATATGACTGCAGATAACATCAACTTAGCTAGACTTAAACAGTTTGTGTAAAAACATGTAAGCACACCCTTTCATTAAATATAATGTAAAGGTAGGTGACGCTCGGATCACGAGTTAATGATATTAATGAGTAAACTACTTTAATTTTATGTTAAAATTTTTATCAAAAAATACAATACTTTTCTTTAATTGCCTTTACATAATGTACCTATAACATGTTTATCTACTTTATATATTAAGATACATTTTTCTAAAGATGAGACGGACTTCCTTGAAAAAGGCATTATAGTACTAAGGATTCCGTCGACAGAGTTTGAAAACCACTGATCCAGAGCAATAGTTTTTAAAGAGATTGAGAATGATTCCTTGAATAAGTTGCGCTTGTTTTCGGAGCCCCATCACCACTGGTTTGCGAGATAATTTTGCTAACGTTTTGATAATGAAATGAAACAAGAAATCAAATTTTAGCTTGAAAATTCCTTTCCGGACGTTTGACTATTAATTCATGGCCTTTACAATTTAGAGTGTCCTCCCATAATCATCAATTCAATCCATTCGGATAGAGGAATAATTACAAGCGAAAATTTATATTTAGTCATTCTAATATATTTGCTAAAAATTATCTCAAATTTTTGCAATAATTATAATTAATTTGTGAAACATCTCAGTGCATCAAGTTCGTAAATTAAAGTACTTACCTGCCCTCCCCAGTTAACTTCTTGCGACAGCACTTCATTGAAATCTCCCTATTCAAAATGCTTCAAAGATCATTAGTATATGTTTTCTTTCCAATTATTCAAAATAATAATAATAAAATAAACAGGAAAATGAAGGTTTAGAAGTATCAACATAAACAAAAATTAATTAATCGAATATATTCAAACTAAAATATTGATAAAGTGGGAGAAATAGAAAATAATTAACTTTTAAACTTAAATTTCTAAGGACAGTCTTAGTGTTCTACGGTATGAAATAATAATTATGTATACTCTTAGTTTCATACATGTATAAATTTATATTTTTAACTATTGTAACTGCAAAATCTGCAAAATTCCATATGCATCACAATATTTCCACGTTTGCTGTGATGCTGTTCTTAAATTAATCAAAATATTTTAATTAGATTAAGTTTACTAATTGGGCTGTCTTCTCCTGTGAATTATTTTCAACGTACACATTTTGAATTTCATATACTTCCGACATTTGAATTGCCATATTCCATGAAAATCAAATTTATTTTTATATATCTATTTATCCGTATTAGTCAAATGGACACAATGAGAAAACTATTTATATTTTTGGATGGATAGGTCCTTTTCCTATATGAAGAAGGAAAAAGTTATAGTAAATGCATACAAAGTCAGTTCAGCCATCAAAAGTGGCTAGAGGAAATAATCATCCTACGTGAGTTCAGAGCAACTTGGTGAGAAGAGAAACACTTCATTATTCAATATTGTTTTGACCCCCACTCTTCCGGGAACAGATACTCCAAATAATGCTCGAAAGATGTCACCAAAAATGGGCCTTAGAGAAAAAAAAGGGGAAAGGACGGGCTGTCATTTCTGGTCTCTCCCAGAACTCGACGGGTGGCAGACTCCGTGTGTGTCAAAGAAGATGTATCGTCCAATTATATACTCCTTGTGTCCATTACTTCCGATGGAAATGAAAAGCTGTGAGAGGCTCGGGCCAAGGAGAAATTTCATCATTTCCGTAGATTATGCGCCGCTGTCCCACCGCGCAGGAGGATGGCACGTGGCAGGATCCAGTGCCTCATCGACCGTCAGGAAACAAAGTGATGGTCTTCCCTTTTGATCATCGACACTTCACTCCAAACCGTCCGATGGCCAGTGTAATGGACTGCGTTAAACTTCGGCACCAAGGCCCAGTTCCGGTACGAGGCCCACTTCACGCCCCTTTCCGTAGTAATGACGCAGCAGATGTGCAGTTCGATTTTAACTTTGATGGCCCATCTCGCCCCTGCTTAGCACCCATAAAGCACAATGGGTCTTGAGCTAATGATAACGGTAAAGCTCTGCTGCACATGCATGGTTATATGTCTTCTCTTAAGAATGTTTTAAGGCAATAACAGTCGTCATTATCGGAAGCATTTCTTAAGATTACTATTCTGTTTTCTTTACTTCTAAAGTTATAACTCAAATTTCATGTAATGTTTTGAAATGTCTAGAAGAAGATTGTATTCATAAAATGATAAGGGAGACCGAGAGATAAAAGTAAATTTTCCAAGAAGAGCTAAAGAAATACAGTTCGTTTCCTTTGAAGTTACTGCAAAAATGTCGAGAATAAAAAATTAATTTTTAATTAAACATTCTTAAACTAGAACAGTTTCCTATATTAATACTTGCTGAGAAACTCGAGAGTTGCAATTAGGGTCTGATTATCGCTTGAGCGCATAAGGTTTGGGCCTATAATCCTAGGATCGCAGATTTTAAGGGATCTCCGAATCAACCTATAGTTCATCCTATAGTTCAACCTATAGTTCAGTCCTGTTTCTTTCTTTTTTTTATATAAACAAGGGGAAGAAAAGTGCGCGTTTGATGGCTCAGGTGCCATGAAAATTGCTGCAATATCAATGGCCAATTAACTTTCTTCAATTTCAGACATAAACTTGTGAGGAAATAAATGATAGATGATACAGCTAAAGTACTAATACCTTAACAATCGAAACTCAGTCTCCTTAAACACAAATTATTCAAAGCTGGTTACACTTTCGCAACTCAATATGCAAGCGCAGCCTAAAATTCGAAGCAAGAAGTCCCTGCTAGAATTCTAGGTGAAACACAGATCTTAATATGCGAGCATGAATTGGGGAGGAATTAAAAAAACCTGGACAGGTGCAGATTTGAAGGCTGTTTTAATATGGTTAAGTTTAATATGGTTTATCAGTAGAAATTTTCGATAGAGATTGCCCAGGTGAAATAGCGAAGCGTTTTGTTCGATATAAGATAAATATACATTTACACTAACATGGAAACGTTTTAAAAAGTAAAAAATTATGTAATGTAATTCCATAAAAATATTTAATGTATTTAATTATATATATCATAAAGTAAATGCATTTTTATTTAAATCAATGAGATTAAAATTTTTAAAAAATAATATTCTTAAGACCTGAATTTATTGCGTTTAAATGGCTTAGTTAGTTAATTAATAACAGACGGATTAAATAAGAAGGAATAATATCTAACGTTTTTCCGAATGGCAGGCTCGAATTAAAAGTGAAACAACGTAAAATCATGTTTCGAGACTTTGGCCAAAGAAAAAAAAAAAAAAAAAAATGGAGGAAAAAACGGGGGGGGGGTACTTCTCAAGTCGAAAAATTCGCATATCAACTCAGCTCGTTAAACTAAGATGTACGAAGGAGAACTGATCAATTAACTGATAAGCTACAGTTTTTTACAGATAGTTTTGGTCAGGTAAAAATTAATTTATAGCTTAACCGTTTCTTGTAGTTTGCCTGAAGTGATACTTTCTAAAAAGAAGTAATTTCTAATCCAAGCAACGATCCTATATTTTCATGTTATTAATTTTTGTCTTATTTAAACAGATTAATGCTATCTGGGTAAATAAATTGATATTACAAGGATCTCTAAAAACTAAGTTCAGTAAAGTCAAACTTAGTTTCCTAAAAACTCAGTAAGGTTTAGTTCATTTACCGATTCAAGTATGTTAGAGAGAAAGTTCAATTTTCCTTACCAAATTTCACGTATAAAATTACATTCGATTTATTCTTCATTAGAAGTCTAAACACTTCGTTGTACTCTTGAAGTTCTTATTAAAATATGACCTTTTAAAACGCAGTCACTTTCTGTGTGCAGTAGAAAATCTGTGTCAGGAGATTCCATGGTCTATTTAAACAATTATAAGACTCGTACATAGCTTGCTAAAATACAGAACAGCTCAGAGTATATAATTTTCGGCTAAGCATTCCTCTATCTATAAAACAGTACCATTTTAAAATTTCCACCTTAAATTATATTTACAGAAAATTTTGACTTTTTATTACAAGAAAAGTATTAATGCCTGGCATCAGTCATGTATGCAAAAATAAGCTTTACATTTCGTCTTTGGTTCTATGAATAAATATTTCTAGACAAAACAGAAAATTTTCTAAGCTTTAAAGTCAGACTAAAAAGGGAATTAATTTTTAATTACTCTTCTGTTGCACAGACTTTCATATATTGAGTTTCACACATTTTTATATTGATTTTCCTACCGTTTCAACGCTATTTTCCCTTAGGAATTATATTCAAGTAACTGTGTACGTTTACAAGAATCATACCGCTATGTTTGATACATACTCCAGCAGACTGATAATAATATTTAAAAATGTAACTTTAGTCGATTTTCTTTCTCATTCTTTTATATCTGAAAAAAAGTCAGTATAGGATTTCAGAAAATTAAATGCAAATGAGAATGAATGAATGAATGCAAAACTATAGGCGTTTTGTCTTTGCTTTGCCAAACTTATCGGTTTAATATTCTAATAGTTCAAATGCTGTTCAGAATAACATGGCCATTACTCTAATTCTCTAATGCGAACTTTGTTCCGGTTTATTAAATACATTATGTTATTTTGTTGTTTTATGCATCATTCAGAACAACAACAGGCATGTAGAATGAATTTCAGCTTTGTTCTTCTTTCGCTGAATATCCTTAAGTTCAGCAATTTTAGTAGTGAGTAAGTGTTAAAATAAGTGATTATGCTAATTACTAAATTGCTGTGTAATAATTCCTCTGCATTTATTTTCGAAATTTATTCAACTTTCTCAACGCGTTACAATTTAATTCAACGAGCGTAACATGTTACTTTCTCACTCTGTATATGTATAAACACTGAATATATACATATATTCAGGGTTTATATAAATATTGTTGCGTGCGTACGGGATGGTAATAGATTCAATAGGTAATAAAGTGATGCTGTCTCTGGTCTTATACAGTTTTCTCCCGGCCGCCGAGAAATCTGTATTACTTTTTGCTTCTCGAAATTGCTAAAAGGCATATGAGAACCGAATACGGTTATAGCTAGTATAGTAACCAGTTACAGAAAAAAATTAGTCGCCAAAACCGTTGTCAGCTTGGCGATATCTTGCCAAATTAGCTAAATAGACTTGCCCCTGTATTCTTATTTTTCCGGCACAAATTCGTTTCTCTCAAGCTTTTCATGTTATACATACAGGGTGTTTATAAAGTCCCGGACCCATTTTAATGTTTAATAACTCATAAAATAATGAAGATATAAACAAACTTATGGCATTTATTGATGGAATAACTTATATATTTTCCTTTTCAGGTTTGAATATCTTTACTTTTGTAAATATCGTCTGGTTAATTTCAGATAATTTCATTTTCAAGTCTAAATATCTGTATTTTTCTAAATATCGTCTGCTTATTAATTGCATTTTTCTCTCTTTTGTTTTTGGCAACTATTGCCTATTATTATAGGCCTAGCAGGATGGCCTTTGCAACAGATATGCTAAGAAGGATAGAAGATGATGCTGAATTTGTGAAACGCATAATGTTCTCCGACGAAGCATCTTTTCATCTTTTTGGCATTGTTAATCGCCATAATGTGCGCATATGGGGATCTGAAAGCCCCCATGAATACCGTGAGGCACAAAGGGATTCCCCAAAGGTTAGTGTGTGGTGTGGACTAATGCACGACCGAGTCATTGGGCCTTTCTTTCTTACAGAAAAGACGGTCTCATCAGACGTATTCTTAGACATGTTGAAAAACTTCATATTTCCACAACTGGAAGAGCTTCAGCCACATGTCTTTTTGCAACAAGATGGTGCACCACCTCATTGGGGTACCATCGTTCGTAGTTCTTTGAATGACCATTTTACAGGAAGATGAATTGGGTGAGGAGGTCCAATTCCTTGGCCACACAGATCACCTGATATAACGCCGCTGAACTTTTCCTTTGGGGATTTGTAAAGGACAGCGTTTAGAGGAGAAGAGTGTCGAACATTGATGACCTAAAGCCAGAATTACAACCGCAATAGCCTCTGTAGATGCTGACATGCTTGCCCGTACTTGACGTGAAATTGAATATCGACTTGATATTCTCCGTGCGACGAAGGGGGCACACGTGGAAGTTCACTGACAAGGGTTATGAAACTTTTTGAGTCCATCTAACCATTTATGTTATTAATTTTAATCTATCTTTATTATTTTATGAGTTATTAAACATCAAAATGGGTCCGGGACTTTATAAACACCCTGTATTATACAGCAAAATGCAGCAATTTCACATATAATTTCACTAAAATTATCTGCTGAGATACAAAATTCGTAACAATATATATATACAACACACACACACATATATATATATAAACATTGAATATTAAGTTACAGAGAGATTAGCTTTAAGTTAGAAATGTGAGAAAATCAACTATGCCCTCGTCGAGATTTGAGCCCCACATCTTCCGATTGCTAACCGATAGTACTTTCAATTACACTGCGAAGGCATACGGTAAGGAAGAAAAAAACTCCTTGTAAAATACAAATCTTGCTATGCCTTGAGTTATTTAAATATTTCTTTAGTGTTCTTTTAACACAAACTTTTTTTTCTCATATTTCAGGTTTTTGAGTGTAAGTTGCTATAGTGTAAGTAATTTTACGATAATTTGTTGACATTTGGGTAAATGTCATCAAAATAATTATGTTTCAAAATTGAAAGACGCATCTAACAAATATTTCAATTTGGTCTTCAGATCTGAAATACTTTTTTTTGGTTCTTCCCCATTTGCTGTACTATTCATTGAAATTAGTCACAGCTTGTACATTTATTAACTTACACATTTCTAGTGTTATCTATATTTTAATCCTAAGTTTGTTCATAGCTAAAGACGCTTTTCGAAGATTTCGTTCAATTAAGATAACGAGGATTTATAACATTCTGCTACTTACTATGTCTAAGAAAATGATATTACCTTGCAGATGTCGGCTTTGAGAGAAATTATACGCGAAACATTACAGAACTGCATGCATTTACACTTGCAATATATAATGCTGATAACTGTATTTTTTTCTATAAATTTCATCTGAGTTTTTCTATAAATTTCATCTGAGTTCTAAATTTCCAGAATGTGCAGAACTTTGGCAGCCACACGCATATCAAACCTTCAGACAATTGTCTGCAAACGGCTCTCCAGTTTTAGCATTCAATGTCGCCAGTTTTGTATGCGTTCTTTGTATAGTATTTCAAGAGTTCTTATAGATAAATAGTGACAATCTCTATTTTAAAATATGTGCTTGCGGGATTTGTTGAAATGGAAGAAAATGTAGTATAATTTTTGCAGAAATAGAATATTTTGCCGCAAAATCCCTATGAAGAACTTTAAATTTATTAGTATTAAAGTAGCGACCTTCAAAAACTTTCTACTGAAACGGGAAAAGGGAAACCGCTTGTAAGTAGATTTATCGATTGATTTTCAGGATGAAAATCTAGATATAACTTTTCAAATGTCTTTCCCTTTAAATCTTTCTCTGGACCTTAAATAAAACTATTGGGTTTAGCGTCTCTCCCCCGTTCTTGAAAATCGTCAAAACCCCACATAGTTTTCATATTTGTTAGCGGAATCTACGGCACTTTTTCTTCTATGCGCATCTAAGAGAGGATACTAGACAACATAGCTAGATGCTCTAAGGTCATTCCGATTGTTTTTCAAGTCGAATCACCGATCCTTATACTTAAGTCGATATTATCAAAAGTTTATTGGTTTCGGTATCTCTCCGCACCTTAAATCGTGTGGAGCAACAGCTCTTAAATTAAAAGTCCAGCTTCTTCAAAGTCTGTCCACCAATGGCTGAGAGGTAAAGTCGCTGAACACTAACTGTTCGATCTGGGTTTGCTTCTAGACAAACGGGCTACCTGCATAAGCATTTCCGTAGTTTCCACATAAGCAATGTGGATACGAGTCACTTCCTTAGAAAGTCCTTCACTAAGGCATTCCTTCGATTAAGTCGATTAAGCAAACAGCACTAGCACGCTTTCAATCAAGTAACCAAATCAAACAAAAGTGTCTTTACAAGGAATCATTTCAGTTAGAAACAGACCTCTCAAACTGCTTAGAAGATATGAATGGGAATTGTTCTTAAAGAATGCTTATCCCGTTTAAATTATTTTGATTTTTATCTGTCAATTGATATATGTATCAAATTCCAAAAATTATTTATAAAAGCAAAAATCCATTTCAAATTTTCGGTTCCCGTTTCTTTCTTCAAAGTAATAATTAAAAGTCTCTGTATTTAAGTAATGATGGTGTAACCGCAGGATTTGAAGTGTTTGGAGAAAGTGATAAGTATGTGCTAAATGGTTGTAAAAGAGCGCTTCCAAATTCAAACTCGTTTTAATAATTGTATTAGTAACATTCGCTGCAGCTATGAGGAAAAGTCCAGTTTATTATGCTTTTCCATTTACTAGGATTTAGCTATCTAAATATTGGTTTTTATTAGAACTTAGAGTAACTTGAACGTATTCAGTTGCGTGTTGGAAGTTGATAAATGAGTAGATTTTGCACGATGTGACATTTCTCACGCAAAAAAATAACGCAGAACATTAATGACTACAACTCACAGCGCATTACCGTTCTTCCGTAAGCAACAGCAAATTTAGGAATTTGTTCACCGACAATAGACAATACGTAGAATTTATGCTTTATTTTATGGAAGGAATAAAGTTGGTAGTAAAATAAATAAATAATAGAATAAAAATATTTACATTTGATATATGTGAACTAGTTTAAAATTTGCAAACCAAGAAAATATCCTGTTTGCTTAGTTTTTTTACGCTTATTTTTCAGAAGGGAAAGGAATCCGAACATAAACTACTCACAAGGAACATTCGGCATCTAGATATTCAACTAGATGTTGCAGGAGCTTTCAATTATAATACTTAATGTTTTAAAAGCGTAGAGTGGAAAGATGTAATACCGTAATCGAAAATTCGGATAAATGTAAAAATAACAGAACATTTATGATCATTAACTAGCGAAAATGATAACATTAATTGCTAATGAATCATTTACTCTTGAATATTTATTCATTGTTATACGCATGATTGTATTATTTTTGTACGCATGTGTAAAACATCTAATTCTGCAAGTCAACTCGGACGCTTCCTTGATTGCAGATGCTATCATTCCATGATAACTTTGAATTTAATCTGTTATTTTTTTAACAGTAATGGATTCGGGTTTGCTCAAGTATTATATAATATATTGACATTAAATGTTTGATGAATGATTGGATCCTCTAGCTTGAATTAATTAATTAATGCCTGGCTTTGTTATAATCCTCACTAATTAAATATCATTTTGTTTTTAATACTTAATCATCGCAGTACGGCGTAGCAGACTGCGCCATTTTCCTACGTGCTGGGAATTTTGTGTTAAAAGAAGAATTTATCGTTTCGTATTTTAATTTATTCTCCTTACTAACTTTTCATTTTTATGTTATTTTTATATTTATGATTTTATAGCATGGCTGAGTAACAAATAAATTATAAGATTGATCGTAATTAATAATTTCGTGTAATTTAGGTTAGCTGTCTCTGAGACTGCACTAAAATAAAAGTGCAATATTGATCTGACTACCATATTTTAAGGTTTCTGCATCAATTAGTTTAAAATCAGTTATTTTTTTCTTTTGAATATTTTAATTCTTAGGATTTCAAATTTGGTCAAAAAATATGGTTACACAATGCTGTCAGATTAATAAATAATTTTATATGTATCATCAGCTACAAAGTTTAGCTCTAAAAATAAAATAAATAGGTACAAAGAAAGATATAGAATTTGTTAACACGGAACATTATTTGATTTAATGTGCCTGGTGAAATCATTTTTATTTCTCTATAAAATAGGTCTAAAAGTAAACTAGGCACCAAGAAAGATATAAAATGTGTTAACACAAATAATATTTGAATTAATATACCTAGAAAAGTAAAATAATTTTTATTTCCCCATAAAATATTTCGCTTCTCTATATGATGCGCAAAAAAAGTTTTAAAACAAAACAAAGAAACTGAGGAAGGATACCAGTCTAAAGTGTTAGAGATAAATTTTTTACAAAATTATGAAATGCAGATCTTTAGATCCTCAACTTGTTTAAGGGCGACGTAATATGAGAATTAATCTGTATTACTAACAGCAACTGAATATTTGTTTCTAATTTGGATTAAATTTATAATCATAGCAATAATCTTTCTATTGCTACATATTAAATCTGTTACATCTGCAGAAGGAAAAAAATTATTGGTACATTAATTATATTATATGGACTTATATTTAATAAATAACAGAAGGCATATTTCTGTTAAAATAATGTATAATAATTATAATTAACTTGATAAGGTTTTCGATTAGAATTTAACTCCAAACTAGAGGTTTCATAAAAGAAACCATGTGTTTTACGTTTTACCCTCATTACAAACGTGCGTGTGCGGGAGGTTTTACTTACCTAATGATGTCCCAAAGAAATTATTCTCTCTTACGTTGTTTTGTACCTCGTAGAATTAATGAAAGCTTTGAACGATTTTTGCCTAACTTATGCACTTTGAATATATTTCAGGAGATTTTTTTATTTGTTTTTCGAAGTTTCTAATCATGATGTCCAAGGGTTAACGACATATTTTGTGTATTCAGTACAAGAGAGATATGGAACCATCACTGGCCGAGGAATTGCAACCACTAAACACTGGTAGTTTGACCTGGTTTGGGTTCAATCCCAGGCAAACGGGCTGGCTGCATGGGTAGTCTTCGTGGTTTTTGCTATGTGTAATGTGAATACGAGGCAGTTCCCCTCAAAAAGGCTTTATGAAGACATTGTTCCTCTGCTATCACTCCTCTGTGGCTTTTTCATATTCAAATAACCCTTAACCAAAGTAGATATCTTGAAATTTCTTAATAAAGGAGAGTGGGCCAAGTCACTTGCGAGATATTAAGGTGTGGGTCGATTCACGATTTCGATTATTTCGGATTATTATTTTCGATTATAACAATCTTATGATTTCTGAATTTGTAGCAGATCGAAAATCTATGAAATTAGACATGGATATTGATGCAGGGAATGCACTTTAGGTATGCCTTTTCTTTTTATCAGCAACGCCGATCAAACACAGATAATTGGATCCAGCCTACATTATTCCAAAGCTTGCAGAACACTTCATCTTACTGTGGTTTAGTATGAAACGGAAACCGTGTGTGATTCAGATGATTTATCCTTTGATACAAAAAGTTAATTCTGTAAGCATTCCTTTGTATAGACATTAGGATTTATTTGGAAGCAGGAGAGGAGAAAAATGAGCAATGACCTTTCCGGCTCTCGGACCACGGACCTCTCAAATACGCGCCAAGCGTGCTGACCACTACACCACGCCAAGCATGCCAAGAAAGCGGGGAAATACCTTATATACTCCCCCTTTTAAAAGGCGACTGGGGATGAGAGGACACAATCGCCAAATCCTGGTGATGGAGAATCATCATCCACCAACTTTTAGTTCGGGCGCCACTGTAGAGACATCAGGTTATTTCGAAGCAGGAGAGATGAAATACAAGCAATGCCCTCGCCGGACCCAAACCACGGAGCTCTCGAATACGCGCCGATTGTCCTGACCACTACACCACGAAAGCATGCTGATATGACGAGAAAACTACCTTGATTTGGCAGTTTTCGAAAGTCAAAACTCAGTGTGATAAACCTGCACATTCTGTTATTTTAAGTGTCATATTAATTGAATTTAATTTAAACTAAGTGCACTAATTTATTGTATTAATACACTGAAAAAGTTTGGCTCAATGCTTAATTTATTATTCTCAGATAATTTATTATTCTCAGATAATATTTATTCTCAGATAATAAAGTAATTGTTGCCACAATGATCATTTATGAATTCTTTCCTTCCCCCCTTGAAAACTTCAGTTATCTAGATTTTCCGATTACCTCATATAACCTCGGTTTTTCTTAGTTCGAATAATCAAAGTTCTATTGTAAATGCGTCTTGAAAAGATTGCAGCTCAGTTTCTTCCCTTAGCTTATCTTTCGATAGGTCTCAAACGTTTCTCACCTAAGCGTAAATTTCCTTTGTCAGAGTGCTTTGTCTACGCTAAATCAACCACGCAACTTCCGTTGAGTACTCCTGCTGGCAATATTTTCCTTTAAGAATATAGTTTCCTCCCCACAAAAGTACCTGTTGTGCCTTGTGATATTAAGTTTTGATGAAATAAATAAGCGTCCGCAGCAGGAAGATTGTCGTTTCAGAGGTTGCCTTTTCAATCTGAATATCACGTAGATCTGCGTATGACACTAGCCAATAAAATATAACATAAAATTGCTCTCTTACTTAGCTTTTATACATTTAAAAAGACTTCATAATTTGTCTTGAAAAGCGGTAGGTGTATAAGAAAATGAAACTGCTCTGACTTTTCAAAATTTTCCATTTCTGAGTTTACTAATAAATAGATACTGCTCCTTTAATATACTCTGCAATTCGATTAATTTATCCCTAATAATTGCTATAATTGTTGATTTATGAATATTCTCAATTTTCAACGCCCTTTTATTTCTTTAAAAAAAATTAGATATCTTAAAATTTGTAAGTAATGACCTACCCGTATTGCAGGTAATATCGACCTCAAACACTTTTATGTTTGCGTACTATTGGCATGTCGAATCTCCTTTCCGCCTACTCTCCCGCACGCTTTTATCATTCCAGTGCATCCCTCTCCTAATCCTCCCACCCACTGCATATATTACTATGTTGGGCCATTCTGCGCAAAGCATATTGCTCCCCGAATGCTATTTCTGGCTGTGTAAAAAATAAAGAAATGTATACGTAGCTTAAATGTACACATTTTAGAGCAGCAGCAAAATCGATAATACGTTTATTTTAAATATGCATCCTCGAAATATTATTTGCAGTGTTATCTATATGTTATATCTGATGCTAATCTGTTACTGTGCATTACATTTATTTAATTCTATTGTTTTATTGCGTCTGAAGAAACCTCTTTTTTCCAATACTGTGTAATCAAAACAGATCTCCACTCAAATTTAACACTTAATTTCCCCCCTTTTTTTTTTCTGATTTTTGATGACAATATTGAAATGTTTTTGTGAGCAAATATGATGAACTAGTTATAAAATTGAATAATTGCCGAGTTTTATGCATATTTAACGAAATATAACAATATAACTTGTAAGGTTTTAGTTAAACTAACCAAGTTTATTTTAATTTAAATCTTTTCTATCTCCTCTCTGCTTCAACTTCCTGTCAGAAGAAGCGCGCGTTTTTAGCTTATGCTAATTTTTGAAGTTCAGCCAAGCACTATTTAAGACAGAGGTAGAAACCTCTCGGTGTGTGAGAGCTTTGCCTCAGATCACGGTCACGCTGCTCAACGTTTGCCTGACCAGCTAGCAGTTTAAATTTATAAGCCATAGTGCTTACTACGTGATTGCATTGTAAAATAAATAAAAGTGCGGTAGTATTTAGTATATCTTGCTACGCACCCTTTTAGATAGAGGCCAACTTCCGCGAATTGCTCTGCGAAGCAAAGTTTAATTTAAGTTCTATTTTAATTTATTTAAATTTATTTGATTGTTAAGTTCGACCAAAGTGTGGTCTGTTACGTTCTGTATCTCTCCCGAATTGGGAGGTTTGTATTTAATAGTGATTGAATAAAAGAGGATTTCAAATCCCTTCACGTGCAGTTATTCTCCAGCCCAGCAGTTACATCAGAACATAGCGTACCTTCCGCTCCCTGTTCCAGTTCAGGACTTAGAACGTAAGGATAAGAACCCTTTACAGAATTTACCATGTTCTCAAAGAATACACACAGAATGCTAAGTCCTGATAATGGCGCCCGCACAGAAAGAAGAGGATGGCCTCAACAACAAGAAGACGAACCTGAGACACCTGCTGTACCTGTCCAGAATCCTGAGATAGCACCTCCTGGCATAGAAGGATTCGGCTACATCGTACAAACCATGCGAGCAGCCATGAAGCCAGCGGCAAGTTTTGACGGCAAGACAGCCGTAATCAATTTCCTGGAAAAGCTAGACTCCCACTTCATGCTATATCCAGTCCACGAATTTCAGAAAGTCGCTCTTGCTACCAGCGCTTTGAAGGGCCAAGCGCTAAGTTGGTTCAAGTGCATCGGAAAGAATCTCTTGGGGGAACCAGGAAGCCCCACATACACGTATGAAAATTTCAAGAATTCTCTAGTGAAAGCATTTCCCGTGGTGCGAGATCGAGCCAGATTGGAAGCTGAACTGTTTAGCCGATACCAAGAAAGAATAGAAGATTTGTCTAATTTTATTTTGAGGAAAATTCAAGTTTTCAAGCTTTTGTATGGAAGTCGCCCGGATCCTGAAATTATTCAAGTTATACTTCCTAGGCTACTGCCCCAAGTTCAAGATTTCATCGAACTAAGAAATCCAACAACATTAGACAGATTATTTGAGCTCGCGGTACAATTTGAAAGCCGAAGAACAGCCGACAACGAACGACGACGCCAATTTGAGCGAAGAAGTCAGTGGAGTTCGCCAAGACCGCAGCAAAAGCAAAATCAAAGTTACGGGAATAAGGCGAAGCAATGGCCGAAGAAAGATGTGTCTCCTAAAGCGAGCGGCGAACGAAGGGAATTTAATAGAAGAACAAGCAAAGATTCCGAGGGCAACCAGAAGAAAAAGAATTTAAACTAAGAGGGATTTCTTCGAGGAAGGTGAAGAAGTCCGAAGCAGCGCAAAACCCTTCCAAAATCAATTTAAACACCGTGGTCGTTAAGAATTTGAGTTTGCCGAAGATTGAAGTTCTAATCAACAACATACCGGCGACAGCCCTCTTGGATACAGGAGCCCAAAGCAGCTTCGTATCGGAAAGATTCTTTAAGAAGCACTTTCGACGTTACAGAATTTTTAGTGCAAGAGACACGGATGTCATAGCGGCCCAAGGAGAAAAATGTAGCTGTTTAGGAAAAGTACCATTGTTCGTGCGTATCAACAACGAACAGGTAAGAATCCTGTTTTATATTGTGCGTAACCTGCAGACTTGTATTATTCTAGGTGTGGACTTTTTTAGTTTGGCAGAAGCAAAAATTGATTTCAAGGGGGGAGAACTAACATTAAATATGAAGCCAATTGAAGCGAAGAATGATAAGCCCCCGCAGCTGGACTTGGAACATTTACAAGCAGAGGAAAAAGAGAAAATCCAAGGTCTGGTAAGTCACTTTGCGAATTTATTTAGTGATGTACCAGGCTTTACGCAGGTGGTGAACCACGACATTGACACGGGGGACGCTCAGCCAGTTAGGCAAAAGCCATATAGATATGATAGGACAAAAGAGGAAATAATTGAACATCATATTAAAGAGATGTTAAAGAATAAAATCATCACGCCAATTTCTAGCAGTTATGCTAGCCCCGTTGTCCTGTGTAAGAAAAATAATGATTACCCGATTACGCACCCGAAGCGGTGGCGTTTTGCTATAGATTATCGCAAGTTAAATTCAGTTACAAAATATCCTGTATATCCGTTGCCGATAATTGAAGAAATTATTCGAAATATTTCGTCTACAAAATACATGACTACATTAGATCTCACGAGTGGCTATTTTCAGATTGGGGTAAAACCCGAGGACGTACACAAAACCGCGTTCATAACGAAATCTGGTACGTACGCATTTCTTAGAATGCCGTTCGGATTATCCGGCGCGCCGGCAACGTTCCAAAGATGTATGGACATCGTCTTAAGACCAGTCCTTGGTAAAAGCACTTTCATATATTTAGACGATATTATAATTACGAGTAGTACTCTAGAACAACACTTACAAGATTTAAGAAAAGTATTTTCATTGTTAAACGAAGCTGGTTTAAAGATAAATGCGTCTAAATGTAAATTTGCCGCAAAAGAGTTACGTTATTTAGGATTTAAAATTTCCCAAAAGGGAATCGAAACGGATCAGTCAAAAATAGTAGCCATTAGAAATTATCCTGTTCCTAAAACAGCGAAGAAATTATCGTCGTTTCTCGGGATGTGTTCATATTACCGGGCTTTCATTAAAGACTTTGCAAAAATAGCTGAGCCACTGCTAAAGTTGAAAAGAAAAAAAGCTAGGTTTTCGTGGTCAGCAGAAGCCAACTTGGCGTTTCAAAAATTGAAAGACGCATTGACTCAAGCTCCCGTCTTAAAATTTCCAGAAGGGGATAAGGGATTAGAGATTTCAGCGGACGCTTCAGATTTCGCGATTGGTGCAGTGCTTTCCCAAAATGGTCAGCCCGTGGCTTTTTTCAGCCGAACATTAAATGAAACCCAAAGAAACTATTCCGCAACAGAGAGAGAAACTCTCGCAGTGTTAGCATCAGTACAGAAATTTCGTGTGTTCTTTGGAAGTTCTCCAGTAACTGTATATACCGACCACGCGGCGGTCACTAGACTCTATTCTGGAAAAAATTTATCACCCAGATTAATAAGGTGGGCTCTCAAATTACAGGAATATAACCTAATAATTAAACATACGCCGGGAAAAGAAAATGTTGTGGCAGATGCTTTAAGCAGAATTAACTTAGATGAAAATGGAAGTGTAATTAAGATAGCCATGTTAACATCCAAAGTATTAGATTCTCGTGAAACAGTAATAGCCGAACTCAAAAAAGATCCGGAGTTCAAAAATATATACAATTATTTGGCCGACCCTGAGAATTTCAATCATCCGGATATTGTGCCGATAAGAAATAGGGCCGAAAATTACGAATTAATTGACGGACTGTTATTCTATACGAAAGCTACTAATGAGAATCATGAATATAGACCGGTTATCCCAGCTAGCATGAGGTTGAATGTATTAGAAGAGTTGCATGATTGTGCCATTTCGGCTCATTTAGGTATAAGAAAAACTGTTCAGAGAGTTCGCGAGGCAGTTTTCTTTCCAGAACTGCAAAAGTTTACTAGGGCGTATGTCCAGTCGTGCCCAACATGTCAATTAAATAATTATGTTAATTTCCGCCCGGCCGGGTTCCTAAATAGTATTAAATCAGAATTCCCAAATCAAATAATAGGCATCGATTTACTTGGACCTTACCCTCGAAGTAAAGTTAATAAAAGCCGATATCTTTTAGTTATAGTGGATCATTTTAGCAAATGGTTAGAGTTAATTCCGTTAAAACGCGCGTCTGCAAAAATTGTAGTAGATTCAATTCTAAATAAGTATATTTTAAAATACGGGGCGCCCCTAAAAGTTATTTCAGACAATGGTCCTCAGTTTGTTAGTAAAATGTTTGAGGAAATGTGTGCAAAACTGGGCATACGTCATCTAAAGATGGTCCCGTATCGTCCGCAGTCAAACATAGCGGAACGGGTGAATAGAAATGTAGTGAAAATAATTCGTAGTTATGTGAAAAACTATCACTCTACCTGGGATAGCCATATAAATGAATTTGCATTTGCCCTTAGGACCGCCAAACACGATACTACACAAAAAACACCCGCTGAACTCTTCTTAGGAAGAAAGATCTTGACCCCCCTAGATAAACTGTTCTTTGTACAGGAAAGGGCAGAAGAATTTAAAATGAGTGATATACAAAAGTTAATACGGGAAGCGACGGAAAATATAGAAATGGCCCAAAGAAAACAGAAATTGTACTATGACCTAAAAAGAAGAGAGGTCAAGTACAATGTGGGAGATGAAGTGTTGAAGATTAAACACAACTTGTCAAATGCCCCAGAGGAAAAGGTGGGGAAATTTTTTCCGCGTTTTGAAGGCCCGTTCACAATTGAACAAATTACGGGGGCAGTGGTTATATTAAAAAGAAATGATGGTCAAACGCTCAAAGCGAATGTGGACCAAATAAAACCGTTCTATAATCGCAGCAAAATGGCTGTATTTAAAGATTCGTTTCAGGATCCGAGGCAATCGACTAGCCAGGAAGATATACGTCAGCAAAAACAGCAGGAACCAGCTACAACGGCATCGAAATGTCAGAAGAAGAAAGCTCCCCCCCAACAAAGAAATAAGAACCAAAAAGGTGGTTTCAAAAGAAAGTCTCACGATGCAGGTGAACAAATCTACGAACGGAATTACGAGCGCACCAAGAGAAGAAAGCAGAATGGGCAAGGGAAGCCCAATGTATCCAAAAGAACTGTGGAATCATCGGACAGGTGCCTGAGAAGCAAGAAACGTCGATTGCAGCCTGAGAATCAACTTCCCGAATACAGCAGGAACCAGGACAAGCAACGAGCAAGGGCCCAGGAGAGAAGGGCCCAGTCCACCAAACGTCCAGCGGAGCAACCTCCTCTACAAAGGAAATTGCCGAGGATACAACGACGGAATTTCAAAAGAAAAAGAGACGAGCAGGCTCCGAAAGAACAACGAAAAACGAGGAAACTGAACCAGGCCACAACTTACTCAAGTTTTAAAGATTGGGCCAAGAAAAGGATGGACGATCATAATAAGATAAGTACAATTTCGTATTCAAAAGTTTAGTTAATTTTTGAGTATACTGCAAGTTGCAGGACTGATTTTACCTCAAGCGAGGTTGACTTTTACGCCAAGTGAGCGATAAGTTCTCATATGGAAAGTAAAATGTTTTGTTAAAAGAAATTGTAATTCTTAAAGATTTAAAATTACTTAATTTTGTAAATAGATTAATTCTGTAAAAGCAATGAATTGCTGAAAAGAATATGTTAACTAAATGATTTTGTACGACGCTTTGTCTAAAGACTTGTAAAATGTCTAGAATGAAAATTCGGAAAATTGAAAAACACGATTTAGTCTGTAGACTATTAATTCAATGTAATTTGATATTTCAAGAAAGTACCTTGAGAAAGGAATAGGAAGCACTTGCTGTAAGCTTAGAAATTTAACCTATATTTCTGTAAGCTTAGAAATTTAACTTCTATTTGCATTTCAGGATTGCTGTGAAATTGTTAATGTGTTATGAAATGTAACAAATAATATTATGCTAGCAATGCACGTTAAGTGCAATATTAATGTGAATGTTGTGTGCAAACTGCGAATTTGTATGCATGAAAAGTTAAAGATTCACTATTTTAGAATGCAAGTGTTAATTAGGCTCTCCACCAAATACACTTAAAGTGTTAGACATAAAGCTAGTGAGAACCTTAGGATTAGCTGGTTATAGGGCGTTTTTTTCAGGTCTCGTATGTCAAGTTCTAACTAATGTTAGTCGATTGTAGGTGGAAGAGTTGAACACCCCCGAACACATAAAAACCCGCAATGGCGGTTTGCTTTACATCCAACACCGGTGAGAGAGCATACGGGGGAAGAATTTAATTGTGCTTGAATGATAATGTGTGTGTGCAAAATTACACAGAAAAAAAAAAAAAGGATTTGTACCACTTAGAATTATTCTGTTATTATGTCATACTAAAGTTGTTTTCCTTCCAGATTTTGCTGGAAGGAGTAAGACTGTTTGAAGAATAAGACTTGAAAAAAAAAATGTTGAAGATTGTTGTTCCAGAAAATTTCGTCTGTATTTTACACAAACATATATTGCCTTGTAAGAGTTGGCCTAAGTTTAGAACAGTGAAATTTTCGACTATTTAGAATTGCTAGTTTTCAACATGGTCCGTTTGGACCAAAGTAGTTTAACTATCGCAATTCTGGCGGGAAGTATGTAAGGTTTTAGTTAAACTAACCAAGTTTATTTTAATTTAAATCTTTTCTATCTCCTCTCTGCTTCAACTTCCTGTCAGAAGAAGCGCGCGTTTTTAGCTTATGCTAATTTTTGAAGTTCAGCCAAGCACTATTTAAGCCAGAGGTAGAAACCTCTCGGTGTGTGAGAGCTTTGCCTCAGATCACGGTCACGCTGCTCAACGTTCGCCTGACCAGCTAGCAGTTTAAATTTATAAGCCATAGTGCTTACTACGTGATTGCATTGTAAAATAAATTAAAGTGCGGTAGTATTTAGTATACCTTGCTACGCACCCTTTTAGATAGAGGCCAACTTCCGCGAATTGCTCTGCGAAGCAAAGTTTAATTTAAGTTATATTTTAATTTATTTAAATTTATTTGATTGTTAAGTTCGACCAAAGTGTGGTCTGTTACGTTCTGTATCTCTCCCGAATTGGGAGGTTTGTATTTAATAGTAATTGAATAAAAGAGGATTTCAAATCCCTTCACGTGCAGTTATTCTCCAGCCCAGCAGTTACATCAGAACATAGCGTATTATCCGCTCACTGTTCCCGTTCAGGACTTAGAATTTGAGGATAAGAACCTTGTAAGTAATTCACCATGTTCTCAAAGAATACACACAGAATGCTAAGTCCTGATAAACTAAGAGTAATATATAAATTTGATTCTTGGTCAT
>KK117430.1:0-27618 GCA_000611955.2 Stegodyphus mimosarum | reverse complement strand
TAGGTAGATTTTTAGATAGAAGCATTAAATCTAAAAAAAACTGTTTATTTTATGAAAGAAATTTATAACAATACACTATTCAAAATGAATATTATTTCTATGATGTTCCAAAATAAAACCGAGGGAGCAAAGAATTACACTGGATTGGAATTGTGCTTAATTAATATAGTTATTTAATATAACATACAAACACAATTAATATAGTTTCTTGCTATAGCTAAATTCTGGTGATTTCTAAATTATAAGTTTTTCTTGCTTAAGTACAGTTACATTTCTGAAGAGAGAAGTGACAGAGCTATTTTAATGGAAGTGAGTGAATCAAAGCTCATACAGATAGGCGGGACAGTTGTGGACTGATACAGTTGTATCAAATATGAGGCTGGTAAAATACAGGGTGTCCATAATCAAATCACCAGATAAAGATACGTTTTAAATAATACAGAATGAGAAGCAGGGAGAAAACTGACTGAATTTTATTTACCACTTCATTACTCATACGGTCAAAAATAGCTACAAAAAATACATTGCCTACAGAAAACTGTTGTTGCTGCTAATGCTCATTTGTCTGACCATTAGTCAGCCCAAGGTCACGAAAATCCTTACGTAAGTTTACGCCTGTCGTTGGCAACAGCAATGATACAGGTGACCGTGCGATTTAGCTCAGTTCCGTCCCCAATTTTAATGGACAGCACCTAGGGGGAATGTGTCCAAGGGTCTCCCACCCCTTTTCCCCTATCATTAACCTTTTGAGAGGACTTTCGGCTCTCCGCATATTTAGAATGCCCCCATGCCGCACGGACACTATACATTTACACACATCCGTGCCTTCTCTATGATTAGAACCCGAACCCTTTGGTACAACAGTCAGCGACTCTAACGTCTATACCAGTTGGGAGGCGCCTACAGGAAATATACCTTATAAGGTATTTCTCTCGCCTTCTTCGCATGCCTTCGTGGTGTAGACGGCAGCACGCTCGAAGCGTAAGGGAGAGGTCCGTGTTTTGATTCCCGGCGAAGGCTTTGCTCATTTTTCATTCTTCTGCTTCCAAAAAATCCTTGTATCTACACTGGCGCCCGTACTAAAAATGTGGTGGATGATGATTCTCCACCACCGGGATTTGGCGATTGGGTACCCAAAATCCCAGTCGCTCTTTAAAAGAGGGAGTATTCCCACCTTCTTCGCATGCCTTCGTGATGTAGTGGTCAGCACACTCGACGCGTAACCGAGAGGTCCCTGGTTCGATTACCGGCGAAGGCGTTGCTCATTTTTTCATTCTTCTGCTTCCAAAAAATCCTAACGTCTCTACAACCTGTCTACAGAAGTATACCTAAATTATATTATGTTTCAAGTCTACGCGACTATTTTTACTTCTTGTACGAAGTAAAAGATATATTGTAATCGCGGAAAATTTCGGGTATTATACTGCAACGGAAATATTCATTTTGATCATTCCCGAATCCATTTTGACCATTCTCGAATCCATTTTCTTTTGAGTGATATCCTTACGTACGAACAAACTAAAGGACACGTTCTGGCATAACGCAAAAACAATTAGCAGTATAATGTTGAAATTTTGTATACAGGACTGCTATAACATTTATTTTTGCACCTTTCTTTTTTATTGCAATCGACAGAACCAAACGTGTATATTTAATATACATACTATCTATATATATATATTAAATATACACCGTCTGGTTGTATATACTACATATAACCCTTACCTGTTTTAATAGTCCTTAACCGACCTTTCTCAGTCGTTGCTCGTATTGGCGTTCTTCTAGTTGCAGAAGTGTTTTAAATGACGGAATATTCATGTTTTGGTAATGTCAAATTAAAGAAAAAAAACTAATTTTTGACAAATAGCGAAATCTAACTTTTAATCTGCTCTCCCAGTTATTGTACGTATATTTGGGAAAGTTTTATACCCCTCATGAAAAAATAAAATTAGAAGTTTGACTCCCGTATGACAAAAATTGTCATTGTATATTTAAATTTTTTCAAAAATTTGCAATTTTTTATGTCATTTTCAGTTGCCTTGAGAGATCCGTTAATTAAGTTAGAATAATTCGAGGAAATAAGTTTAACTGAAGTGCAGCAAAAAATGTGTATTATTTAATAGGCCGTAGAACGAAGTCACGCGGTGTCCATATCAAACTATTTTATTAAGATTTCAAAACCGAAAGAAATTTGAAAATTCATTGCAAAATGAAACAAATCTAATAGCCAGTAGCTTTTATCGGCTTATTCATAGTTTTTTAATTACCTCAGAAAGAAAGAGAAAAGCTACGTAAAAGTAATAAAAGTAAATAAATGTATAAATAAATAGAAACTGGCTTCCTTTCAGAGTGATAAACCTTGTCAAAACTTTCACTAATGTTAAATGTAATTACTTTTTCGGGAGAAGCTCATTAAAATAATTTTTCTGAATACTGGTAACGTAAGAAATCTGAGAAATCTGAATGTTACGAAAACATAAACGTCGCAGAAATAATGTTCGAATCACTGCTGTTTGGCAGTATTAACTTTCGTACGTGGCTTTTTTTTTTTTTTTTTTTTTTTTTTTTGTTTTTTTTTTTAAAATTTGTGTTTTTTTTTTTTTTTTTTTTTTTTTGTGTGTGTGTGTTTTAAAAACGCTGGTCATTATGTAGCAAATTTTAAGTCTTTATTTCTTCCGCATTTGATTCAGCAAGTTTGAAGCATGTATTTTTACATTCATATGCGTACATGCATTACATAACTCCGGTTTCTAATACCGCACTGCCTATTAGTGACCGAGTAGATCAGATTGCTGAACACTGGAAGATCGACCCTGGGTTGAAACCCAGAGAATAATTGATTAATTGGATGAATGTTTCCTGATTTTCTTCATGTGTTTCGTAATTATAACCCAATGTCCCTTAAAAATTCCTTCCTTGAAGCATGTATTTCTTAGTAGACAATCTTCGGGAGCTTTGCCTCAGTTAAATCAAGCAACCTAAATACTAAATAGTATCACACTGCATAGAATATAACTTTTGATAGTATATTTGAAATTTCTTTATTCAAATATTTCTAATATACACAAATATATTTGCAAATTATAATATTAGAATTCTTATGTATTTCAACATTTGATAAAACTGAAATGAAAGATAAGTACTTTTATAAGGTATTTCTCCCGCCTTCTTGGTATACCTTCGTGGTGTAGTGATGAGCACGCTCGACGCGTAACCGAGAGGTCCGTGGTTCGACTTCCGGTGAAGGCGTTGCTCATTTTTCATCTGTCCTGCTTTCAGAAAAATACTTAATGTCTCTACACTTTTATAGAAAAAAAATATTTCAGTAAAAATACTTATCTATTTTTAAAATAAGTTTCTGTGTCTTACAACTAAACTAGTTCTGTTATTACGGCTTTTTTAGCTTAACCGCATAAAACGTTTAAAAATGCCTTGAATGATTGGGCGTAGGATACAGTACAATGAAGAATAATTTGTATCAAACATTAAATTAGATTTCTAAAGCTCTTAAATCTTTTTTTTTTTAGATATATAATAAACCATATCTGGAATATCGTGTTTTGAGATATTTTTTAAACACTACTAACTGTTTTTAACTACTAAAAGTTAGTATTTAAAAAACAGATAACAACGATATACCCAAAAAATAAATTCATCTCTATTTCGATGTAAGAAAACCACTAAAGTACAGTTCTTTTATGAAGCGTCCGTTAACAAAAGTAAGTCTTAAACCTATGGCCTCTGCTTATAACGTCCATAAAGTGCGCTTTCATTTTTAGGAGACGTTCTTGGACATATCACTGGTTTTAGCAGCCTCTCGTTCCCATGGTGACTCTATCCTCTAGGATTACCTAGTTTTCAAAGGTGCTCTTATTGATTTTTCTTCCCAAACAAGTTCCCATGTGGAACTATTCCGCTCACCACATGATCTGGGCTTTGCTTTTCTTTCTGCCCGCGTAGAACACTTTCGGTGGACTTGTCTGCATCAAGGAAGAATTACCTAGAATTAGCGCAATGCGGAGGGATAAATGTACAAATTATTTATTTCGTATATTTCACGGGTAAGGGGTCTTCAATATTCTTCTGGTTAAAAGCTGCCCTTCCTTGTTTCCAGTCAATAACTTTCTGTGTGATCGAAAATAACCTTGTTTCTTGAAGTATAATTTATTCATTAACGTTTTAGAATGAGGCTCTGCTATATCTATCCCTGCGGCTTATTTATTTATTTGTTTATTTTCGAATGCCTGGCTGTTGGCATTTAAGTCATTAACCGTCTTCCTTCCCAGTACTTTTGGATTACATAATTAAAGCCATTAATTACAAGCCACTTAGTTGAATGTTCTCCGTCCATGAGTTCTCCATAGTCACAAAGATAACACACTGGAAAAGTTCTGCGCTTAATGTAAAAGAAATAAGCGTTAAGGCAATCACTTAGGATACGGAACGATGCCACAACTATAGCAGGAGGAGAAAATGGAATAGTATATCCTTTCTCCAGGAGACGCTGCAAATCTTTCTGTTATATTTTGCTCATAAAGGTGCTATTTAATTTAATTAAAGCCTTGCCTACTTTGAGAAGGTAGTCTGTCCGAAAATCTAAAAGGGGATTCTTTGATGAATTTTTATCAAGAGTTAGTTCATGCTTACCGTACATGTAGAGGGAAATCTGTGCAAAAGTTCGCTACTGTATAGGTATATAATATGCTACGAAACTACAGCAGAACTTTAATTATCCGAATACTACATAGTTGGAACTTCAGTTATCCGGATAGCTTGTAAGGTATAGTTTAATTTTATAACAGTTATTTTAATTTCAAAGTGCTTTCCGATAAACTGTTGTTTCCACTTACAGCTCCCTACCAGAATGAGTTTTTAGAATCGCGTTGAATGCAAATGAGTTAGAAGTAGTATTTAAGGAAGGTTTAACTTACTTCCGTGAGAGAGAGCTAGGAATTTTGAGTAGCGCGTCTTTGTCTTCGGGTTAAATCTCTCTTGAAGCTGTTACGCTCGGTCGCATATTACATGCCTTTTGATATTCGCCGACTAATTTAAATTAAGGGCCAACTACATTAGATTTGTGTTAACTTCGGCTAAGCCTGTTTTAGTTGGTTATAATTTAGTTCTTATTTATTATTCTGAGCTTAAGCCCAAGTGGAGGTACTGTTCTAAGCCCGAGAAAGGGCCCAACTGTTTATCTTACTTCGAGGGAAATAAAGGGTAGTTAACCCTTCCTGAGTCTACGTCTTTATTTTCTGAACTAAGCGATAAGTCGCTGAACAATTCACTAGGTTCCTTGACATTTACTTTAACCAAAAAGAATGAGGAACCCTACAAGCTTAGTTTGCTTTCTAGACCAAGTAAAATTAAGCTTGTTCCTAATTTATAGATATATGTACTACATTTTGGTTTGCGTAAATAAAAATATTTTTTTTTTGTTTAATTAAAGAGCAATAACAACAAAAGCTATATAACGTGTTTAAAGTTTTAGGACCTTTTAAAAAATGAAATTCCGTTGAGAGTGAAATGAGTTATGTGTTAGGAAAATTAAAAAAGGGGGAAGATTATTTTAATTTAATAGGAGAAAACAAAAATTACTTTATGTGGCTAAAGTTTTAAGAGTTAGGTAACTAAAAATTGATTTCACTGCTTTATTGTATTTAAATTCGAAATGAGTGGCATGTTTAGGCAAATAACTAAATTTTTCATTTTATATCGTTATTAACTTATGCTACCAGAATATTTCTCATCCATGCGTCGACCAAACTGCCATTTCTCTGAGGTGTTATCGTGCGATGTTCATAAGACCTTTAATTTATTTCGAAATAAAACATTATTTTGCTTAATTAACACGGAGATTTAAAAACAATACATATATTTTTTTAAGAATTTAAATCTTTTGTTTTATAATAATAATGGTGCAATAATTGCATATATAATTCATGTGATTTAAATGCATCTAATTCATAATTTTCATAAACATTTACATCAGCACTATAACTATTAAAAATGCTTCTAATGCCATATGTTAAGTACAGTGGTCCAAAATAATAGGTTTATGCGCCACCAAACAAGGAGTTTTTATAGTTTGATTTACAGAAAATAAAAGATGCCGCTCAGACGGTACAGTGGTTAGAGAAGCCTACTGCGATACCTAAGGGCCCGGCTACGAATCCCACAGAAGGCATAGTTGTAACTATCCGTCTCTTCATAGGAGGCAACGGTGGCCACCAATTAGGAACCTCCTCAGTAAAATGGCCACCAATTCTGACTTTAGGAGTTGGCAATGTCGAATAGGCAAGTGCCCAACATTAGATAAATAAATAAATAAATAAATAAAAATAAAAGCTCCCCCCCCCAAACGGAGTATTAGTCTCGAAACGCGATTTTGAGTTATGTCAGTTTTCATTCAAATCTGTTGTAATTTCGCAAAATAGCCTTTGAAATTTAAGTTTTTATAGATGCACCTCTATTAGAATATTATTTTTTAAATTTTGAATCTGATTCAGTTAAATAAAAACGCGTTTAACTGATCATGTAGCTAATTAATATTTTTATACTTTTCAAATATATAGATAATGTATAACGCTCCCATGTTAGTCCAAATGTATTCTCCTCTAGTATCCTATAAAATGTTTCGCTATTCCGCCTGGACCATCCCCATTGAATTCTCGTCCCATCTTTAGCTTTCAATACCGGAACACTAAGTAAATACAGCAATATAGACAATTAAACGAATTCTTTTGAACTTCAACGCAAAGATGCAAAACTAAAACAATAAAAAAATTAACTTCCGATTCGTATAAGATGGACAGACAAGAATAACTTAAAATATTTACAAGTCAAAGGTTTAATTTAACCCTAGCAACCAGACTTCATTATTTCCCGCGATTACTAACTTAATTTTCAGTCGTAGACAAACTCAGCTGGTAACAATAGCTCTTCAAATAGACAATGGCAGTGAAGTTTCATCTCTCAAACTTAGACTCTTGTTCCAATTTAATACTTTTTTCATTTACATATTTTGGTGGAATAGAAAAAGAAAACAGCAGACGTTCAGAAAAAATTTTAACGTAAGAAGTAAACTGTTAATTGAAATAAAACTTACACCTTCATCTGCATTATAAAAAATTCATATTTGGCCTCAAATGGGAGAGATAACATTTACAGAAATATTCCGAATATACGAACGAGAAGTAGTTTCAGACAGTTCAGATATGTGATTTTACTAGTTATATACTTTTTATCGAAAGACAGCAGAACCATAAATGAATAAATTTACTTTACACAAAGAATTTTGTAGTAAATATTAAAATTCAATATCTAGAGACTCATAATAATGAATTGATTATAAATTATAATTCATGCTAATAATATGTGCGCATTAATTCAGTATCATGTGCATAACTATCATATTTAATTTAAAGGCATGCGTCTGATTCAGAATTAGGAAGCGCTAGAAATTTCTAGTTCTTCAAAATTCTTTATAACAGTACTCAAGCTTTTTTGCCCCACGCATCCTTTTCACCCATTGCTAGATTATCATTCCCCCCTCCTCACAAAAACTCGAAAAATACATGTATAATTATATAAATTTATATTATTTTTATGTGCTTTATAAATTAAACAAGAAAAGTACAAAACATTTTGATGTATACTAAAACATGAATGAAAGTAATTTTTTGTATTCATAAACTAAAACTAAATACTTAGCAGTTAAATAAAAGGTTGACCGTATTTCTGTCCTTAAACTATGAAAAACCGCCTTCCCCCAGAGGCAATTCTTTCCTTGTTGAGAACCCCTATCTGTTAGATGACTAATAAATAGAAAAGAAATCTTGGAAACGTATTTGGGCTTTATGCTATCCTGATTAACGCTAATTCGATATAAAAGTTTTTGCTCAATTTCTCCCCCCCCCCAAAAAAAAAGAACTCAGCTAAATATATAATGATTGTGCTCCAATCCCTTCCCCTCGAAGAAAAACTGATAGGTGATATATTTGCTCTATAACTTATCGATTTATTACTATAGGCATCATTAGCCTTAATTTTAAGTCTAATTTTGAAAAGAAAAAAAAAATCTGAAGGATAAGCCGCGGATACCCTGTCTGCCATCTACAGTATTTTTTTTTCGTTTTGGAGGTGTGAAAGTAGCTAAAATGAAAGCAGTTCTTATCACAGATGCAAAATGTTTATTATCGGTTAAAAGAAGTATGTTTCTGTCAAAAGAATACGTCTATTATCTGTTTATGTCAAAAGAAATCTGTTTAGTGCCTCTTAGTCACTGTCACAATCTGTACCACTAGAGTTGTGCTTGCACCATCTGCATCACCATCGCTGGTACCAGCATCCCACAGTATATCATCCTCAGAGCTTTTCTCAGAGCCACTCTTCAGGGCTGACACTTTCCCAAGCTGTCGGATTTCATTCACACACTAACTGCACAATCGGGCCTTTGATTGTTCCTTTCGGTATAGGGTCATGGTTTTCTGTACTCATCCAGTTATTATAAAGTCTCTGGAATGAATTTTTAATGGGGTGATTAACAGTTACATCAGTGATTGCAAAACCGTCGATCGCGAGCTACTAGTAGCTCACGGGGACATTTTCAGTAGCTCGCGTTTGGCTAATCTTGGTTCTTCCACCGAGCTGACACTGACGACAGGGAGCGCACAAATGCTTGTTTCTACCGCGCAACTTCCATTGTCAGCGTCATCTCATAGTTGATTGTATACACGTGAGATTGTGCACGTTATGTTTTTCGTGTGTATATTAGACATTTGCTGATTTGGATACTTTGATTTACGCATTGGTACTAAACTAGGCCTGTTCTAATGATGGCGTGTGCAATCAAAAAGCAAAAAACTTATCAGTTTCATTCGGAATATGAAACCCATTACTTTTTTACCCAGATAAAAGATAAATGTGTATGTTTACTGTGCTATGCAATTCTATCAGTTGGAAAGAAGGGGAACGTCGAACGTCACAGCAAAATTGTTCACGCAGGGATTGAAAGGATTTCCCACTGGATTCTGCTTTAAAAAAAAAAAAAAAAAAGAATGTAAGGCAGCTTAAATCTAAACTTAACGCTCAACAATAAACTTTTTAAAAACCATTAAGCAAGAATAAAGGAGCAACTGAGGTATCATTCCGAATTTCAAGTATTATTGCACAGAATGAGAAACTATAGAAAGATGGTGAAATTATCAAAACTGTATTTTTAGAAGCTGCAGATGCATTATTTGTTAGTTTCAAAAATAAAACTGAGATAATGTTTGCTATTGAATCTGTACATTCTGCAAATACAGTAATGAGAAAGGTTGAGGTTATGAGTTCTGACGTTACCTCACAACTTGCCTTTGATCGCTGCAGCTACTTCTCCTGTAGCTTGATGAGTAGACTGGTATAGTTGATACAGCTTAGTTGGCGGTTTTTCCAAGAATGGTTTTTGATAATTTCGAAATAAAACAGGAGCTTGTAAAGCTTATACCATAAACAGGACGCACTACAGGACAGGACATATTTTTAGTAGTTAAAAAAGATTTCATTAACTCTGAAAATATTCCTATAAATAAGTTAGTGGGCTTAGCAATTGATGGAGTTTCTCGGTGGTAGACAGAGAAAAGGGATTCATAACCTTGTGTCGTAAAGACAATAGCTTTTCGAAATTTCTGTCGTACCATTGAGTAATACACCAGGAGTCACTGTGTGGAAAGTTTTTAATTATGAACAATGCACTGAAAACAGTTATAAAAATATTCAACTAAGTTAGAGCACATGAAATTCAGAGACGTTTGTTCAGAGCACTGACTAATGAACTAGATTGCCAATATGGTGATCTAGTGCTTCATACGGAAGTTCGTTGGTTGTGTAGAGGCAGATTTTGAACGTTTTGAAGAGTTGCTCCCTGCCTTAGTAAATTTTTTGAAAGAACGAGGCGAATTCCACCGTGAAATAAAAGATCCATCTTGGCTACAGGATTTTGCTTTTCTCGCAGACATCGCCAAGTTTAATATCCTTAACTTGCAGCTTCAAGGCAAGGTTAAAGCAAGGGTCTTCAACACCTCCTTACAAGAGCAAACAATACGTTGAAATTATTTCAACAAACGCAAGGATTTCAATTGTTGCACAGTTTGTCAAATTGCCTTTTATAGAGATTGATGCTGAAAAGTTCTGTACTTGTATGATGCAGCATTTTGATGTTCAAGAAGATATGCTGCAGTGGAGCTGGAACTGACTGATTTTCAAACTGATTTATCTTTAAAATCGCTTTTTGCAAGCTCTGAAAATATTTGGCCTCCTGTTCGCAAAGAAAAATACCCAATTTTGGTCAAAGTTTATCTCAAAGTGAAGGCAATGTTCAGGTCTACATATCTGTGTGAAATTTCTTTTTCTAGTAAGAAATTTACTAAAAATGTCGCAGAAACAGACTCACTAATGAGCACTTTGACAATTTATCTTTAAAATCGCTTTTTGCAAGCTCTGAAAATATTTGGCCTCCTGTTCGCAAAGAAAAATACCCAATTTTGGTCAAAGTTTATCTCAAAGTGAAGGCAATGTTCAGGTCTACATATCTGTGTGAAATTTCTTTTTCTAGTAAGAAATTTACTAAAAATGTCGCAGAAACAGACTCACTAATGAGCACTTTGACAATTGCATTCGAATGGCAATCATTACCTATTCCCCCAAAATTTAAAAAAAAAAAAAAAAAAAACTTGATGGCAAAAAAGAGTTCTATTCTCCTCATTAAAGTTAGTACGTCTGATAAAAAAATCTGTTATTACATTCGTTACTTATTACTAACTACACTTAAATTTCTTTCTTATCTACAGCTCAATTTTAGTTTCTTTTTTGCTATATACAGTTTAATTAAAACTGATTTCATATTTACCAGAAATGTAGGTTTATAGGCAATAAGCAAATGTAACTTTTTTTGGGGGGAGGGTAGTTCTTTTGGTTTGTAGCTCACAGTAGAATTTAAAAACTGTGCGGTAGCCTAAAAGCTTCTTAAGTTTAGCGAAAATTGAGTTACATCAAGGGGCTGGAGCATGCAAGTTAGACGTTCGTTGCTGACGCCCTGAGGATACTTTTCAAATCGATAAGTCTGTCTCGGGGGAAATGGTAAGTTGTTTGAATACGGCTAATTTGTTGCCACATGTTTGCATCGCGCGTATAAACCGCAACTCTAATTTTCATCTGCTTGTTTGCGAAAAAGGGACGATTTAAACACGTGTAAATACGGTAATTATTTTTTTTACATGATAGTTTGTATCGCTCTACTCGGTGCTCACCAGTAGCCAAACGGTAGCAACATTAACACTGATAGTTTAGTCAGGGTTTCCATTCTCCGCGAACGGGCTGGCTGCAGGGACATTTTCATCGTTTTGCACCATATGTAACTTAACTACGAATGTCCCTTATAATTTTTTCCACCAAGGCATCACTTCTTTTAGGCAGATAGCTCTCGCATGCTTTGCTATAATCCATATATTCTTATCCAGTTTCGGCCAATCAGCGGTCCAGTGGAAAGTCACTGAACATCGGTAGCAAAGAAAGTCTATGTAAAGAAGGAAAGGTTTCATAGACGTAATGTAAACCAATTTGCTATTACGCCGCTACAATGCGGAGGGAAAATTCGCCAAGGGATTTGGCGATGGAACCTGGCGGCGAGAATTCCTCCCTCCGCGATGTGTACAGGAAACTGAGGAACACATGTTAAGAATGTTCTTTGACAAAACGTTTCTTTTTTGAAGTTTCGCGATAAATTAAACATGGATTTTCTTACTTTTTTTTTCTCAAAATAACTAATCCATTAATTAACTTACTTGCGCGAAAAAATATTTTCTTTTTCTTTAAAGTTTAAAGAAATTTAAAACGATATTTGGTTTATGAACTCTTGATAAACTGACCTTCGAACTTCGAGGCAGGCTTTGAGCTTTGGTGCTTTGGCGACAGATATTTCGCGCATGCGCAACTGTTTCCCTCTGCGTTGGGACGGAGCTACTTCTGTTGCGGAGAAGTTTTCCTTCTTAACAATACATATTTTTTGCCGATAGTTCGACCCGAATTAGAATTCCTTCGAACAAAGCGGCTGCATAGGAGTTTTCGTAATTTCTCTCTGTGTAACATCGATAGGCACTAGTTTCAAAGTCCTCTACGAAAGCATCCTTTTCCATTAGGCAGCTAACTCTTCAGTGGCTTTGCCTTAATCGATTAATCAATCAATCAGTCCAGTCCCCATCTACTACATTCGCGACAAAATCAACCTGATCGTAAAAGAGATGGCACGAGTACTGTACGTCCGAAAAGTAATGTATTTCGTAGAGGAGTTTTAGCAGGAAATCTTCGGTTACTAAAATTCTTTATAAGAACTATTAATAGATGGAAGTAATTAACAAAATGATAATAAAAATTGGTATTTCTCAGTTTACCAGAATTTTTTATTTCATAAACTTATTTTATTACTTTCTGATAACAAGACAATCAGCGGTTCAATCAATGAGCTTATTTTAACTATTAAAAAAAAACACTTTGTCTTTCAATATGTGATTTTCCATCTTTAATTAAGAATATTTATTAGTAAACAATAGAATTTTTTTTTAAATCGTTTGATTTCTGATAGTTATTCTCTTATGTCCCACTTGCTCGTTAAAATGGCTTTATTCAAAACTGCTTCTTCTTTGTTTTATATGAAAGCGCCGCGAGAGTTTCCCAGTGTGCAAATATACAGACATTAAGAATGCAGTTTATCGCCCAAACGGTATAGTGGTCAGGGAAGCCGGCTACGATACCAAAGGGCCTGGTACAGACATTAAGAATGCATACAGACATTAAGAATGCAGTTTATCGCCCAAACGGTATAGTGGTCAGGGAAGCCGGCTACGATACCAAAGGGCCTGGGCTCGAATCCTGGAGAAGGCACGGCTGTAATTGCTCGTCCCTTCATAGGAGACAAAGGTGGCCCACCTATTGAGTGCCTCCATAATAAAGAGACCACCAATTCTGGCCTTAGTATGGATTAATGGACTCTGTTACAAACTGTAACTGTTCACAATCTGCCACTGGGGAAAAAAAAAAGTACAAAATTTAACCCTAAGCCAGAATTCAAGTAAATGAAAAAATGTTAACCGATTAAACACTGAATACGAGAGATAAAAGAGATACTAATATTGCTTATATCCGAGAGCTCAGTACTAAAGAAATACAAAACGTATCTTAATATTAATTTTCTCCTTTACTTTTTAAAAATATGGAATTACTTTAGAAAGAATTATACGTTGTCAGAAATTGTATAAAGAATTATTTACAGTTGATATACATAAATTAAGTAATACCATCCTAGCAGATGCTTAAGATTATTCACAATCCAAGTAAATAACTTTTTTTCAGTGTAAGTCCCTTCAACCTTTCAGCGGCAGAGCAATAAAAAAGTTGAAAACTGATAATTCAACCCGCGCTCAGGCAATTGTGGAGGATTAGTTATATAGGAGTTTTTCGTTGCTTTTCCTATGCATAACATCAGTACTAGCCAGTTTGCCTTAAAATGTCCTGAACGTAGGCATCTCATTTGTTAGGCAGACAACCTTCACTTGATTTGAAGTAATTTAAATAAACTAAAAAAAAGGTGGGAAGAAACCTTTATGATTTGCAAAAATTAAATACAATGATGACAAAAATGTCTTTGCTGCCAGTTTTTCACTGAATTACTCACACACACATCTAACGTTAGATATGGAAGAACGTCACATTTGATGTTAAATATACCGTGTCCACAAAAGTCCTGACCTGGCCTTTATTTTCCCAACCACTGAATGCAGATATATATACTTCCTATTATAAAAATGTTTTAAATGACGAAAAGATTCACATTTTGGCATTTTTACCATTTACTTTGTTGATTGCACTATCACTACGGATTTATTTCATTAGTGTTTCAGCAAATTTCACAAAATGGTTAAATATTTCATAAAGTTCATTTCTTGTACCAAAATTTTACCTTCCGAAATATTTATCAAGAAATTTTCTAGAACTGTTATCATTTATATGTACAAGTTTTATTGTATTGATTATAAAATGAATTTGATGAACTAAATTAGTTCAAATTCTGCTGTTTTCAACTGCTGTTTATTATTATTATTAATGCGATTTTAATTTGTCGAATCTGGGTTTAACAACTAATATTAGTGCTAATTTTGTTAGTAATTTTGTGTAATCATATTTGAGAACATTAAATTATTTTTAACTGTATAACGGGAAAAGTTTAGGGATTATTTAGTGTTTTCACAGCACTTTTATTTAAGAGATTTGAGTTGTCTGTGTATGCTTTAAAATATTAGTAAATTTTATTTAATTATTTATTAAATTTAAACAATTCATTGCGCCATTGCTGCAAGGAATGAAATTTAAATTATAGTAAACAGTAATTACTTAAAATAGTAATTTTAAGATAAAAATTATAATTTAAACAGAAATTGTGTAAACAAATTAATGCTAATTATGAACTAATCTATAATATCATTTAAATTCAGTAGCATAAGTAAATCAAGTTCAACCAAAACTTAAAAATAATTCTACTAATTAATAAAAATGAAACTAAATTTTACTAAAATGCATACATGAATGATTGCTGAGTATATATATATATATATATATATTCAGGGTGGTTATAATTAAAGTGACCTTATTCAGACCCTCTAGAACCTGTTCTACTTATTGAATTTTGATGAAATTTTGTATATATGTTATATGGACAATGAGGAAACGATTTCTGCAATAAAAAAATTTCATGCTCGTCTTCTTCAAACCATTCTTCGACAAGGGCCCTTTTCGGAATGCCTTTAAACGACGATATTCAGGAAATGCAACTATGCTATTGCAACCGTTCTGATAAAACAGTTTTACCAGTAAAGCTCGATCTTTCTTCTGTAAGGGCATGATTAATGATGATAAAGGCACACAAAATGATTTTCTGGCTCTGACTGCAAGTCTCTTTATAGGTTTGACTAATTTGCATAAGGAATTTTTGAAAATTGCTATCTGGTGATCAAAATTTGAACTATTTTTTTATTGCAGAAATCTTTTCCCCATAGTCCATATAACGTGTATACCAAGTTTCATCAAAATCCGATAAGCAGAATGGGTTCTACAGGGGTCTGAATATGGTCACTTTAATTGTAACCATCCTGTATCAAATTATTTCTTTGCTTTTTTTTAGAGAATAAAGTAGATTGATTATAAAAGCGGATTTTTGTTGCTTTGATAGAAATTTCGTGGCAATAATTTTAAGAATGCATTCAAAGAAATTGCTTCTTTTAATGACTTTACTTCAAAATACTATATTCTTCCAGAAAATTTATCGTAATTTCTTCCATTGCAGACAAGTCCCATAAGCGCATACTTTAAAATTGAGTTTAAAGCAAAAAATGTCATGATTTGTTTATAGAATCCAGAAGTTGGAACGCAAGAAAAATAACACATATGAAAATGACGACGTTGCTTGTTAGAACTGAAAAACTGCTTTGAAAATGATTTGCCAGCGTTTGCAGCATTTTGAAAATCTGGCCACTTTACAAAGGTGATAGCTTTAATACTCAAGTACTACATAAGTGGGAAAAGCTTTGCAAAATATGAATTTACCCACAAATTTTATGTTGAATATAGGGCTGTTTCAACAGCTCTAGTCTTTTAGTCCTGATGCTTTCAGTCTCAGGGAAGAAAACATAAGCAAAGATTAACACAGTTTTCTCAAATGAAATGAAAATTACGTTTATTTCATAGCTAATAAGTTTATGGTTTGTAATGTCGTGAGAAAATATTGATTTTGTTGATATATAGCTATCCTTTACCAGTGTAGCATAATAATAGAACATCATTTGGATAGCATTTTGCTCATAAATTATAGATCTCAAATAAAAACATTTTTACAGGACAAAAGTACTATTACAAGAATTAAAAAATAACAAAATCTTACTTTCAAATTAAAAAAAAAAATAATAATAAAATCAAATCTGAAAGGGTTCAGATTTTATCTGTCGCCCAAAGTAGTTAAGGTTTTTCTACGCTCTCGCTGAGCTCGCAGTCTACCAGTCTGCTGTTAACCTATTTCCTTTTGTCTTTTTAGCTTTATTATTAAGCATCCTTTACTTCGCACTTACGCAATATAGAATTCAATAGCAAAATTACAAAAAATTTAAAAACAGCATGTGTTTAGAATTTCTGATGAAGTGTTAAGTGTTGGCACATATTTTTCTATTTTTTTTCAGCCTTTTCTCAGTTTATCATATCAATCTACAGTTTTCTTAGTAAGATGGCACGCAAAACTTTTTTTTTGTCTTTTTATCATTAACGTTTTGTGTATTAAATTTGCTAATTAAATATGTTCTTCGCACTTACGCCCCATAAAATTCAGTTGAATAGCAAAATCAGAAAATATTTAAAAACAGTATATCTTACAGTCTCGTACGCTGGAGATAACAATGTTTTAATCCGTACAGTGTTGCCCCTGTTCGCTTTCAAATCGCTGATTTTGTTAAAAATTCGTTCGTTAAAAATTCGCTCTAGTTTTACATAATATGAAATAAAAAATTCGAGCTTCCAGGTGCACATGTTAGGTGGAATACTATATTATTCAGAATTTTTTTGATGATTTTCGATTATAATGCATGTTTCTAAAAAAAAAACTACTTTAGTTTAATTCAATCATCATGTGCAAGCAAGCCTGGATTCTACAGTAATTGTAACACCTCATGTTTAAAATTTTGTAGTACTTTAATTAATTCCTAGGTTTGCTAAAATTTTCCAATGAAACATCCCACAAGAAATCTTGTTAAAGATTTTTAACATTTCAGTAAGGACAGATATTTTCTTCATTTATTTCGATTTTCCTTAGAAAGTCTTCCACGAGGGCTTATCACTCCTTATGCATATCCTTCATATTCTTTGCCATAATCTAATCCAAATGCATTCCACTCTTCCACTTACTTAAATATAGAAAAGAATCTCACAGATACACCGCTGCAACGGTTGTCATGGCAGCTGAAGGCTTAATGATTATTTTAAAGATCTCTGAGAAAACAGTTATAGGTAAAGAGCAGGGCGAAATCCTTAATTTGAAAATTTACGCAATTGCTGGATTTCGTCTACGTTATTTCCCATTTTATTCTTTTATTATAGGCAATAGCTATAAATTCTAGCAGCGTTACATATTTATTTTATAAAGTATATCCATTGTTGTTATATAATTATAATATACGCACGTATAGCTGTAAAATATATTTACATGCATTTATAAAATATGATATATGTCTCCGAATATTACATAATTATAATATGCATGCATATAAAGTATACGTAGAAGTATTTTACAAAAGATATGTAGCGTACTATTTGCTAGACTTACATTTAAACACTTTACACTGCATTTGAGTTTATATATTTTTTCAATATTTTTTACTTCAAACAACTTTGTTAAAGTCTAAGAAATTTTTCCATCTCTTAACAATTTTGTTAATAATTCCTCAGATGCGTATTTGTTACATACGAGAATTTATTCATTTGTTTGTTGAATATTTTTAAATATGTTTTATTGCAGACATATTCTGCAGAAAACTTTCTTTTTATGAGTGAGCAAAAAGAAAAAAAAAAAGAATTCAGTGGAACTTCCACTAAAATTATTCTTCCGAATTAAAAGCTCACAACGATTATACATAAGAACTGATGAAGAAACCCCAGACACGTGAAAATCGGAAGCTAAAACATGTGCCGATCTGGCGAGGAGATGCCTCTGCGCTGCGAATTTGAATGACAGCTTATTCATGTTGAGCACCACCCCCTGCATGCTTAACACTGCGGGGACGGACGCCGCGAGGATTGGTGGGCAGGTTTCTAACCCCGCCTACTAGCAGTCATGACCCAATAATTGGTGAGAGACAAGAGAATGGCGATCGGTCTTCTGACATCGTGCTTGTCCTCCCACCCTGCCTTTTCCGTCGGTCTGTTATTTTCCCCCGTAATTGAAAACTTTTAGTTCGTGTAAGATCGCGAAGGTGTAAGCATGCAACAGTGTGCCGCGGTTGTTGTGCCTGCCTCTTAGCACGCGAATGGAGCAGCTAAACGGATTAACTAAGCGGAACTTGCGACTCATGGATATGGGCCACATGCATACAGGCTTGAACGGCATGGGGTTCCCTTTCTCTCAGGCGATGACCGTCCATCACCGCGGAAGTCAGGAAGTTCAGGCTACCGCGGCGGACATGCTCAATCCTTTCATAGATTCGACCGGACACATGGGCAGCATAAAGCTGAGTCCTCAGCATGGAATGCATGGTGATGTAGTCCATCATTCTCAACCACCACATCAGTATGGCCCTCAAAGCAATGGTTACGGAGTTTCTCATTCACATCATCATCACCATCATCACCCATCATATGGGCAGTTAAATGCTGCGAGAGACTTCCTACTTCGACGAGACCATATGCCTTCTCTGACCAATAATTTGGCAACACATGATCCCTTGTCAGGTAGCTCTCAAGCTCATCATGGTATGTTTGTTTCTACGTCAACCGGACTACATAGTCATCATGCCCCTGATCCAACCGCTTCGTCCCATGTACTCTTTCCGAGTCTGGATCATCACACTCATAGTCATGGACAAATGCGACTTTCATTACCAAGTTCAGACATGTATACTAGATCTGATACTTTCAATCACATGGGACCAAGGACAGATTCACTTATGGGAAGTAGCTACGGACATATGCCTCATATGACAGCACCTGGTGCGTTCTTTAGGTATATGAGACAGTCTATAAAGCAGGAATTGACTTGCCATTGGATTGAGCAAGACCTGCCAAGGAAAGCTTGTAACAAGACTTTTAATTCAATGCATGAAATTGTGACACACATAACAGTGGAGCATGTTGGTGGACCTGAATGCACAAATCACGCTTGCTTTTGGCAAGATTGTCCTAGAAACAACAGGCCTTTTAAGGCTAAATATAAATTGGTTAATCACATAAGGGTGCATACAGGGGAAAAGCCCTTTCCGTGCCCTTTTCCAGGGTGCGCTAAAGTTTTTGCTAGAAGCGAAAATTTAAAGATACATAAACGAACGCATACAGGTATGTATTTCTCAAAAAGATATGAATATTTTATTTTAGTATCATTTTGTATTAAGTTGCAATATGTATGAGTTTGTAGTTCTGTGCTTTTTACACTTCGCTTTACATTTCCTTTCCACTGTATTTTGGGAAAGGAAAATAGTATTTTGTTTCTTTTTTTAGGTGCTAAATAAGTTAATGCTTTAAGTAATGTGGAGAAATAACATTCCTCAAAGCACTTACATTTTTATTTTTAAAAAATTGTAATTCTGCCAAAAAAAAAAAATCACTCTCTTAAAAATTTTGTGCTGCGAAACTTGGGAAACGCAAAGTCTCGAAGCATTTCGTGGCATTAAAAAAAGCTAACACATGTTTCCTTTGAGAGATTTAAAAATATTTAATACTGGCCATAATATAGTGAATGTTTAGAAGTTTATCACTTAAAAATCATTAATGTGCTATCAGATTTCATTTTAATTTTTGAGTAAAATATTATTATTCAAAACTGGTAATCAAAGCAAAGAAATATCAATAGCAATATATAAAAGTTTCACTTTTTGTATTAATTCCTTTTTCTAAAATCAGTGATTTGAACTGCAAAGTTAACTGAGTACAAAACCTGCTGCACTAAATGCATTTCGAATGAATTCGAAATTTACACTGCGACACCTGTTGAAGGAAAGCCAAAGAGAAAAGAACTAATTTTCTATGAAGTAAGGCAAAATTTTCAAAACCAAGACAATGTTTATATTATGATACAATTATTTTACATTTATTATCACTTTATAAACATGTGTTTTCAGGTACTTCATAAAGTATGCTCTGAATGATAATGTTGAGAAACATATATTTAGTGCATAGGTTGCTGAATGGAAAGTAAGTAATTTCACTTTTTAAACAATCATATATCAAAATTCTAATGTGTGTGGGTAAGTAAAGAATTCTACTTTAAATTTACCTTAAGCTTGGCAAAAGAATTGCAGTTTAATGAGGTAAGTAGTTCTTTACAGGATTTTTATGAATTCATCGGCTAGTACATTTCAAATGATTTACTCTCTGAAGAAACAGAGTAAATATTTTCCTCAGTGAACACAGTGCTGAGGAACAACAGCATAACGTATTGGATATTATCAGTGTTATTTATCAATATTAGTGTAAATTTTAATAAAATGCTTTAATTTATGCTTCTAGGATAGCAGACTCTAGGGTGAGTTTCTTTTATACGTATTTATACTTTTAAACTGTTTTTAAGCTCTTTAAAATAAGGATTTTTATATTTTTGAAAGGATATATAGTAAACTCTTTATATGTAGTTCTTAGAAACAATAGTGCAGTGCTAGATAAATATTTTAATAAAGACTAATGTAGGAGAATGTAACGTGTTTATAGTATGTGAGAACTTGTAAATGCCGTGCTTTGTTGACACAAAGGTTTCCCTATTATATACCAAGCCTTTACGTATACAAATGAGTAAATTACGTTTCTTATGTTGCAGCTTCTAAATGAGCATTAAATGTAGGCATCTCATCCTAATTCTTACTTCCATAATGCAGAATTTATATGCGGAAGTACGTGAAAAGTACTTGCGTGTTAACATTTCATCACGTCATAAAATGTAACTGCGTCACCTTTCACACTGAGAAAAACTAATTTGTGACTTTCGAAAACTCGCAATAATGAGCAAAGTAGTTGCGTAAAAGAGTGAGAAATATTTCCTTGCTTGCATCTAGTTAAGTATAGAGTATGCAGGTGGTTATAATTACTGATTACTGTATAATCAGAAGCAACTATAATATGAAAGTGTCAACATTAATTAAGGGAAAGACCATATGACGGCAGAAAGCCAAATACTTATACATGGAATTCGTTAAAATATTCCTCTACTTCCTGTATGAGCTTAATGAGCTGTGAATCAAATTATAAATTTGATGATAACGAGGTATTAAACGAACTGATTGCAAACAACTTTACCATTTCCTTCTAATGCTATATCTCCTAATAAATCTATATATTAATTTGTATATTACTTTTTTTATGCGAAAGCATTTAATTTATAAGCTCTGAAATGGGGAGCGTAAATACGTAATTCGCGTCTTTGTTTTCAGTCTGACAGGGAATAAAAATGTTTAGTATATTTTCATTCGAGGAGGAGGGATTGTACTAATACCTTTCCATTTCCGATGTTTCTGACTGTAGTATAACTGCTGTATAACTTCCAAGGCAAATAACGTAGTGCTTTGACATTAGTATATTTGTTTGACTCTTACTGTGGATTTTAATAAAATGTTGAAACATTTCGTTTTCTGGTTAGAAGACAAAAACACACGAACATATAGGATAGAAGCTGTAAAGAATACCTCCTCCCTAATTTAGAGAATTTAGGCTTTAGTAATAACAATGGAATGTAATTTTAAACCGAGAGGCATCTGATAGGAAAAACAATGTAAATAATGTTTATTTTTTTGCTTTCTTCTTTCCATAAAAGTGTTTTAAGAAAATGCTTTTCTGTATGTGTAAGGTTACTTTACCCAAACAGTTACCCCCCTCTCCCAAGAAAGGGGAACTAGTGTCTTATAAAAGTTTTTTGTTTATTTGTTCACTTATTTATTTATTTAAATCTTGATTAAGGTATGCATGCGTATTCATAAATAAGAAATTCTTTTTTATAGTAATTACATTAAAGTTATTTCTTTTAGATTTCAATAAATGATTTAACATCAATAAATATTTGTTTATTTACATTCTTAATTTTAAGGAAAACTATTATTATTTTCCTTCGATATTTTTCTTCTGTTTTCTTTCTTTAATATACTGATTAGCACAGCTAAAAACCAGTTTTTGACAGGCCAATTTATTCCGATAAAAATTTTCATGCGTTTACTCAATTATCTTTTGCCATCCTGTTCAGATCCCCTTTAATGATGACAATTAACATAAATGAGAGGAGATATGATGCTTAGAACGTTAAGAGATGTTTTCGGACATAATGTGGATTAGATACTGAATCAGAACACTATTCTGCAATAAGAAAAGTAGAAATTAAGTCTCGTCTAGACTCCTACTTAACGAATATATTTTGTTGCAGCAATTTAGATACATATGTAATGTACTTTTAATTAAGAATTGTTTTGATTTTCATAATTTCTATTTTAATTGCTGTTTCATCGTAGCTGTATTTCAATAGCTGTATGAAAATGTAATTATCAATAATTACATCATCGGTTGATACTTTTTCTAATAAAAACGATAATGTGCAGTTAGCTTTAACATTTTATAGCTGTTAAAGTAACTGAAAAGTGAAATTTAATTATCTTATTAATTATGGAAGCCATTACAACTTAATTCCACTTTATTTAGATGTTTCCTATACGTGTAGATATTAATTAAGCTTTCAAGCTGCAAGTGGTCCTAAAAGATGTATAATTCCTTTGTTGCTTCATGTCCAGTGAAATGTACAAAGAATACGAGTTTATGGTTCTAATTTTTTTTTAGGTTTCAGCAAACCTTCTGTAATAAAACTTTCCAGTAAAGTTCAAGAGTAAAAGTTTTTACTTTTACCATCCTTTGCAGATGTCAAGGTTATTTACGTATTCAGATACCGTACGATCCAAAACTATTTTCAATTCATACATAACATATAACGAGTTCCATTTCTTTGTTTACTATTTTTCCCTTAAAAGAAAATCTTCTTCAGAAATTTTCAAACGCATGTGCATATTTCTCAGAGTTTACCTCTCTGCAAACTTTAAAGAAAAATTTAAGAGCATTAAATTAAGCATTTAAACCATAAGCTCGATCGGAGAAGACAACAAGTTGCTTCACGCTGTATAATATACAAGATTTTTTTGGAGGGGGGAGGGAGAGATAAATACTTAATTCACAAAATATGATAATTAAACTGAATTACGCATATCGACAAAACTTTGTTTTGCTAATTTTTTGTCTTATTAACGCTGCCTTATGTACTTAAGCTGAAAATTCGTGAGTGTATACCTATCGTATGCTCATGTTAAGGAACAGAGCAGCTTAATATATATATATATAATGTGACAATAATGATTTATTTATTAAGGCAGTTACTCGAATGCACTAGAAATTCCTCTCTTACATTTAAAAATTTTTGAATGTCTATTTCAAGCATGTCAAATTCACAAGAGTGCTATTCCTTTGTATGACTGACAGACACCTTTAGACAATAAGCTGTAAAACCGAAAACTTGTTGCTTTTAACTAAACGTTCTCAAATTTCAAATTACCTTCTTTGCATTTATGAGTTTCTATTCTGCCTTACTTCAAACTATTCATGCCTACCCGTGAGCAAGTAGTTAAAAGAGAAATACACGTAGTTCACCTTGGTTTCGTTTTCCGACCACTGAATGGGGTGATTGCATGAAGGTTTTCGTGGGTCTCCCTATGTTTACGTTAAAGAGTTTCTCTTGAAAAGTCCTCCAAGAAGACATACCACTTCTTACACATACTTCTCCATGTAAGTTCTCTCATGCTTTATCATAATCAATCAATGCAGCTTCTCATTATTTTGACTTAATTTTTTTAACTGAGAAAGTACCATATTTTGCAAAAGTAAGAACAAAGTTTTTAGATTAAGTAAATAAAAACTGGAAATTTTTATCGAGAATTTTATCTTAATTTTTTCAGCTCAAGATTGTTATGTCGGTAATTCTAGGATATTCTCAATTAAAACCTTTACGACTGCCTTAAATATAATAAACAAAATTTATAAATTCTTGTTTCCTCGCCAACCAGAGGCTGAGCAGTAAAGACGCTGAAAAACTAGTAGTTCAACCTGGGTTCGATTCCCGGCGAACTGGCTGGCTACATGGGCGTTTTCATGGATTTTCCAATGTGTTACGTGGATACTAGCCAATTCCCCTTAGAAATTCCTCCACGAAGGTATCTCTTCCCTTAGGGGTATAGCCCTTGTGTGATTTGCTTTAATTAAATGCAAACCTTGCTTTCTCACTGTAGAAATTTATATCAATAATTATTCATTCAACTGTTATAAGTTGTCAAATATATTTATTCAAAAAACGCATCTTTTTTGGCGTATTTAAAAAGCTAATAAGAGTTATTTGTAAGAAAAACGCAAATTCCTTCAAAAGGGCATCAATTTCCCTTAGGCAGAGAGCCATCGCGTGCATTGTCATAATCAAATAAACGCTAAATTAACTCTAAAAATGGGCCTCCAAAACACAGCAACCCTTCTTTTAAACAGATAACGTTCAGCTAAACAAGCAAACAAATTAGTAAGGCAGCCTTATGGAGTGTATTAAGGCTCAGAAAGGTATATATTGAGTAACAGACGTAATTGAAGGTTTCGCGTTTTACAATTTTCAGTAATGCTTAAAAAAAAGCGCACTCTTTTGGAAAAAATACTTTATTGGGTAAAATAGTTTATGTTAATTTTTTTGGGGGGGCGGTGTAGATTAAAGAAACAAGCAAAAGATTTCAAATTGAAGAAATAATTTAAGAGGATTGAAAATATTTAATTAACATAAGCTGCATACTGATGGATTAAAGTAAAATTTCTTGAAGCAGCGCTGGTTTGTATCAGCTGCACGTTATGTTTTTAACTGCTGATTATACAGGGAAAAGTACATAACTTAAGTTTGTTTTCGTCTTTTTCGTATGCCTGTAATTTTTTCTATATTTACAAACCTATCAATTATTTACATATTGCGGCGTTTAATTGCTAAATATTATTCGTATTTATGTTGGATTTTGCCCACATTATAAATATATCAAAGCTCGTGTATATTAAATGTTTCGAATTATTCTAAGATTTAATCTAAATTTAAAAAAGGTGTACATACTATGGAAAGACGTAGGCTTGACTCAAAAATAAAAATCGGACTGTCATTAACTACATAATTACAATGCCTCTAGTAATTAATTGATTTCAAGCATTTTTCTACATTTTTGTTGAATAAGAACAGCATATGTCAGCCGTTTTGGAAATCAATGGAGTTTTATGTTAAAATCTACTTACTCCAATCTAAGGTTTCATTTGCCTAATTTGACAGTTTATAGTGGCATGGTTCTTTTCTCGTGAGAACATCCCAGGGTTCCATCAAAATACGTACAGTAATGCCTGTCATTTAGTATGCATTTGATTGTTTCTATCTATCTAAGTTAAGGGTAATTTTATTATAAAAGAAGTTGTCGAAGAAGCATAATGGTTTTTAATGAATGGAATGTTCGTTACACTTGTTCAGAAGCTAAAAGGTCTCGCCTAAAGCGGCCGTCAACTAGTTGCTTGTTTTACGGTCAGCAGTTTTCGTCTGCTGTACTTGCCTGCAATGAATCGTTAACTTTAGTTAAGTGAGAGGGTAAACATATGACTCGGAAACTTTATCTGTGTTCATATTATAGACATAGCGTGCAAAATAATTCCCGGTAGAATACTTATTTTCTTCCCTCATATTTAAGACTATTGAGTATGAAACTTAAATCTTGTGCATAGTGAACACATCATACTACCAGGAATGTGAAATATTTATCTTGCAAAATATTGCTTAACTACTTTTTTTTTTTTTTTTTTTTTTTTTTTAAGGTTTGGTTGGTAAGTTACTTGATTATGTCAAAATACATGAAAAGCTACTTGCATTACAAAGAATCGAAGTTGACTCATGCTTATCTTACACACGAAAATAATCATGTGAAACATCCCCATACAGCATGCCTGTTCACCAAGAAAAGAATCACTAAATACTAAATTTCTAGTAATAACGGGGAATTATTTTGAAAGCAAATTCGTCTTTAAAATTTATAAAAATAAAATACCATTAAAGAAAAATATTTGAGTTTCTGAAAATGATGTAATGACAATATTTCTTCTTTAAAGTAAGAGTAATTTTGGCACCATTTCAGTTTTTATTACTTTTTTTTTTTTGAAGAATTTAAACTTAAGACAAAAACGCCTTTAGTGATGTAATTGTTTTTTTAATCAAGGCAAATCATATCACTATCATATGCCTTGTCACATTATCACACTATTCACCTGCATTTCTATTTCTGGTCACCATGGTAACTGTGTGATCGTATTTCATTTAACATGGTTATTATCAGCATGCAGCCTTTGATGTATTTTAGTAGTAAATTATTACCTATTATTGTTTTGATATTCGTGTTGTAATTGAAATTACAAAAGCAATAGAAACTTTATTAGGTTACAATTGGAAACCAAATCAATTTTATCAATTTTATTTAAAATTATACGTAAAAAATTCACAATTAAAATATTTAAAATCAGGAAAATTTTATTATTATTTACATGATAATTATTTATTCCTAACCGAGGTACATAAGCTATAGTGTTAAAAAAGCAATTTGATAATTACACCTTTAGAGAAAATTTTTCTAAAAATATCCCTTAGGTGCAGTATGAAACGTTATTATCAATATTTATAGATTACTGATGCTGATAAAAATTATTAAGAAATTTATTGCTTTTTAAATAGCCAACTTTTTAAACAGCCAAATAAAGATTTGCTATAACTTGAAAGATAAAAATACTTTTTATCTTGGAGTTGAAATAAAAATTACTAAATAATATGTATCTAATTAAAAATTACTAAATGATATGTATCGATCGCCCTATTTGTCAAGAAGAAAAGATAGGTTGTTATAATTTGAAAGACAAGGAACTTTTTACCAACAAATGGCAACAGCTTTCAGATAGGTTCTGGTTTGCTGACAAGGAGTGGAAGAGTGATGTCGTGATAATGAGACAGGATTAATGGGAATAATAGATTACACACATTTCTAACATCAATTAGCTGCTAAAATATTATGGCATCAATTAAATTTAAAATCATTTTTAACACCATACGCATTTCAACTACGAAGTTTCTTTAACATTTATAAAATGTTTGCAAAATAATTAAAATTTAAAACATAATTAAAATTATGAAGAAAAAATATAATTATGAAAATATATAATTTGAAAATGAATAATGAAAATAGGGCTACCTTCTAAGGGGAAGGGATGCCTTCATAGAGGACTTTCTAAGAGAAACTGGTTTGCATTTTACATTACACAGGGAGAAAAGCACAACGCAAGAAACTCGTTCACAGTTCCACTGTTCTACTATTACAGTTCAGCGGTCTTACCTACTCAGCCATTGGAAGGCCTTTTTATTTGTATAAGAGAAGGATATAGAAAAGCCACGGAAATCTCATGCGGACTGCCCGTTCCCTAGGGTCTTTATCCGGACGATCTGTTAGTGCTTAGTAGTCTCACCTAATATTCGGCCTTTAATGGGCACAGAATTAGCCATGAAAAATATTCCAAATCTTAATGATTTTGCAAACAGCTGCCCATCCGGCATAGTGTTTAGTGGAACTGACTGCCGTACCCATGAACCCGTATTCGAATCCGGAGAAGGCACGGATGTTTGCGAGTGTATAATGTCTGTATGGCAAGGTTACACTTAAAATGCACGGCAGTAGAGGAAAATGAGAGTTCTGGATCGGGAGCACAGGGAGCGGGAGTTGAGGGAGCTCC
>KK117429.1:874121-942917 GCA_000611955.2 Stegodyphus mimosarum | reverse complement strand
CTTGTAAAAATATTCAAGGAAATTCCAGAGCATCAGTTTTGCACAATTACCTTGATTTGTTTCTATATAGTAAGCCCTTTTCTCTCAGGCACTATTATAATGCTTTTTAAAAGACTTTATTTAGAAATTTTTATTGCCCTTGACAACAATAAATTATACTGTACAATTAAAAAAAATAGTACTTAAATTAAATCTTTGTGTTCCAATTATGAAAGAAGTAAATACATTTATGAATTGTTGATGATACCAAATAAAAAATAAACAATGTTAGTCACTCTATCATTTAATATTCTGCCACATTTACCACTAACAAAATGGCATCTGAAGAAATTACACTTAGATCATATTTTAACTGGTTAGAAATAATTACTTATATTTTTAAACAGTCGAACTTCATTTTGCAGACATCTTAACCACTTCAGAAAGAAAAGTATCTTAATTATTAATTATTACTTTAAATACATGCTAGTAATTAAATTCTTAAATTTACATGCAAAGTTTGTACGAACATAAACGTTATTTGCTAAAATCAGAAACCATATTATAATTCATTTATGTTCCAACTAAAACTACAAAGAAATACAATTTTGCAAGATTATCATAGGAGTTAAGAGATAATTAGTTTTGTCATTTTGGCTATTAAAAATGCTACCAGTCTGCAAAATCTTTCTTCATCTTGAGAAATTAAACAAATTAACATTGTATCTACAAATGCACTAATAAGGATAATTATGAATACGGTACGGAAGAAATTTACTCCCAGTTTGGCAGAAAAAATGCACATAATTTCTTAAATTCCAACTTTTGTGGCAGTTTGATGCTAAGCTGAATCAGTACCTAGAACAAAATCTGTAAATTTTTGTAGTACCTTGGTGCAGCAATCATAACAGTGTGCATAATAAACACAACTGTTCAAGTTCAATATATATTATTATATGAAATAAAGAAAAACAAAATTTTTAAATATTAATTTTGGCCAAATAAGCATGCATTCAAACAGAATATTTAACAACATGGTTAAATAACAAAAATTCAACACACCTTTATCAAAAAAATTCTTATTGAAAAAAGGAAAGTTTAAATATTTCAAAATGGCTTTAATCAAACAATAAGATTTAATAAACAAAAGTTTTCACAAAGCAATAAAAAAACTTGCTACTTCAAAAAAATATTCCAAATGCCTTTTTATAAAGTTGATCGATTACTTTTAATTTTGCTGGGATCCTCGGGGAAAGTTTTCATAACAAATTCTTTGAAATCATTTATGCAGAGATATAAAAACTTGGATATTAAGCATATTTAATAACAGTAAGCTGATCATAATCTGAAATTTCTAGCATTTTCAATGATGACTGACACAGTACCAAGATTTTCATCTAGAAAAAAAATTAAACCATAAATTTAGTTTTACCCAACACTACTTAAATTTCCATGTCAAAAATGTTTTTTAAACGTTTTTTAGACGAATTATTTGTTTCTTATTTCTCAAGTTCACAAAAAACGGAACAGCAATTACATTCCAATATTGATGCTGGGTTTCTGTTTATCACTTGCATTCTTATAGAACACTTTTTAAAAGTTAAATTGACAAAAATATAAAGTTTTATTATTACTTTATAATATACATTATACAAACTATTATTTGGAATAAAATTTTCTGATAGTTGTAAATTTTCCTACTTTTTCCATTATTAAGTCTAAAATCGATGATTCTGTACATAAAATACACATATATATACACACATGCAATCTTCTAATATTTCAAAAATTATTTAATAAATGTATCAAGACATTACTTACTCAGGGTCATAAGAGTGAGTATACTACTCCATCACTGTTTACATCCCCAGCTAGTTATTTATACATACGAAACATAGACTAACATAGAACAATACAAACATAGAATGTTCTGTTTTCTACAGAATGAATATAATGTATTTTACAGAAATACACATGTAACATATGCAGAAGTACACATTATGTTATAAAAATGCTTTTACTTGGAATGTTCGGGAATCTCTTTTTAGAATTATATTCAACTACGTTAAACACAGTAGTAATAACCGCATGGTGAAAATAGGCTTTAGAACTATCGCGATTCACCCCAACAAAATCATTAAAAAGTTACTGCGAATGACACCATTTTGTATCTTACATTTCAATAATACACAAATTTTAATGCACATACATAAATCAAAACGGAAACAAAACAAAAATATACATACCTTGCAATTATAGAATACACAGCCGACTAAAAACTGCCGCCATTAAACTTTCAAAAAATCGAATCACGGGAAGACCAGGCATGCGCTGAATGCTTTGCTTTGATTGGCTGCAAAGTATTCCTTAAAAATGGTGAAACATTGAATTAATTGGATCGTTTCACCAAATATCAGTGAAACTGTAAATTCAAGTGAACCATAGTTTGGTGCAACCTTTGATTTTGAACCATTAAATGGTGTAACATTGCACTAAAATTTTTTACAGTGTACTTCACGCAAGCAATTCAATTAAATTTTTGGTAGTTTCGGCTCATCCGTTGTTAATGGCGGATAAATAAGCCTAATAGCTTCCAAAAATGCCATAAATACATTTTCCCTTCTCCTTCTTGCGCCACACACGTTCGGCTAAATATTAGTGTAAGCCGTCCTTCGTTTTCCTCCTGGCTAAACCGCATTTAATTGCACTCCACCTTCCTCGAAGAACATTTACTTTCATTCCTACTAAATTTACCTTAATGCTTCGAAACCCAACTATACACCAGAATCAAAACCTCATTCATTATCACTCGATTCAACTCTAATCATGAACCCTTTCGCACGCTCCTCTTGATAAAATGCTCAGACCCCTTCGGCTTCGATCTACACCTCCATTCAAAACCATCAAAAGAACGGTAAGAATCAAAAAACCCCGGTCCGTACTAAGAGGTTACTATTACAAAAAATAGCCCAAATGTCAACTTATCACAACATGCTTGGCAATATTCGCAATTTTCTCCAAGCCTAGTTTCGCCAACCTTATCAACATTAGGGTTACCGTAAAACCTACTTCACGAAGCGGGCTTCCAGATTTCACGAAAAACCAATACCACTTGGCGATTTTTGCAGACAAAAACCAAGGGGACCGTAGAATAAATATCAACACCAAACTTTTAAAAGGGGGGGGGGAGTAAAAGTTGCTAAGAGCAACAAAAGGCTGCACGTAAGCTAACAAAATGGCAGTCACTCTCTTGTCTGTAGCTACGGAGCTACCGCATATGTGTGAGTCAAAATCTGGAGCTTTTTTGATTGACAAAATACTTACCTTTTCGTTTCCTGCCACGACTTCTAAGATAGAATTGCACAAACAACGTTGCCCGTGGTGAACTTTTTGGACTTTGATCTTATCCGGGCAACAACATACAAACTTTTCTTGAAAAGGGACAAAGTCCTCGAGGAAAAGGGGCTAAGGAAGTAATTAGCACGAGTAAAATTATTTTGTCACTGATACGGTGAATTTGGTTATTTCATTTTTACTCCAGCACTTGTTCTGTCACTAAGAAATAATTAATAAAAAGATCAAAAGTAAGATTTTTATCCTAATAACTACTAACCAGCTAATTTTCTTGAAATGTGCACGTTGCTTCAGACTCATAGAGAACATATTCCCCTTAGTATTGCAAGATAATATACTGTCATATGGGACAGTACAGAAACATTAATCCTTAATTTAAATGCAAAGTAGAAGCAAACCTCGAAACACAAAACCTGCCTCCAGTGTACTTAAAGGCAGGAATAAATTGCTTTAAATTCAATGGTAACCTACGAAGTATCATCTCCTTTTAAACTACGGCGCGATAGGCATGCTAGAACGCGAACTCTCGCATTGCGGGTGAAAAGGAAAGCGTTCATTTTTGCCAACAACTTCTGGATAGTTACAATATTACGGCACTTCGAGATGGTGTTATCTTTGGTCGTTGTCAATATTTCGACAGCTTTTAGTATGCGCAGTTCTTTTAGGATGGGTATGGATGGCATGTCATAAGATGTGACAGCGTGCAACTCTTTTCGTTTTGAATATCTGACTCTAAAATCAGTGATTCACTCCACAGATACGAATTAAAAATAATTAATACACATTTTATTATATGATACGGTGAAATAATAATTCTCTTTTCTCGGTTTTACATATAAAGGCAAGCATCACAAGAACTAAGGCAACATCCCCGAGAAAATGGGGAAAGTACCTGAGCCTCTACTTTCAGGGGTTTTCTAGATTTTTTTTTACTGTTGAAAATAAATAAAATTTTAACTAATATTTTTAAATTCTAGGTTTTAAAAACATAAAATTAGAAGCAAGAATAACATTTTTAATTTCATATTTTAGGTTTTTTATATTTTTTTTCAAAAATCAGATATCGCATCTATGTCTTTTACCCGCGATTATTATCATTTAGTTAATCCTCGATTTGTAAACTAACATCAGCTTCCTCAGTCAGTTCTTACAAATGTGTGATCACTATATTTGAAGATCAAGATGTCACACGAAAATAAGATTTATTTATTATTTTATTATATGTAGAGATATTAGGCGTGGTCGTACACATGCAATCATTTTAGTTTAATTTTTTTAGAATTATTTCCGCAATTTAATTAACTAAGGTTTGTGAGAAAATAAGCAGGACTTCTTTAGGTTATTCGAAGCGAACCCTTTCCCCGTCTATTACGGGGAAAATGAAATGTTGTTTGAATAGGTATAACCTTATTTTATATAATACATAGTAAAAAATCCTATAAAAAGGAGAAATGCATTTTTTTAAATAATAGCAAATTGCTATGATAGAAGAGTAAATTATTATGTTCATTTTACGAAATACTTGCCTTACTTGGTTATTTCGCCTTCAATTCGATATAATTTTTATAAAGAGTGAATTTAAATATTGAGGAGCTATTCAAAAAAATGTAATTAATTTTTTTCCTGAAAAAGTTTCGATGGAGGTATATTGATAAAAAGACATATCTTTCATGCTCTTTACCACGGTATAGGTAGCTACAGGTTTAATATTAACAGGAAGTATGCTAATTTTTTATGACTTTTTACATTATTTGAAAACAAATATTTTAATGTTACATAAATGCTCAAACACCAGTTATGTTCAGAAATACAAAAGTTTTAAAAAAATAAAAATAAAATGCAAGCATTTAAATTCAAAAGATTTCTAAAACTTTTATTGTAACAATTCAAGATTACAACATTTCCTCTGCAGTTATATAATTCGTGATAATACAGCGAGTTTCGATGTAAACGTAGTACATATTCCACATAATATTTTAAAAACATGATCCTGAAGATATGAATTTTAGACTCTTAATAACCATTAATATCTAACAACATCGCTCTATTGAAATGTGTTATTTAATACTAAAAATAAGAAACAAATATACTAATATAGTCCCAGTTACGTTCCTTCAGTTTTTGAATGCGGTTTTCAAAACAAAATTAAACATTCCAGCTAAACATATAGAACCATATTTGCTTTGAAATTAGTGCAAAGCATTAAAACACAATGACATGTACATTATAAGCATTTGGAAAACTTTTATATATACTTTGAAAAACATACTTGCAAAATAGTTAAGTAGAAGATTTTGTATGAAAAGGAGTTTACAGTTTATGAATGATAGGAGATAGCATGTACTCACATGATATGAGAGCAAAAATCTATAAAATGATATTTTAAATAGTGCAGTTCAGCTGAACATAATCAAAAGCTTTGATGCGACATGAAGATATTTTTTCACTCTTTGTACGTAGTGCACATCATGCTTACTTAGTGCTTATCCTCAAAAGATAGTTTAAAAAATTAAACTTATTATTCCAATCAATACACTGAGAACATCAAGCTATTAACTGCTTTTTCACTTTAAATCTGAGATTAAAAAATTCATAAGAGTAAAGTTCGATATTTTTTTAATGTACCAATAAGTAATCATTCACTGTACAAGTATCCCCCCCGCTTTACGAAATTTACCTTCTGCGAAAGACATAAATTAGTACCGTTTTTGGTTAGTAAAAAAACTTATGACCTTCATTTTACCTGGGAAAGGTAAAAAGCATAAGTTTAGTTCAGCATTTATTTTATGCGGTAATCGACAGAAAAAATACAAAGGGTATGAGTTCAAGGGCAGTTTTGGCGAAATGTTTTAATTGCCTGCATCGAAACCTGTCATTCTTAAGAGTCAAGCATATTATCTTATTTCAAGATCCTTACTTCATAGATACCACAACACATTTAGATATCAATCTGTGGCAAGGGGCAAGGAGGTATAGAAATTATATGACATTGATCGGTAGGTGAAAATATAAAAGGAGGTGATATCTCCGTTTGATTTCGTTCTACACTACAGGCCCTGAACCTCGCAATCGAAACTCCGATGGCTCAGTGCTGCTTTGTCATTACCACCATATTTATGGGTTCTAATATGATGTTTCGCTTTTTAATTCTGGAAATCGAAACTACATTGTATATATGTTATTTCTATTTTTTGGAGTGCTTATTACCTACTTGCTGTTTAGTTGGTTGTTTATTGGTATCCATTAATTATTGCATTATGTTGTTTGTAAATTTATTACAGCATTATTACCTTTGAAAATTTGATTTTCACCTCGCTGAAAAATGATTTGATGAAGTTTAATTACCACTAAGTGGAAGCGGCCATAGGCAAAGTTGTTCGGTGTATTTCTGTTAGATGCTAACGCGACGCTGTCTTCGTTGTTGCCTGAGTGCCTATTCGGAAGATGGCGAATTCAGTTGTAAGAGAGACAGCTTGGCTTATTTGATTGTGGCGAAGCACTGAAAGATTATCTGCCTAAAGAAAGGGTGCCTTCGTGTGTAAGGTTTTACTTAAACTAACAAAGTTTTATTTTAATTTTTTTCTATCTGTTCTCATTTCAACTTCCAGTTAGAATAAGCGCGCGTTTCAGCTTTATGCTAATTTGAAGTGGAACCAAGAAGTATTTAAACGAAAGGTAGAAACCTTTCAGTGTGAGAAAGCTTTTAGTCTCAGACCACTGTTACTCTATTCAACGTTCGCCTGACTAGCTAGTATTTAAATTCTAAGCCGTAGCACTGTACGTGATTACTTATTGAAGTAATTCCAAGTGCGTCAGTATTAGTTAAATCTTGCTACGCACTATTTAGTTTAGAGACCAACCTCGCGTTCATAGCTCTGTGAGCAACGACTACTTAATTTCTATTTAGCTTTAGTTTAAATTAATTTGATTGTTCATTTTGGACCCAAGTGCGGTCTTTACTTTCTGTATCCCTCCCGAGTTGGGAAGTGGCTGTAATCACAATATTCTACCACAGAACATAGCTGCATTCAGCTCCCTGTTCAAGATCAGGACTCAAGTACTTTCACGAAGATGTTTGCCAAGAATATGCACCGAACACTCAGTCCTGACATGTGGATGAATTATATGGGAAACTTGCTCGTACACACGTTATATATGAGATAAAATCCTATGCAGCCAACCCGTTATCCTGGATTTGAACCACGGGCAGACTCACCAGTGTTCAACGACTTACCGCTTGGCCAGTGGTGGACCTATGAAGAGACGGAGATATCAAGACATCGATGAGAAAATTCTTATAAACACTGTGTGAAGATATAAAATATTCTTTTGCAGTGCTATGGGGTATCTAAAAATCTAAGAACAATTTCCTTATTTCTCTTACTCGATAAATTTCTTTTCCGTTATTTTAGATTTAAGATACTCTTTGCTATAAGTCAGGTTTTCTTTTTTCTTAATCTGAAATTTTTTCCCGTGTACACTATTAGTAATTGCTATTTCGGTTTGAAAAGGTTTCACACTGATATTCTTATTACGTGAAGCGGGGGAACCCTGTACCTGATGCATAACATACATGCTTTGAATTTTAAATTTGGATATAATAATAGCGCTAAGCAGTTTCGATACATAACCAATTCTTGATACTGAGAAAACGCAAATTAATTCAAAGACAATGCCCGAAATCAAATTATAGCAATTCAACGTTTTTACATTCTTGAGCACAATCAATCAAAATAATACTTTAAGGCACAACAATAATATTTAAAAATTTTTTTTAATTTCTTTTTTCTCTTTTTTCATACAGAAAGTAAAATATTTAAAGAATAGTCAGCTGCAAAATCTCCATTTTTACTTTTTTAGTTTAAATTGAAAGGTTTATGGAAGACAAGATTTAGGACTTAATGGATTGTGTGAGAAAACACAAATATAATACATACTTAAGCACCTTAAGAAACATTCATCTTTATATTAAGTATATTAATAAGTAAGCGCTATGATTACATAGATTTAATTAAAAATATAATATGTTAATTATCTATAAATAAAATACATGTATTAAAGCAGCACATTAATACAAAAGAGAAAACAACAATACAAAATATTCAACACATATGTTTTCCGTTCTTCAAAGAGTTGAAAGTAAAACCTTAAAAATAAATACCAGGAATGTCATAACAGAAATATACTTCTACGCTTTCTTTCTGTTGTTTATGTATAGAGAAACAACATAGCAACCTAGAGCATTACCATAATACGACGGTTTCTGAACGGTAGACGTTATTAACAAATTTGGCACTTTTAATTTATAATAAACCATACATAAATTCAAAGTTATTATACACAGGCTTAAAAGCTAATAAGGATATGTCTAACACTGGAAGAAGCATTTGATATGTTTTTCACTTTGAATCTAATGAGTAAATTTTAAATATTACTTTACAGCTAAAACACAAAGCATCATAGCAAGCTTCGTATTTAGCATATATTACAACATATATTTGACTCTCTGAATAATAAGTATTTGACTTATTAATTAATAAGAGTTTTTGTGTGATATGTTTAGGTTTTAAGTCGGTACATATAGAAATTTCTTAGTTTTTATAAAGCAAAGCGAAAATTTGTGTTATTTTGTAGTACGTTTAGTCCTCAATATTAAACAATTGATTTAAATATTATTATATTGCATAATTTATAAAAGAATTTTTATTTTGCATCATTTATAAAAGAAAAGGAGCATCAAATTTACAGCCTCTGGAAATAAAGTATTAAATTTACAGTTGTTAAACTGAAAATTGTGTTTTTTTAATCAATCTTTCCATTATCTATTACGTTTAATCTTTAAACTGTAGTTTAGTTTTTTAAATTCGTTCTCTTAAAACAAAAGAAAAACTTAAACAGATATCAATTGAAGTAATTTGCTTATATGCTTTTTTCAATTCATTTGATATAAGGAAAGGTAAAATGAAAATCAAATTTAACATTCAATTGCCACTTTTAATACGCGATGAGTAAAACTGAAATTGTAGCACACAGAAGTTCAATTTCTTGTTAGGAATATTGAAAAAGTGTTTTAAACTAAGGTCATAGTGAAGTATAAAACTGATCAAAATTATGCAGTATTCCACATTTTATCTACTGATATAAAGTAAAGGATGTGAAAGAGTGGCTGTACGTTTCCCGCATATTAAAATTCAATAAATGAAACAAAAAAACTTTGCAAAGAAAATTTTAGTTAATTTTCAGAAGATCAATGACATTACATTTCCCAAGCATCAGAGAGACTAATCCATTTACACAGGTTATGTGGTTAGACTGCACGCGGGCTTAGCGGACAACCCAAAATTCATAGGCGAAGCGGACAGTCATAATTCGCCAAGACTCAGTTCTCTTCTTAGCAAACAAACTATTCATCTACAAGCACATGCTGCGAGCTGTTATGACCTATGCCTGTCCCGTCTGAGACTTTGATTGCAACACTACAACAGTGTACACTACTATACTTTATTATGAATAAAATTTAAATTATTAAAACTATGGCCCTCCTTCAAATAGCACGGGCGAGATTGTTCCAGAGACATATCAATATTCACGAAGAATTTGGAACTGAACTGACTGTACTTTCATGGCAAAACTAGTCAAAAAATTTTATAACAAGGCAATTTTTGTTGAAAATAGCTGAGTACCAGTGTTGGATTGTGATTCAAATAATATTAGAAACAGGCGCAGGACTGGAGCAGTACTAAGAAACGTAAGCGAATTTATCTACTCCCTCCCTGATCCGAACTTCCTTTCAAAATTTCTATGGTAAGAGGAAGAGCCATCGTACATGTTGTCTATAATGGAAAATTATTAATTCTTATATACTTTACTTACCTATTATTTTTGTACGTTATTCAACAAATGTTCTGGCATCTAGTATTAGAAATTACTTTTCCTTATTCTACGCCAGCCCAGCAAAGCCTATATACCTCAAATTTTCTTCCAACAGCTAGTCACTAAGCTTCGAAGATCCACAGCCAATCTTCTGCTTTCTCCTTGTCAAGTGACTCGCAATTTCTTTATAACATAATGTCTTAATAGATGAAACGAAACAGAACAAGAAAAACACAAATTCGAGACTCTTATTTAGTCCCACTTGATAGTTTGTAGAAATTTTTAGGGGCTGAATTCTTCTTACGTTATTCAACCTATGGACTGTAGTTTATGTTAGAATTTATAGAAACTATAAAACGTGATAAATAAACTGCTATAATCTTATTAAATTGCAGTAAAATAAAACTATTTTAATCACCTACTACGGCTGAACCTAAAGATACCAAATATTATGACAAACTGATAAAAAATTAGATAGTTACAATTTCACAATATAAACTACTTGAAAACTGAATTAAAATTAATGTCACATATGTTAATAAGCAGCTAATAATAATTTAAGTATTTTTCGTTAGACATCAACATCTTAAAAACATGAATGAGGTAATGAGCTCCGTTATGTCTCTTAATTCCGCCTCGTGCCATTTTCCCTCCAGATATTAGCTTTCTAAGACAGCGGAGGCAAAGACCGACGTTGTACTTCGACCCACGTGCCGATACCCGTCGAGAAAGGACAGGTAGTTGACTTGCACGTGACCATTTGTGCAATTAGAAGTATCACGGCATATTTTGATAGAGACAGAATGGTCCAACAATGTTCTTAGAGATCGTATAGTTCGATCATTTGTGTTATCCCAGTTACAGAAGCAGGTTTACACACCCCTCAGAATGGGCCTACAACACCGAGAGATGCTCTAATGAGACAGAGTTTAATGATCGTCTCATTCGACGATCAGAGCTCTCTTAGACCCACTTTATCGGCTGCCGGATGAGAAGTAATACCTGCCATCACCCAAACTAATCTTTTTTAGCCAACATTATACAGCTTTTTACTAACCTCAACTCAACTTTAAATGAGTTTAGATGGAAGTCTTTTCCAAGTAATCTGTGTTGGGGAATGAACGTCTAGTCGTAATCAGTGACGAATCTCGCTTTCACTTCGACTCAAGGTTCAGACGAATAGAATGACGTCGAAATGGCGAATGAGACAAACTGACCATACGTGTTGCACAACACATGTTTTAAAGCCTGGAAATCCATTAGCTATAAGCTTATTTTTTTATATTTATGGCAATTTAACAACTGCTTGGTACATTTATGGGATTTTAGTACACACAGTATCCTTTTTCATAGTTGGTGTAAGCAATGTACAGAAGCATAGTGCAAGTTCACTTTCAGCAAACATTTCAGCAAGAATATTTACAATATACCACCATGGCCTGTTACAGGGCCAGAACAGCCACCGTGCCCTGCTAGATGTTAGATATGTGGTTATTTTAAAATACTTGGGATATCCATATATCCTTTACAGGCTTAAATGAAACTTCCTTAGACAACAGCACGTATTTTGCAGCGGAATGGACATGAGTAGCAGTATATTAAGAGATTATATGCTGTTTATATGTTTTAGCCCCGTGATAAGTGTCGAAATGTATTGCAAACAATGAAACCAGTTTATACTATTAATGTGTGTACATTTTTTCTAAGTAACTTCTTTTGCTCGAACTTTTTTTATCATATTCTTATCTATTATTTAGCATTCATATCCATAAATTTTAAGAAAACTGCACAAAACTTTTTCGGCACTGCTATTTCAGTTTTACTCAAAGTAATTACATTAAACAATGAACTTTACTATCAGAGGCTGAATCACTGGATTCCTAAAGTGTTTCTTCAAAAAGCGTTATATTTGAGCTAAAAAAACCTAAATAATCCAAGCTGTAATGAATAGGTTTCTTTAAGTTACATTTTGTACAAGTAGATTATCAACCTTTTACATTAAATGTACGTTTTAAAAATATTTTAAAACATAAATGCAATAAAAAGTTCCACTGTTAATTATACACGTGTTAAAATATGACCATTAGTATATTTTCGAATAGGACTGTATCTTGTTTTACTAGCTCGAAAGTACACAAAACATTTAACAATTACATAATTATATAATTATTCCTTTATTTTTACACCGCTAAATATCGAATTTAATACTGCAGAAGATGTGAAGCAGCGTAACACTGAAGTATATCGTTATATCGTATATTCAACTTTTAACCACATTTTGCCTAAAAATGAAATACGTGATACTTTTCAGTACAAATTTATTTTATTACTGTCTCTTTAAGTATATGAATTTTCAAACTGTTTTGAAATACATAAAAGCAATGCTTACCTATTTTAAAAAATTAGAGAAAATTTACGGTCTTATACCTTGCCGTAGAAAGAATTATTATGATTTTATCGAATGGCAAATGTTCTGAACTTCAGCTACATGGATATAAGACGTTTTAATAATGTGATCAATGTACTGAAAAATGAAGGGATAGCCGTCTTGAATTATTATTCAATTAATGCAATATGAGAGAAGTACATTAAATAATAAAACTGTATGCAATAAAAATCAAGTGCATTTCTTAGTGCAACATATGTATACACTCTTCTTTTTTTGTATAAAGATGCAGTGCGTTGTTTAAAAACGTTTTTAAAAGTGTTCTATAAGAGATGATTATTTGTCGGTATTTGCGAATGCATTCGAATAGTTTTCTTGAGTTATATTAAAATTCCCGCCTCCCTCCCAAAAGTAAAAACTGCGGTTCTTCTGTGATAGTACGCATAAGACAACACTATCTACCAGGAACTGAGATAGTGTTGTTACTTAGTTACAGAAATCCGTATCAGGTTTCCTACAACAATAACAACCCCTGTAGTTGAAAATTAATAATTAGTTGTTAATTTATAATTAGTTAATTTTCAGTTAGTTATTTTTGAAGTTTAATGAGTAAAATGCTTAGGCACCACAGTATCTGATTATATAATAAAAATCATTAAATAATCTGTAATCTTGCAATAATTTTGATAAAACACAGATTTAAACCAGTATTGTTAATTTGGATTGAGTAAAAATATGAACTAAAAAAGAGGACGTTTACTTGATTCTCTGAGAGGAAGTTTTACACGTATTTCTTCTGTTTTATTAAATACTGAAATACTTGAAAACGTTTAAGTCTCTTTCAAAATTAACAAAACATTTATTTATATAACTAAAGAGAAATCATCTATAGTATAAAAGCATTAGCAATTCATAATATTTCAAACTATATTTCTCTAAAACAGTGTTTCAGAATCTATTTTGCCTCATGCACCTGTTTTATCTTTGTTAGATCATTAGCCCCTTTCCAAAATTCAAAAAAAAAACATATAAAGCCTTTATTTAGATTCTGATTAATTTACAAAAACAAGTTAAAAATGCACAACAAAAACTATAGAAAATGCTGATAAATAAAAATTATTTTTTATGTTTATAAATGAAACTAAAGACTTAATAGCTATATAAAAAGCTGAGTGCATTCTGTCCCTCCCCCTGAAAGTATGAAATTTGTCTCATGGGGAATTTCTTCCTAATCTGCAACCCCTATTCTAAACGTTTTTATACTTAAAAAAGCGTTTTTAGCATTTATTTTACTCAGTCAAATTGAAAATGCCATTACTCTGTCACTTTAAACATGCTAACATAACATTTAATATCTTCAAGAAAATCATGTAATTAATGCATCGGATATCAGTTTATTAGCATGTTTCACTGCAAAGTGTAGAGTTCAACACTGCGTTGAGCTAAACTTTCTGCCCTTTCCTAAAATACTTTTTTGTACTCCTAAATACTTATTTGCACTTGTGCTAGGCAGATTAATTAAACGCAATTATTTTTTAGAATTTTTGCTTAAAATATTTTTGATTTTCATTTTGCTTCTTCGCATTTTGATAGTTTTTTGAGAAACTCATTTTTGATAACCCCCTACAGTAATTCTACTGAAGACTGTGCTGTCATATATAAATAAACATTCGTGTTTTTTAATCACGTAACACTTAATCTGAGTGCTTGCTTGATATCTTGGAGTATACATAAAATGTCTGTACTCCTCAGTTTCAATATGAAATAGCCTCTTCTAAGATAATTTATATTATAAATCACGTTCAGACTGTGAAAATGGTTAAACATTTTACGACAGTTAACTCCATTATTATCTATGGTTAATAGTCAACGTAGATGAGGTTACAGGTGCAATAACAGGAGTTTATATATTATATTTAAATATTTAATCTAAATAGAAAATATTTTCTTTGATGAAATATTAATAAATATTACATTTCAGCCATTTGAATTTCATAGTGCCCGTCTAGGAAATTTTAACTTGTATTAAAGCCCCTTTTTGAAACTTCAAAATTCGGCTATGTTTTAGAAATAAGTTCAAAACGATTCTTGACAAAGAAGTGCTTTTTCCTTAAGAGTAAAAAATATTGCCAGTATGTGTAATATTAAAATAATAAGTAACATAGCACCATCTGCTGAAAACAATTTGGAAATGAAAACAAAATTATTGAAATAAGGCACGTAAAAAGAATTGGGTCCTTAGCATCATAATTATAATCCTTAAATCCGGCTTCAGTAATTATTAAAGCTAAAATGTCTTTCTGACAAATCTAGCAGAGAAAAGATAATAAAATAACAGATAAGAGATAAAAAATTATCAGCATGGAAGAATTTGATTTTTTAGAAGTCATGTGCGAAAATTCAAGACTCTTTATTATTCCTCTCTATTAAGATTCTTAACTCTATATTTAGAAAATTCAAGACTTATTTAATCTAAAAACCCATACTGGGAAATTAAGCTATGAATTATCCCAGATTGCAAATTTAAAGCACACCATTATCAATTAATAATTTGCATAAAACATTTCAGAGTGTTCATATCTTTTTCTGGCTAAGTTTCAGATATCACTGGTTAACAGAACATAAACGAAATCTGAGTCTTTTCCTAATTATTTTCCTACTCTTGCGTTCACCAGTCACAGTATTTAAATGTTCGATTTTCGCTGTCTAATTTAAATACATTGTCTAAATGTAATCAAATGAATGACATTTTTTAAAAAAAATAATTTGCGTGTGACGGCTATCTACAGCATTTTTCAGTTAAATAATCTCATTATTTTCAGATTATTCTCATTATTTTCAGATTTAGGTGGGGCATTTGGAAGCAATTTTGTGTCAACTCTCAAAACAGTAATATTTAATACTAATACTGTTAATTAAGTAGTTTATTACCAACAAATATTAAGCGATATTTCAGTTTTCCTTGCATATCCCCCTTAAATAAAATAAGCACATGGTTTCGAAGGAAATAATTAAATCCTTTCATCCCTACACTAAAACGGACTGTGGATTTTCTCTAAGAAAATATCTTATAAATGATGTTAGGATTTATTTATTGATGAATATTTATAGAGAAACGTACTTTTTTTTAACATTTCTTTTCAATATAACTACAATCTGGCACCATCACTAGCTTACACCGAGCAAATTATTCTAATATTTTACATAAACTTTTTATAATTTGCTAAAGGGGTAAGCATCTGATATTAATACCACGACATCTGGTTCGTATAATATAACCGTAGTTTAAGAACACACAATGGAACCGGAAAACGAGCCATTATCACATTTAAACGAACATACACACAATGAGACACACACACAAACAGATAAGTTCTTGGAAGAAGTGACAGTGTCTTTTGGGCGGCACATTCTTTGAAGTTTATGCTCCTTGTGCTCGTATTATTTTTTCATTTATCCGACGTTGTGGAAGGTATAAGTGGTCAGCTCGCAACTGTCAGGAAGGCTGGCAGTATTTGAAGTATCCATCGGATAGGTTTAGTGATTCATTGTCGATTATCACTGATGAGATGTGACCACTGAAGCCTCGATAGTATGCAGCTGGGAATCCTAAAGGCACAGCTGAAGAACCACCTATAATTAGAAACAGGAACAAATAATGATAGCAGGATATTCTTTTATTTAATTTTCGATTATCATTTAATTTTCGATTCACGATATATCATTATGTGTGACATCATAATTCCAATTTAAAAATCTAAACGTCATTATTCATTGAGTAAATAAAAATTACCATGCCGGCAGTGTTAAGCGGATGTCATAAAATAATTTATAAAAAGTTTTTGAACCGTTCATAAAACTCTATGAAAAGAATAATTAAACTTGACACAAATTTGGAAGAGAGGGAGAAATCTAGGGATCATAATGCTATGATTTTAAACATTTCATTATCAAAGCTTTTCAGTCAGCTTATGCATTTCATATAAAAAGCCAGCATTATATGTTTGAATATGAAGACTGGTAATGTTAAACTTAATATAGGTTGCATACATTGGATAATCATAAATTCAATATATGTTGCTCGCACTGAGTAATTTTTAATTTAACAGTTGTTAGGTGCATTGAATTATAAAAGTTGTATACATTTCAATACACATGGAACATGAAAATAAACATTTTAAAAATAAAATTTTATTTTTGTATTATGTTTTTGTTGTTGCTGCTAATCCCCTTGTGACAGGAAAGCCTACACCAAGTCCAAGAGATCTTGCCGCACAAGTAAATCACTGACGTCATCCTCAGCCGATAGCTGTCTCAGAGAGACGCTGAGCAGAGAGCATCCAGTAGGTAAGCGGGAGAGGCAGGGAGGGAACAGGCACTCGAGGGGAGGGTCCTTTGCCCACCTTGAATTTCATGCACCGAAGATGCCCTCTTCTGAATCTGGCCATGGCCGTTTGGAGAGACCTAGTTCTTTTACTCAAAAGTGACAGGCCAGGTTGCTTAGTGATATATTGGTGAGTAGGATAAATTTTCCACGCGATGTTTGTTTTATGTTTGCAGTAGGAATGTATTTCAGTTGGGCTTAAATCAGTGGAAGTGGGTGTAAGGAGATCAAAACCTTTTCTTGCAAGATCGTCAGCTATTTCATTACCATATACCCCATATATATTTTTGTACATAACTTTTATATTATTTCTACACAAATTAAAACGGTAGAAACAAAAAGAACAGTTACCAATACAAAATATCTGGCACAAAAGTTTGAGACATTTTTCTGAGTGTTGCTAAAAGTGTGCTAGAAGTATGTTAAATTTAGTGTTGCTAAAAGAAAACTGCCAACAATAATTTTACTAAAGATTTCCCGCAGAATACCTTTCGTTTTCTTCAGGAATTTGCTTTAAATTAAACAAAAGGTTACATGAACGTATACTTTAATTTTAGAGTTGAGAGACTGGAATATTGAATTATCACTGATGAACCTACATTTCTGGGTGCAGCTTTCTAATTCAACTCCTTCAACCAATGGAAAATAACAACGAAAAAAATAAATCATAAACCTGCACTACCACAGATCTGTTGTCAGAAAGGAAACTCTATACTTTATTTCCTGTACCCAAAGGTAAGTAAATTTATTGACTAGTTTAGAAAGCCATCTCACTCAGTGCTAAAAGAAAATTATCTGTGTTTTCTATCTGATTCTTCATATTAAGATTGAAAATCTCCGTCTTTGATTTTATAAAGTTAACAATCTAAATAGCATTAATAAATATTATCTGAATATTATTAGAACAATTCCTAGGAACTAGATCCATGCGAATGTAGAAAATCCCCTTTTTCTTTGGAATCGTAAAGAAAAAAAATTGAAGTAATTTTTTAACAGGTGCTCGGGTACTCTCTGTACTTTTTTGTGTATTCCTAGGGCTAAGTGTACTGCAGTTTCACAGACACTGCTCTGAAACATTAACAACAATTAAGCAGCAAAACATTGATAATTCGTCCCGGAACTGTATTCCTAACAGCTGAGGATTAGTTCCGAGACTTTTATGAGGCATTTTTCATTTGAAATTTCTCTACGAAATCGTTCCTCTCCGTAGGCAGGTAATCCTTGTACATTCTGCAATAAGTAAATAATCTAATTAATTCCATATTGCAAGCAATATATGATAAGAAACTACTAAATCGTAATTGCATGCAATTTCAATTGTAGTAATTATTATAATAAAATTTATGTAATCTGGACATAATTGAAAGCACATGGTAAATATGTGGGAATATGTTATCTGCAAAACGCATAAATATACAAAGGTCTTTTGTATACAAAGGTCTTTTTGAGATTTTTGAATAACACGCATTGCTGAGGTACATCGTGAAATGCAAGACTAGTGTGGAAGAATCTGAAATGAAATTTGATAATTCAAGTTTCTAATTGGATAAAAATTTAAAACGTTTGGCATTTGAAAACATTGTCTTAGAACGCGTAAGACGAAAGCGTATGAAACTTTATTTGTATAGCGGCAGGAAACTACTAACCAATCCATAAAATTCCATCTGTATTTAATTCAGTCGCTCCTGGTTCAGATATCCTGGTAATGGGGTCTTTGCTGTCTACAGTAAGATGAGCCAGTCTTTTATTCCTGAAAGTGATTTTGTGAAAAGTTAAGAAATTTTCATACTAAGAACACGGAATTTAAATATTTAAAGCATACTAATAATCTGTTCTAGGAAATAAAATTGTTTGTTTTAAACTAAGATTGCAATTATTAAAACAATCATTAAATTAATAAATTTATATTTTTCTCTAGGATACGGTAATATATAATTGATTAACACTCTAAGAATAAAAAGAATATTATTAAATGTCTTCAATACATTACATCACCCAAAATATTTCAAATATTTCACATTGAAAAATTCTCGAAATAGTTTTTAGATAATATTAAAATAAGATAATAAGATGATAGTATAGAATTAGTCAAAACACATCCAACAGTTTGCTTGATGTTTAATATTTATGAGCATCTAAATATCCCAATATTTTCTCCATACAAAAGTGGCTGCAGTTATTTATGTAATAATTTGATGAAATTTATTTTGTAATAAAGTGTGTACATAATTGTTCTACAGAAATGAGTTATTATCTCAGTTTACTCTTAAAAGTTTGACGAAATAATAATAAAATTAATAAATTAATGCACTGAATTAAAAACGTTATAGAATTAAAAATGCATCTTTTGAGTTAACAGATATATTTTTGTTTCGGTTATATTAGTTAACATAAACATAGAACAGACATATATAGTTTCAGAAGATACTAAATGGGATGTACGAGTATTAGTCTAAAATTGTGATTGTTTATATTTCTATCAATAAGATTTACAAGGAAAGCAAATAATTTTTTATTTGTTGTTTATAATTCCAGGTAATTATTAAATTCTTTATTAAGATATGCTTCATACTGAATTGAGGAATATGGAAATTCTTAAAATATGTAATCTTGTTTAAAAAAAATTCCTGTTGATGCTTTTTTACTGGTTCTTGCAACAGAACCACTAGTGAACAATCCGTTCCATTCTTGGCAATTCTCTTGATTTCTTTGTTTTAGGTACTCATTTAAAATAAAATGAATTTTACGTTTATTCATCCGTGAGCTTTATTATTACCCCTCCAAATAAAAGCAATATCAGATCATAATTTTCATTTGAGTATTGTTTCTTGCGATTTTTCTTTATTTGTTTTCTGCTTTTGGCAACTAAATGATGTTTTTTGTTTCTATTTTTCCATAAATGTAAGTTGTTCAGAATGCGCTTGTTCTGAAATAGCTCTCTTCGAAGCTGTAAGGTTGAAAGGTTCCGAGTTGGCGTATATGAAGCAGAACTTCAATTATTCGGAACAATTAACACCACATTCTAAACAGATAACTGATAAATCCGTACACCCGACTTGTCTTCTTTCTGTAAGCCAAATATGTATTTATTGTAATGCAAGTGACATAATGTTTCTCTTTTATCCTGTTTTATTCCAATAAATATTCTGCAGTTAAAGGGGGAAATCTTTACTTTTTATTATATAAGATGCAAAATGCTCTTATTTTAGCAGTATTAGATACTAAAAAATAAAAGATACTGCCATCCAAAAGTTAAGGAACAGCATGTTATTCAAAGCTCCCCATTACAAAAATGTCAGTAACGTTTGAATTCACAGTTCATATGCATGACAGTAACGAAGTTGAAGAAAATATATGCAAACACAATAGCTACCACTTTTATTTTATGCAAATGAATACTTATATAGGAGTTGGAGAAAAATGCAAAAATTGTAATTTTTGTTCACGGGTGTTGATCTTCATTTGTTATTACCGTTTTGTGGAAAATATCCAGGAGAGTCTATCAATGTCCAGGAAAAGTCGTTTGCCCGATTCTTTGAGGTGGCGGGGATCGGATGCAGGGAAATAGGGATGTCTCAAGCTGATGCTGCTAGACGTCTCAATGTCATTCGTAGTGTGGGCCACCGAGTATGGAATCAGTTTGAATTCGAGGATTCTGTGTCTAGAAGACATGTTCCAGGCAGACTTAGAGCTATAACACCTGCGAGAGACCGTTATTTAGCTCTTTTGCCAGAAAGATGAGTAACGTTACTGGCTTCAGCTCATGGCAAATCATTTAAGGGCAACGGGAACAAGAATCTCAACGACAAAAGTGCCCAGATACCTGCAGAACACAAGTCTGTATGAAGACGATCAGTTGTTTGTGTTCCCTTGACACGAGGAAAGAGGGGGGCGTTTATGTTGGGAAAGAGAACACGTCTCCTGGACCAGTCAACAGTGGGCGTCTATTGTCTTCTAAGACGAATCTAGGTTTGTACTGGAGGGTGATCCAGGTCGTCAGCTGATCTGAAGGGAACAACGCACCAGATACAACCATTCCTACATTGTGGAAAGACACAGCTACAGAGGTGGTGGAATAATGGTTTGGGCTGGGATCTCTCTCGGTGGTCACACTGACCTGTTCTATGGACGAACTTTGACCGGTGCGAGATATCGAGACGAGATCCTTAATCAATATGTCAGCCCATATGCCACTGCTATTGGTCTGGATTTCTTCTGATGGAGGACAATACGCAAACAGAGCTCGGGTCGCTGAAGAATATCTTGAGGGTCACGGTATGGAGCGGATGGAATAACTAGCTCAATGCCCAGACTTGAATCTAATACAGCATCTTTGGGACTACCTTGGGACACATGTTGCTGCTTTAAGGGCTCCTCCAAGGTCGTTAGATGAGCTTGAACAAGGATTACTCATTGTCGGGTCGTTGCTTCCCGTTTCACTGACCGGCAACTTAATCGACAGTATGGAACGTCTCTGCTGTCAATGTATTGCAACTAGGGGTGGAGACATTCCTTATTAGAATTCATTTTTGTAATGTTACCACACCATTTTTCCCTCCAAAAACTGTGATATACTGTTTCTCTAAAACTCGATTTCTCTGCCAAGAGTGCATTTTTTCGTTGTAATTCATGTATGTATTGAAATTTAGAAAAATTCTACGTCGCATTCATTAAAGAACAGTTTAGTGACCATGTCCTCTGAATGTCGTATTTCTATGTTGCTGCATTCTCAAATTAGACATTAAAAAAACATGCTGTTCCTTGACTTTTGAAGGGCAGTGTATTTTATATTCGCCAAAACGACGTTTCATGCAGATTTCTAGCAAACTCAAGCAATGAAATTTAATTTTATTTACCGAAACCCTAAAACTAAGCACATAATTGCTTCTCATTTTTATATTTGTTTGCTGACGACATTTTTTATATTGTTTTTAGAAATGAAGCTCTTGTTATGGTTAGCGTATACCACGCTATGGATAACACTACAATTATTACATTTTTTATTAATATTTATATGCTTTTTTATTTTATTAATATTTATAAGATTTTTTATTAAAATTTATTAATATTTATAAGCTTTGTCAAACGAATTGTGACGGCGTGGTACCAAACTTACATATTTGCTATGTAATATATGGCGCATATTTATTTATATGGGATTGTACAATACTGAAAACAGCTGCGAATAAATGTAATATGTATGTATATTTACAGCTCTTATCACTTTTTGTACCGTTTAAATCATCGAAACATTGAAAACTGTACATAAATTAACAGAAAACGTAAATTTACGCGGCTTCAAAACAAGAACAAGTCATCCAAGTAACTGTAATGCAAGATAGAATAACTGAAATTCTACTGTATATGACGCCAGATGTATTAAAAGTTCTTTGCTAAAAATGATCATAATTCTGAGATTAGAACAGTTTTCTAACAGTAAATACTCTTATAGATAAAAGGGAAAAGCAATTCTATATCTTCATCAAAGGAGAAGTACTGAAGATGGTTATTATTCTACTTCAACACAGATTCTAAGAACCTTTTTGATACAGCATATTTGATTGAAAAAAAATTTTAAAGCATTAAATCTTCCAGATAATATGCTACTATTTCGTTTTCCTGATCCCTAAAATTTTTCTAGCAGAAAGTCTAAAATAAATTTCCTCTGAGTGTCCTTAAAAGATCATGCAAAGAAAATTAATCTTTCTTCTGTGACCCTCTAAAGTAATCAACTAAAACTATACGATCATCATCAACGAAATAAAGGAAAACACGACCCTTATGAACTAGGTTTACACACTTAGCAGTTTCTATTTACTTGGAGATTGAAATTCTGGACAAATGCTATAAATAACAGAATAGCAAATAGAAGAAGCGTGCAAATGTATCTGCAGTTCTAACCTTCGCACAACAACTGTATGCCAGCTGTTGTCATTCACTTGAATGGAACTAGGAATGATAAGAGGAACCTCTTCTTTACCCAAGTTGAAACTAAGCTGAATGAAGCCGTCGACTACAGCGATGGCTAAATAATCTCCTCTCAGATTGGTCCCTTTGTTCATCCAAAGTAATAACCCAGTATCTTGAGTCGTACGGAATGTGATGGCAATGTGATTTCTTTCACTCCTTTTCAATCTAAAGGAAAGTAAATGAAAATTATTTTTAAGCGATTCGTAAACAATTATTCTACATCGTAAATAATATTCTACATCAGTATTACTTTACAATTATATTTTATTAATAACATTAATAGTGCAAATGTTAGAAAGTGCTAGTTAAATGTATTATAAATCACGTTAATTATACGTATTAAAAACTACTATGAAACATATAAACGCTATTAAAAATGGTAACACTTAGTTTTCAGTTCTAGAATTAAAGAATATTTGTGTGTAGAACAATCATTTAGTTTTAATTTCTAGAATCACTGCTTTCATTTCAAATACAAGTAAAAATACTTAAGAATCGGCCTTTCAGAAATCCAATAGTTTGCAGAGCCACAAATAATCTGGTAGTGTAACGTAACATAAGGTTGAAAAATTTTGGAGAGATTAATTTGTAAATGTTTATAACAGTTTTATAAATGTAGAAGAACGGAATCAAAGGAATTTTCTTAACAATATAGAATGATCTTACGTACTAAATTTATTATCTAGTTCACTTCAGTTCCAGTATTTCTTTAAAAAAATGCGATTTTATGGGAATATCTCAAGCTCCGTACGATATCCAAAATGTCAAAAATGTTTCCAGAGCGGTTTAAGTAACTGCCATGCAGTCCCAATATTAAGAATTCCCCACCCTGTGACTTCTTCTTGTAGAGATATCAGCTGTGCAACTGCTAGCGTCAAGCGATTTGTATCATAAGTTTTCGCGGAGGGAAGCCTTTATAACGGTTGCTCCGTTACAAAGATGCTGATACATTTACCGTACATTCTCGATTATAACGTACACCAGTGTATAACGCGCACCTGTAATTTCAAGCTACATTTAAAAAAATTTTAGGTATATTCGTCGTATAATGCTTAGCCTTTTCCTTATGAAGAAACCTGAAAAGTACACGTGCGATGCTGTTATCTTTTGAAGTCGTTCATTCAAAGATTTTTGCAGGCCTTCCGAACAATATTATAAAATAATATATAATAAATAATATGCTTGAGTAAAATGAACAAAATAATGCTTGAGTATAATAATAAATAAAATGCTTGAGAGGAAAATAATTCTACAAAGAGGATGGATCGTATTCAATGCAGACGTTATCCTAGGGTTTAGAGAAAAGGAAAAAAATAATTTGGAATACGAATGTGCTTCCAACCCAAATGAATTCTCAAAATTAGTAGTCATATGTTTCCTCTTTAGACAGTCAAAGAGGTGATTCTGAAGTGTACATCGAAGACTTTAGTAAATCGCATTTGATTTAGCCGAAATACAGTTGATCTTGCACTCCTTTTAGTAGTAAATATGGCTCCTGCAAAACGAAACAAACATGGTACGGGTTTCAAAAGCAAAGTCATTCAATTTGCGACAGAGAATGGATATCGGGCTGAAGTAAGGATGTTTGGTGTTGGTGAAAGTTTCATAAGTGAGTGGAAGAAAAATTGTATTACGGTAATTAATGCGGCAATAATTTTATTTCCTACTACTAATTAAATAACCAGCAAAGCAAACGAAAATGGAACTTGCATAGCAGTGCTCGGTGTCTGAAGATGAAAGCAACAATCAGATGAGAATAACAGTTCCGTTTCACATGTCAAGTTCAAAACCAAAAGTGCTACTAGCACCAAAATATCGGATTTTAACGAAAGTTTCCCTCCATCGCAAATGTCATCTGCGGGAACAGTTCGCGTTGGTGTGGTTAATCATATTTATCAAGCGATTTTTGGCATTTGAAAAAAAAAGAAACTTGCTTTAGAACACTGTGTTGTGAAATTTGTAAAGAAATATCTTTATCCATTAAGTACAAAGTGTCGGAAATGGCACTATCACGCTTCTAGATTAGAACCATCATTTATTTACAGTTCTGCTGCAAAAATTCAGCTACAGAACGTCACCAAATCATGTGCACAGCTTTAAGTACTAATGTTGTATCACATGACACTGTGAAGGTTGATATCAAAGACAAGGACTATGACATTTAAAGCAGCGCGCTCAGGCCAGCCTACTGTTGTTGATGAGGCCCACCTGCGAGAAATTATGAAAGAAAATCAGTATGCAAGCACTCCAGAGTTTGCTAAGGAGTTAGACGTTAGTGCCATGTTCATTAATCGCGCTATGTATCGCAAGAACTTGACGTACAAGTTAATCGCTGGGTGCAGCATAAGCTGACTCAAATGCATAAAGATAGACGAGTTCAATGCTGCACTAATCTGCTCGAATATCAACGCCAGGACAAACTTCTGGGCCGGATCGTCACTTGCGATGAAACGTGGATTTACTTTAAGAACACAGAAGAAGAAAATGCTGCTGTCTTTATTCTCCACAGAACTTAACTCTAAGATGTTCAGATTTTAAATTCAGAGCAGATGAAAAATTCTTAAAATGAGTCAATCTATACTGTTAAAACAAATATGCGACTGTCTGCCTGTTTGTTTGTTTGTTTGTAGCATCACCTCCTCCGGAATGACGAGGAGTTGAGTTTTGAGATAAGTACCTCCGGTTTCCGAAAATTCGTGGGAAGCCTTTTCGACCATTACGACTTTAATCAGACAAAATAGCAATTAAAAACTCTGGAAACGCTAATTTTCGCCCTCATTTCTCCGAGCAGCAAAAGTCTCGTACGCTGGGGATACAAATCAGCTTTATTTCGAAAAGTGTTGCCTCTGCTTGCTTTCAAATCGTAGAGTTTGTTAGTAAAAAATTTGTAAGTTTCAAGTTTCACAAAATAAGAAATAAAAATAGCACTACCAAACATTAAATATGCTATTATTATATTACCATAAGGTCATGTTCTGACATTGAAGAAAGCAAGCGATTTCATGTGACTTCATTGTATGTCGAAAAATTTCGTTAATGTCAGCATTTTAAATTAACACCGTATGTCATCACGACGTTAATTCCTTTATTGGTATTAAGAAAAGGTTGTTATATTACATTAAATTTAAACTATGACGTCATACGTATACGTATTAACCAGAAGTGTCCAAAATTTTTATTTCCTGGCTTAGCAACAAAAAGTTATTTACAAATTGGCTGTTGCTTAGAAAGAATGAACTGATTTCATTCATATTGAAATGTTTTTATGCGCTTTCTTTCAGTTGTATATAGAATTAATAAACTTTGCCTTGGCCGCAGCTAGGAACTTTGTATAAACTAAACTCAGTGGCGTAACAGCTCTAATGTTCCATGGCCTGCAATGCCCTTTTCTCCTTTCTTAACCTTTTTGGGCCAGGGAATGCACCAGCACATGCCCTTGACAAGTGGCCAGCTTGTTGCAGGATCCCCGGTGTTTAATCCCCAAGCGAACTTGGTACTTATTTTATCGACCCACTTAAAGGGATGAAAGGCTGAGTCAACCTTGCCCAGCCCGAGGATCGAACCCAAGAGCTGTGGTGTAGCTGAGCGACGCGCTAGCCACTTGACCATCGGGCCACTTTGTATACAGTTAATAAACACTGCTTTGGCCGTAGCCTACACATCTGCGGGCTTCCGCGCTAGTTATAAAACCATCCAAGCGTTTCCGCTGTGGCACATATTCTACAACGGAAAACAGAGCATTATTTTCTAAAACCTTCTACAATGATAATTCTCGTGTTTAAAATCATTGTATATTGTTTCACTTTCACATGATATATGATCACAACGGTTCTCAATTGCTTTCACCACTAGAAAAATCTAAAACATTTTTCTAATTTTGTATTCCTTTTAACGTACACTGCGAAAAAAAAAGAGGGAACAATTCTATATCTCCTGCTGTACTGGGCCGATTGACGAAATTCAGCATGCCTTTTTCATGTCTTGAAAGCACGACTTAGGATATGTATTAGATTTATTTATAGCATTGTTCTAATATAGGTATTTTGAAACAAAATCGGACTTTTCTGAAATGAAATGCGAATTTTTTTCCATATTTCAATTCTACGACTCCAAATATGCCAAACTGCCGAATTTTGTAAAGATCGCACGGGTAGTTTTTAAAAAATTAGCTCTCAAAATTTTAGCTTCTCAGTGTTAACTGAACTTTGTATATATTTAATAACATCTCTTTTTTTATTAAACTTACTTGATTTTGTCTTCCAGAATTTGAAATTTAGGTTCATTACAAACAAGATTTTCCCATTTTTTATTATTTATTTTTAAAATTTGTATTTTTAAATAATTTTTATAAATTTTTCGAAAAACATTTTAAATTATAATCTATAAAATTGCTACCACCATCTTAAATTAGATGTATTTCTAAGCGTACCTACAAAAAATTAGAGTTTTTTTTATTCAAAATTTTCTAAGATATATCTAAATTTACATATTAGTGTCTTCTGTGAATCTGGCATATTTGTTGTAAGCGATAATAACGCCAAATGTGGTTTACGCGCTTTATTAAAATTATTTGAACGTATGAACGATATTATTTTCGCACATATACAATGAAGAAAAGGAAAGGAAAATAGGTTGCTGTAAATTATAAAGTTCGCCAAGTAAATTATTCGTGTCGCGAACTAAAAACATTAGTAAAGTTAAATTTTTAAATTTCTCCATATATTTCTCACCAAAAAGTACAAAATGTAACATCTAAGCATAATTTTTGTAGCAGAATCGAAAAGCAATGCTATATAGAAATCTAATATATATTCTAAGTCGCGCGTTCGAGACATAGAAAACGCAATTTGAATTTCGTCAATCGGCCCAATAGTATGGAGATATAGAATTGTCCTTTTTTTTCCTTCGCAACATGGCATTGCTTTGATTTAAAATCATATTTAAATTTTTTATTACAATATATAGGAGCAATGCAATCATCGTACACATTTATATTCGTAGCCAGTTATGTTTATTTCAGAAAATTAATTTATTAAATAGATTGACTCTTAATAGCTAATCAAATGATTTGATATTTCCCCTAATACAGATTTTTAAAATGAAAAACTACTTACTTCATTCCTTTTAAGCCTTCTGAAAACTGCATGCAAGTTGATCCATCGAATACAACAGGATGAGTAAGAAAATTATCATTCATAGCAATTAATACTGCAGCTAGAATAGAAAGTTAAAAATTTACTAGCCAGAATTCTTCAAATAATATTTTATAAGTACAGCGAAATTTAACTAAGTAGCCTAGGAAGCCTAGGGTAATTGTCAGGTTTGATCTTCCGTAAAGATGGTCGCTTCAGAAAGTTAATGTTCAACAATAATCTTTACCTACATGCTAAGGAATTCTCAACACTTCCAGGAATACCATCTACCGAAGGTATCTCCATGAACAGTTTCGCTGCATTTTTTGATAAATATATCTGTAAAAAGTACCGTTGCTTCATATATGAACTTAGTTCATTTATATGCGTGCATTAACTTCATATTCTATGTACACTACGAAAAAAAATAGAAAAAATGGGACAGTTCTATATCTCCCGTTCTACTGGACCGATTGACGAAATTCGAATTGAGTTTTTCATGTCTTGGAAACGTGACTTCGGACATATATGAGATTTATATATAGCATTGTCCTAATATAATTATTTTGGCACAATATCGAACATTTTCTAAAATGACGTGCCATTTTTTTTCCATATTTCGATTCTACCACTCAAATTCTGTCTACGTATTAAATTTTGTAAAATTTGGTGCGAAATTTACGTAGAAATTTGAAAAATTATCTTGGCGCCTTTTGTTTTAGTTTCTGCCAAGAAAAATTCACTTGGCGAACTTTTTAATTTATAGCAACATATTTTCCTTTCCTTTTTATCGGTGTACACGAGCGGGAAAAACGTCATCATTCATAGTTTCAAATAATTTTAACAAAGTGCGTAAGCCACATTTGCGTTATTATGGCTTATATCAAAAATGCCAAGTTTTAAAATGCGTCAATATGTTCATTCACGTATACTTTGGGAAATTTTGAATAAAATATTCTAATTTTTGCTAGTACGCTTAGAAATACGTGTACTTTAAGACGATGTTAAAAATTTTATAGGTTAAAATAATACAAAAATGTTTTCGAAGAATTTATAAAAATATTTAAAATTAGAAATTTTAAAAATAAATCATAAAAAATTTGCGAATTTTATTTGGATTAAGCCTAAATTTCGAATTCTAGAAGAACAGATCAAGCAAGTTTAATAAAAAAAAGAGATAATAACAAATATGTATCTGATTCAATTAACACTGAAGAGCTAATTTTTTAAAAAACTACTCCTGCGAATTTTACAAAATTTGGCAGTTTGGCATAATTTGAATCGTAGAATCGAAATATGAAAAAAAAATTTGCATGTCATTTCAGTAAAAGTCTGATTTTGTGTCAAAATACCTATATTAGAACAATGCTATATATGTAATACATATCCTAAGTCGCGTTTTCGAGACATGAAAAACGCAACTTGAACTTCGTAGTTCAAGTTGAATCGGCCTGTAGAACGGGAGATACAGAACTGTCCCTTCTTTTTTTAAGCAGTGTATATGATAATATATTTTAAGAATGAATTTATTTCATGTTAAGATATTGAATCTAGCAGCAAGCCGAATTATTTGTTAACATATATTAAATACACTTAATGTATGAATGCTATATATTTATCGTAATTTCTGAGTAAAAATTCGGAATTTGAATAAATATTTCAAGGGGGGCAATCAGATGTGATGAAAGTATATGCATTTTAATTTATTAAATATTTTAAATGCATAGTTTATATGCATTACTTAACAAATCAAAACGCTGTTCTTCTATTACCTAAATCATTGTCAAATAAATGTACTTAAAATTAACGCGTAACCATTTTACTGCTGTGCAGTAACTAACGAATACTGAAAATCATACATTTCTTTACTGGGTATTTTCAAGTACAATTTTATCATTAATGAGCGACATGAAGCTTTTTATTAGGTGACAATTATTAACTGTAGAGAAAACTTCACATATAGACTGCCTAGTGATAAAAAAGCACAATCTGAAAAATAATTCATCTCATTTTTTCATTTATTTAACTAATATTTATTTATTTATTAATAATTTGTCTTTAATAACATTTAGCAACCTTTTCTCGATGCATCTGGTTTTTTTCCATGAACAGAATTTCGAACGAAAATGAATAGAATACTTACGAAAACATTTCAGAATTAATTCTTAATGATTAATAGTAACAGAAATATTTTAACTTGAAAAGGATGCCTTACATAAGTATTTGATGTACAGCATTTGCCCTAATGAAGTGATTTTATTGAGCGAAATTTAATTGATAAATTGCAAACATTATTAGGACTTTCAGACAGGTGAAAAATCAATTGGAAACGTGAAAAGCCAATAGTCTTATTGTCGAGACAGATCTTTCCTTTGACAGCTGGATGAATTAACGAATTATATTTCGACTATGTGATTAGCACACATGTGACAATTCTTCAAATTCTCTCTAATTGAGGAGAAGTACATCAATCACTTGATCAAATATAAGTGATTTTGATCTATTTATAGTCTGGATGCGCCTACAGATTGTTTTTGGAGATGGAAAACGCAAGAATTATGTTGTGTGCTCGTGAGGACCGGATCTTCCAGCTGTAGCTGTGAGTACTAACTCTTTATACCAAGAGCCGGCACATGCGGGATAGCGATAATTCTTTACATTCTCTCCTCTATAAAAAGTAATAGGGAAGAGAAATGAGACCCAGTCATCCAAATCGATGTATTAATGAGTTATTTCTGACATTTCGGTTCAGAGACCACCGTGCAGACTATTAATATTTTTGGAGCAGAAAACATGAAAATTCAACCATGTCCCTACCGAGATTCAAATTTCAGCAGAGGCAACGGTAAGGTAAATTTCAGTCGGATCTAAGCATTTGAAGCTGGATGTAATAACCGCTTATACCATAAAAATGTGCATGGGAGAATTCTCATATTATAATCTAGTAAAATGAAAACAGTATATTAAAAAAAAGTACATTTTAAAAGTAAATTTTAAAAAATGCATTTTGAAAAATGCATTTGAAAAATACAAAAAGTAAATTTTGAAAAATGCATTATTCTTAGCTCTAAATGTAAAATTAATTACATGTGCTTTCAGATGAATTTGGTATTGCTATGAAAGAAATGAATATTCTTACGTAAATCTTTTACGGGTGATTCATTAATTTATGCACGAAAATTTAAAAAATGTAACTATTCTTGAATATTTACTTCAAATAGCTGACATTTAAATTGAATTAACTTCATCTCTGTAACACTACCAAAGAAACACTCTTTGTTTGGAGTGCTTTACTGATGATAGCAAGTTAAAAATTATTCAGTCCTCGTTTTTTATAACTTAAATAAAAAGCAGATAAAGAAACTATCAGGCACAGATTTAAATATAAACAGATATATGGTTATAAAATAATTTTTAACTATGGAAGCAATACTTTTCAAACGCAAACCAAAGACAAGAAAGTAATTTATATTGTCAAGAAAAGAAGACTGAAATGCCTAAAAATCAGTTGGCCAGGAATGGTGGTCATATCCTAATAGGTGGGCGACTTTTGCCTCCTTTGAAGAGACGGACAGTTACAGCCATTCTTTCTCCCGGATTCGAACCCAGGCCCTTTAGTATCGTAGCCGGCTCCCCTAACCACTGTAATGCTTGTTTCGTAATTAAAGCAAACTCCATTGGAACACAGCAAACTTTATTTAATAGATCAATTTCATAGCTGCAACATATAAGTCAAAGAAAAGGTAACATCAAAAATTAACAGCCAAAAAACGTATTCTCCCCTTTTTTAAATTAAAAATCATTTTCTTACTTCGTGCGAGAACCGCACTCAGCTCTCGAGTTGGCGTTTCAAACATTGCCATTTATTAACATATATATTTCAAATTCAACTAATTCAAAAGTACAAGATTATTATTGCAGCAATATCTAAAGCTGTTACACCACTATACCATCTGGGCGGCTTAATACACTTATACTTTGAAGGAACAATCTGGCGCTGAGCGATTAATTTCAAAATTAATTAACACAATATTTTTATCTTTCCTTCAAATGAACAATTTGAAGATCGGTACAAATACAACCACAAATAATAAAGCCCAGGTTCGTTTACATTTTATTTTTTAATTAAGTTTAAAATTTAGAATTCCTTAACTCTACTGTGGTGGTAACCAGATGAACATATAATCGCACCTATGTAAATAATCATTTTTTATATAAGTCCCTGAGTACCACATATTAAAGTTATAATAAGCATACAAATAAAGACTTTATCCTAATCTTGGAATTAAAATCCTGAATAAATATTTACTTATTAGTACTTGAATCCAGCAGCTAAAACGAAATTAAAGCGATACTAAAAGGTAACACACGGAGTGTTGGGTTGCAAAATGAATTACTGTAGCCTCACTTAGCTTAGTCACTTGCAATTTTTAATATCGTTCATCATTGTTCGTAGGGAAAAGCCTTTCTCTAAATCACGTTGTATATCAGTTCGGAATAGTCTCGATATTACACCTCGCAGACAGGAGCACAACGTTTGGCTCTTTATCCATCATTTGGAAGCCGATATTCTAGATCCCTAGCTAATTATTAATCCGGAACAGTCCTCTTACTCCTTCGTGAAAAAAACAATGTTAACTTCAAGTAAGGAGCTTTATCTCTCAACCTTTTAGTAAGTATATTTAAAACCGGAACACATCCTTTGCATAGGACAGGGGCCTTTATCGCTCAGTCACTTTTAACCTCAGTAAATCTGTAACACTTAAACAGCACAGGACAAAAGTCTTTATTGTTCAGTTATTTCTTAAGCGTCTGTAATGTGGAACATTTCATCAGTGTAGGGTTGAAACTTTATAGCTGTCATTTCTTAAATGTTTCTATAACAGGACTACCTCATCAGTGCAGAGCAGGAACCTTTATCGCTCAGTCTTTTCCCAAATGTCTGCAAAACTGGAACATTACCTCTCTGTAGGGCAAGAGCCCTACAAAACTGGAACGCTTGATAAGTATAGGGCATGAACTGTATTTTCAAGTCAATTTCAATGAAATTTTCTTCTTCCATTAAAAAAATTACATACTCTTCTATAAGCTACAATGCATACGCTTTCTCGCCTTTTCTTTTTTCTTCATTTTCGCTTCCTCATTCAGCAAAACAAGTCAGATGATGAAACCCGAAAAAGGTTTTTTCCCTATTTTCTTTACTATTGAACGCAGACCTAATTATTAACTAAAACTCATCTTTTGTCGTAACCACGCCTCACTTGAACTTAATTGGCCAATCACAGTTCGCCACAACCTTTTCAAACCAAATATAACCATGTAGCAATTAAAATTAGGCAATCCACGTATTTTTCATCGAAGCCCCATGAAAAGGTGTGTAGGGTATTTTCCTTCACCTAACTCATTCACCAATCCGACTCTTTTTACATACTGACACAGTGTCTCTCAAGAAAATAATAAGTCTGGTAGAAGATTGTCTACCCTACCTTTTCCTATATAGTCTAAGAACCATTTAAACTATTAATGGCGTCATGTTGCATGCCAAACCATTTTTCACAAAGCTGCTACATCCATTTATAATAATAAACGAATATGTCCTATAACGAAATAAATTTTAAACTTCCCTTCGAGGCTTTCAGACTTCGCCGGTAAGAAGTCTTGTTTCAAAACGCATATCCGCTGCGCCCCAACCCCCCCTTAGCTCACTTCTCACGAAGGAAATGGAAAGCCTACTCTTTGTCTGCAACATACATTGAAGCGAAAACGTCATTTGTTGACAATCTTAAACGTTTAATTATAACTGGCGCTTGCATTTACTATTCAATCACTATTTTTCGACATTTCCTCTCAAGGAATTCACAGCATTTAGAAATAACTTTGAGGCTGGAACCTCTGCATTTCATAACTTAAAAACCTTCCACTGATTAAGCTTTTAGATATTTTGATGAAATTAATATATATTTCACAATATATGAAAGTGAGTTTTACTAGTAGTAAAACTTCAGTTCGATAATCATCACAACTATATATTAAAAACTTAAAATTCCTGATTAATACGATATCACCTGCTTACGGAATTAAACTTTCAAAACTTACATGTTATGAAAATATAATTATTTTTTTTACTTACTTTCATTACAAGTCTTTCCTGTGAAGTCTCCGATACACTGACATCTGAAATCTTCAAGCATAGGAATGCACGTTCCGCCATTTTTGCAAATGTTTGTAGTGCAGGGAGGTCCAGTATAGTGTTCAATATTTTGTGCATTTGTAGTTAAACTGAGGAGATCTTCCCACACTTCGTCATTTAAAATAACTCGTTGTATGGCTCCTTCAAGTCCTGTTTGAACAACCAATATGTACTTCAAAGGTAAGAAATCAGGGACACCTCCGACGTAAAGAGGTTCTCCCAAATTTAGTTCAGAAAGATGTGGCTGAAAATTGAAATTACAGACAGTCAGAAACACTTTAGATTTTGCAAGAAACCTATAACATATGTCATAACAGTAAATATAATCATGCACATTCAAATTGAAATAGTAAGACAATTTAATGAGCTCACACACTTTCCTTAAAATTATTATTGTTAATTATCCATCCGTTTTCACCAATTACGAGCTTTTACACTGTCATTGTAATACATGACCATATGTATATTTTCGTTAACATTATTATTATTACATATTTGCAGAATTCGTACGGTAGAATCTCATTTAGAGGAAAAAATTCATCTAAATATACAAAGACATTGAAATTTTGGCCACAACAACAAAAATGTATGCAATATGTATATTATGTTACGAGAGATAGGAGTTCGTTAAAGTTAACTAGAGCCCAATTTTGGAACTTTTGTGTACATATTCACAATTTGTTTCCGGAGCCTACAGTTTTGCACAGCATTTCATAATTCTTAAGCGCCATAGATAATTTTTTAAAATTATTCAGTGAATTAGTTTTTTTTCCCGAAAGAAAAATTCTCAGTTCAAAATGAAAAAATAAAATTATCGAACAGAATAAACCATACCATAGTATGACTTCATTAATTTCAGTATTAAATCATTCTAGAAAAAGAGTTTGTTTATCCTGTTACCATTACACCTTTACCTCCTTACCTATTTCTACATCTAACTTTATGACTGATAAAAAATGCTGAATTCCATTCCGAAATTGGAATTTATTCATCACATTTTAATAAAATTTCTGACAGACTTTGCTATTCTGTACCAGAAATCAGTTTGATTATATTTTTCATTTCTGATATTTACCGCCTACACACAGTTTGGTTTAAATTGTTTAAAGGACGAAATTTCTTAGTAAATAGCCTAAAATTGTGCGTTTTTAACAGAAGAAGAAAAGGTTAATTTTAAATAGTTATACCTTCTTCCACACAGAAAAGAAATTGCATATTCTAAAAACAGACTCATTATTTAAAGCTTTTGGAAAACAAACAAATTTATTAAGGTTTGAAACTATTTTATAAGCTTCAAAAGTATGTTCCGAAAATTCGCGCTTTGCAAATGAAATGACGACTGGCCGATTTCATTGGTTATTGAACACATATGACAGAATCATTGTAAAATATTAAACTTCTGCTAAGCAGCATCAGTAGCAAAAAATATACTTGGCATATTTATGAAGATCTGGAAATAATAATTCAACTCATTCGAATATCAACGGGGCCGCCAAGACGATATTGTGGTTAGGGAAGCCTACCGGCGATACCAAAGGTCTCGGGTTCGAATAATGGAGAAGGCATGGATGTAAAGTTGTCTGTCTCTTCAAGGAGGCAACGATAGCCGCACATTAGGTGCCACAATAAAATGGCCACCACTTCTGGCCTTAGTAGTGGCCAGTGCCTTTACAGGCAAGTGGTTCGCCATTGGAAGAAAATATCAAATAGATAAACAAAACTAGAGTTGCTTTTTATATGAGTATGACAGCAAGAACCTAAAAAAAACATTTTACGAAACATTTTTGCCCTAGAAAAGGAACACTGAAGCTAGGGAAACAATATCGTTTTCAGATACTTTATTTGATATGCGTTTTCTTTTCAGATCGTTCGTTTCCAGTTGCTTATTATCCTTAAAAAGTTCACTTAGCTGTCTCTTTCCGTCAAGAGAAGAAGAGGATTTCCTGCCTTAATTACAAAGTTCTACAGAATTTATGAAGTCAGGAATATTAATTGATTCTCATATAAGTAACAATACACTAATTCTGAATAAAATTACGCGCTGAATAAGATTGAAAACAATGCTTGAAGACTTAAAATTGTAGATTAGAACTAACCAGATAGTAAAAGAGATAATTTCTGAATTAGAAAGTACTGCTTGCCAAATATAACTTAAAAGTTTCTGGATACCGTTCCCGAATTTTGCTCAAAAAGCTTAGGAACCGAAAGTAACCAACATGGATTACGTCCCTATCATGCTTCATGTACAATGAAAACGTAATCGTAACATAAAAGGAAATGGATATTAAAAATGGTAGGCGACTGCTTCTGCTCTCAAAGAAAATATACAACCGGTAAAATGCGAAAAAAAATGGATTATAGTTTTAGCTTAAGGCAATTATCATTAATTGAAAAAGCTTCTGTGTATTAAATAATGGTAGATTTTACTAAAAAAAGCTGGGTATACAAAACGAAATTTTAAATCAAACACTGGAAATTCCAAATCGGGCAAAATACAGTAAATTTCAGTATCTGAAATCTCTGTAAAAAAGTATGTTAAATTACGTCGCTCAGTATTACACATATCATTTAATGGACATATTAAATAACAATAATGATCTGATACATCAATTTGCAGCATAAATGTCTACAGCTGAAAGTATCAAAATGAAATCGACAGAATATGAAACGGATATTTCTTTTATTAAATAATTAGTTTCCTAAAATCACATATTTATGCGCAGCGCAACCGGGATAGTGATCAGTAATTCTGACTGCCGTACCGAAGAGCCCGGGTTCGAATACCGGAGAAGGCATGGATGTTTTTAAATGTATATTGTCTTTGCGGCATGGAGGCACACTGAATATGCAGCGAGCTGAAAGTCCTCTCGAGTGATTGTTGGTAGGGGACCCTTGAATTACGTTCCTCTGTGGTACTCTCTCTCAGTCGTGCTGTCACCTCTATGGTATTCTAGCTTTACCAACAACAGGCGCATTTAAGGACTCCTTACAATCATGAACATCGTAGACTTGTTCTGACTATAGTCAGGTAGGTGAGACGAGTAACGATAATAGCAACATATTTATGCTATTTAATTTCTTTTAAAGGCTTATATATCGTCATATTACATTCCTTGTTTATGTGACTGCTTTTGACGTATTTGTCTCCGTGATCCCTCTCTATTTATTCTCTGGCCAAAAATTTAATACTCTCACTGATTCATTAATTCTAGAATATTTTAGTGTATTTTGCAAAATCATGTATAGTATTCAGTTTGAACAGTGTTTTATCATATGAATTAGTCTGGGTTTTATTTTAAATTCAATAACCTTTACAAATAAATGACCAGAAATTTTCATTCATTATAATACCATTCCAGTTTTAAATAACTTTATTAATTACACTTGGACGCGAAATAAAGTAACAAAATCACAAAATTAATGGAAATAATTAGTAAAAGTAAATGGAAACAAAAGTGAACTGTATGATGAAATCAAATAAATTTAAACTTTTTTAGCCTGGCAGTAGAACTTAAACGAAGGAACGAATTTAATGAAGATTTTGAAAGGAACAGCCTTTAACATATCTGGATATCTACATTTAATAGAAAACTAAACACTAATTTATATTCTCAAATACCAGCTATCTGACAATATTATCAAGGAGCTTAACTGAAACTCTAACTTCCTGTTAGACGTCTTTAAGTTTCTTTAAAGAGAGGTTTAAATTCTGAATTTAGTTTCAAGAATTTATTCAGATATTTGTTTACACTTAAGGCTAAACATGCTTATTAGAAGTTTCTGTTTACTTATATCCTGCTCTGCTCATTCATTTTTGAATTTCTAAAAAGTGAACTAGACTTGATTTGAATCAAGTCAAGCATAAAAGATTCCACGATTTGAGGTCTCAAGTGTTCAGAGAAGTCTTTAATTAAGTGTTCATATCTTTCATATAATTTTCTGTGGTTCACTTAATGAAAGCGATATAATTATCGATAATATTTGCTTATTCGTTATCGTGCATGAACCTGTTTCATTAAGTATGACATTTATCAGTATTGCTTTATCAGTAATTGGAATTATGCTATAGGAAATTCCAATTTCTCGCATCCTGTTTGTTTTAGTCCTTCCATTTATGTTGCACAGAAAATGACGTATTCTAACAGCTATTAAGATTTTAAGTTTAATTTATCATTCACATTTGATTGAAGTTAAGTTTACGTTCGCTAGTGTAATACTACAAAAATAATAACAGTGCAGAAAAATGAATGAGTGAATGTGCATAATCTCATATGGGCATATATTAATTTTTTGACAGGGAAATATTGTGCCAGATAAGAATTTTATAGCAGCAGCTTTTCAATGAATGCAACTTTTGAATTTCGATCATTTGTAAAACATTTGTGTATTTACATGGTTTCATAAGGCCTAATATAGTTCGACAGTCTCATCCACGATTGTGAGCGCAAACACACGCCATTCACACCGAATTATTCTCAAAATAGAATGGAAGGATGAAGACTTTCTTTCCCTGGAGCATATAAATTCTCTCTTTTTGCAGATCTTCACTGACCTTTCACGTTGCACCAAGTAAACACCCTTTTGGAGGAGTCTATGTGTTTTGGCAGAATGCCAGCCAAGGTTGCGTTTGAGACGGTCGAACTATAGAAAGGTTATTATGTATATATATATATATATAATACTGTAGTGTTATTCCTTTTCACATGTTTCTTTATCTGTTATTATATGTATGAGCATGAGATATAAAATTTGGTATAACTGATTAAAAGACGAAAAGGAATTTGAAACATATAGACACTGAAAGATACGCGGTTAAACTCAATTTAACTAAATTAGTGTAAATTTCTTATACTGCTGTACGCGTTACTGTCCGATCTCTGCTTTTCAATACCAGACTAAAAAGTAATTACAGCAATGTGAAACAATTAAATGTGTAGAGCCATTAGGTTTTTCTTGAATCACGAGACGCGAAAAATATGCAGTGCCATCGTCGGGACTCGATCCCTGGACATCTCGAATAAGCTCCACATATGCTTCCAATTACAGTATGAAGGCATGCAAGGAGGAGAAAGAAAAATCTTACGTACTTTCCCTTTTAAAGGGCGACTGGGAGCTAGGCGACTAAATGCCAAATCCTGGTGGTGCCGAATTATCGCCCACCACCTTTTAGTTCGGGCGCCATTGTAGAGTCATTAAGAATTTTTAGATGTTAAGAAACTAAAGAAATCCGAATGCTCTTGCCGGGATTTGAACTCTGGAGCTTTCGAATTCGAATGCTTTAGTTTACACTACGAAGGCTTGTGGAAGTAAAGGAGAAAACACCTTTTCAAGGATTTACTTGAACTTCAGTGCGAAGTTACATTAAAAAAATCAACAAAATTAACTTCTGCCTTTGGTTGCGCTATTTCAAGACTACTAACTTTAGACATCTCCCTGCTCATATCACAGCGCTAAATGCAAACAATCATAGAGATGTTTCATGCCAGCAGGTGAGGCTAACTCTCCTCCCTAAATTTAGATTTAGTGTTCTAAAGTTGGTAATAGTTCTTTGTTTTAATATCAGCTTAACAAGATAACTGGGAAAATAAAAAAGATTTAATAGCATTTTAATGATCTAGCGAAGAATAAAAGAAGAACGACTATTGCTGAATTAATGCAAAATGTAATATTCGGCTGAAGATGGGAAACTTTTATTTCATTACTTTTATTGTTCGAACAGTATGGTACTCTCGTCATCGGCAGTGAAGAGAAATTCATTGCATGAGCGTATGTTAGAAAAGAAATTCCTTCCTGAATTTATCCGATCATAAGTAGTTCAAACTTTCAAACACTTTAAGTATTCTTAAAAAAATAGAATAATTGTATTAGTACAGATATTCATCTCAAAGAAATTCGCGGAAGTTGTCTATGAACATCGTCTAGTATTTCCCATAGCTGAACTGCTTTTTTAGCATTAAAATACATATATCCAACACGACGTAAATTACATTGTTAGACTGAAAGTAAGGCAAAGAATCTCTCGAAATACTAAAGACAACAAAATATGCTTGATCTAGCTTTCACTAAGATATATCGTTAAATCTCAACAAATACCATCTTCTCTTCGCAAATGGCCGAATTTGTTTACTAGGGATTTTAGGCACTGTGTGATTAACCACTTGGATTTTTCAGGTTAGAGACATTAGGTTATTTCGAAACAGGAGAGGTGAAAATGAGCAATGCTCTCGCAGGAACTCGAACCACAGAACTCTCGAATACGCATCAAGTGTGCTGACCACTACACCACGAAGGCATGCGAAGAAGGCAGGAGAAATATCTTACATACTCCCCCTTTTAAACGGCGACTGGGGATTAGGACACCCAATCGCCAAATCCTGGTGGTGGAGAATCATCATCCACTACGTTTTAGTTCGGGAGCCACCGTAGATTCATTAGGTTTTTTTTTTTCAGGAGAAGTGACAAATGAGCGATGCCCTCGCCGGGAATCGAACTACGGACCTCTCGAATACGTGTCTAGTATTCTGACCACTACACCACGTATGCGAAGAACGCGAGAGAAATACCTTACATGATAATGAAGCCTTCAATTTTTTTTTACATTTTCTTGCAAATAAAAAACTGAAAAATGGAAAAACTATATATGTGTATCTAATATTAGAAAATTAATTGAAATTAGAGCGACGAAAGAGAAGATTCTAAAGCTTAAAATATTATTTTAATCGTACTCCCTGAAAGATTTGTTATGTGAAGCTAATTCTAAAATTTCTGAAAAATTTTCAGTTACTTTGCTTTTAACTACTAGATTTGTTACGGTTATCCAAAACTTAAAACCCAAGTCACCTCATAAAATATGATTAACAGCGTCCTTATTTGATAACAGCGTTTAATGCATTCCTCGTGAATTGTTTTTATTGATATTTAATATATACTTTTACAAAAACACACAATTTATGAATTTAATCCTCTATATCAAAATTAATAATGTAGTAGCTTCAAATGGGACATCTGTACCTCTGAATGTTATAAAAAATACTCTGTAATATATTAGCACGACGCTTAATTTTGAAAACTGGTGACATTTTAGAGGTGATACTTTCACTAATAAATATATAATGATAAATAAACTTATTTAAACAAACTCTTTTTTTATTGGTTCAACGTCTGGACGCTTGTTGGAACGCATTCGTCGAGAATAGCCTAATCTGTCTGTTATTTAACTGTCTCATTACTGAGAACGTTGCCCAGGATGCACCCCAAGGAGAAGATAGATAATGTACTCACATAAGTGGGGAAAGGACACACAGGCATCATAGCCAATGCTTAAGCAAGGATCGAAGCCAAATCTTGGTTTCAGGCTAACAATCACAATCTGCTAACCAGTATACTCTTCAGGGCCGCACTATGTGTATACTAGGTCTCTACTTAAAAATGTTTAGACAAATTATAGGCCTGAAAATTTTAATGAAATTTTAGGCGGAAATAAAAGTTGAGTTTTTGCTTTCGGATTCATGCTGAATCTAGATCGAAAATATTTGGAATTCGTCAAATACGAAATCAGTCGATGCATAAATTATGGTATTGAGTGAACTGAAGATTAAGCAAGAAAAAGGTAAGTAGCTTTGTGCTAGTAATTATCTTTTTTCTCTTCGCTAAGCTCTTTCCAACCTTAGAACGTTGACAAATAAGATCTGGATTAGGATGGCTTCAAACAAGAATAGGCTTACGATGAACCAGGTGTTAAGAAGATCAATCTGATTATCTATTATTAGTGTGTTAATTTACTTTTCAGGTTTCGGAAAAAAAGATTATAGTAAAAGCTCCGTCTTCCTACTACTAATATTGACTTATTTAAGATTGTACCATTAATGATAAGTCTTTATCTATAACTGCTACATTTTCTTCAGCATTAATTGTTAATATGTAGTTTGGCATTTCTTCTGTTTTATCATTTTCTTTATCAATGCACAAAGGCACACTTAGTGATAAAATGGGAAAAGCTCTAAAATTAAATATTTTAATAACCTATTTATTTAGTCAACACCGAAAGTTTAGCTTTAAATGAATTTTTGAAAGTCGATGGGCCTTAGCTCATCGAAAATAACGTACTCCTAGGCTTAACTGACATGAATTAAGAAAATTCTAGTTCTTAAATTGTGAAATATTGAATACCTTAAAACATTACATTTGCTAAGAATGAGTTAATATGCGTAGCATTAACATGCCACTATGGAAGGACAAAGTTAACAAACTACTTAAAATTTACCGTTAATTACAAATGAATTGCTTTAGGAAATAAAAATTAAAAGTTTGCTGCTTCTTAAAAATATTAATCTTTTAAGATTTTTAAATGTCAATTATATTTCACATATAAAATAATTTATTTATTATCTCCCTATTATTAGTTCAAAGGAATCTATTTGCCCAGAAGGACTATTAATTTCGTTTTGGCAATTTGCGTTGATTCACTAAAAGCGTTGTTTCACTTTTCAAATTGCTGCCACCAAATATTATCACCCTGTATTATATTTAAAGAAATTAAATAATGAAGAATCTGCATAAATGTATGTATGCTTCTCGCATTGTGATGAAACAACGGTGCCTAGAGTCATCCAATTTTGAATATTGAAGGTTTCCACCCGAATATGGGCATCTGGAAGGCCAAATTTGTAATTCGTAATTTGGTTTATTATCGATTTCATATTTTGTAAAACTTTAACGAATTTAATGATTAACAAACTCAAGGATTTCAAAGCGAGTAACGGCAACGTTTTACAGATAAGACATTTTTATCTCTTGTTTATTTTAAAATTATTTTGCGATATTGATCTTAAACTGAATTTTACGGTTTAAGTGCGAAGAACATGATATTTAATAAATAAAGGTAGCACATAAAATGTTAAAAAAACGCCCCTTTGGACGTAATTTAAAATCTGAAACCTTTCAGATTTTTATTGTTATTATTTTTATTTATTTGTTTATTTATTCTGCGTGAGTTACTGGTCACTGAACGGGCCTCTGATCTTAATTTGAATAGAGGGACTTACTAACTTAGAATTCATAACATTTCACTAACTCTTAGTTGTTAGGAAACTAAACTTCTAAATTTTACGTCACTATCACAGCTAATTCCTCCAGAACCGAGTCGCTGTGATTACAGTAAAATTCAGAAGGAAATTTGATATAAGATATTAAATAGGATTAAACTAATCGTTGCCAGTACCACAAGTATACGTTAATCAGATGTCAAAAAAGATGTTTTTGTCAACGAACTTGAAAATGTATTAAATTAACGATAAGAAGTACCAATCTCATAAAATTTCTGAACATCTTTCGCCAGTTACTTACTACAGAAAAATCTAAGACTGATGAATTACTTTATAGATGAATATTGACACTTCGTTTAGTTCCTACTAAGTCCGCTGCCATTTTTTACAGTTTTTTTGTCAGCATTGATTTATTATCAACTACTTACTTTTGACTTTCCCGGGATTAATGGACCATTGTCAATCTGCAGTGTTCCTCTCCTGTTCAATCTTGAAATTTTTACAGAATGCCACGTGCCCAAAGATATCGGTTCCGGACTCCTGGGAATAAAGGATAATATTAAACACGAGTCTTCGAAACAATTTATTTTTAATATTTAAAAAAATTTTTAATGAACAGAAAGTTAGAAAACAAATAAAGACAGAATATATGATTTGAAAATATTTTAAATTTTATGCGGTAAGAAGTTTATTCTTTTAATTCTCATTTGATCCGCTTTTAGCTAAAATGCAATTAAAAAAAATGTATATAATACAAAAGAGGAAGACTCCAACCTAAATTTCTGTACAAAATTACTTAATTATGAGATTTTACTACCTGCTTTTAAAACAGATAAATGCCATTAAATATCTCAATAGACGAGGGATAGCTTTATGATCACAATTCATATTATCATGTAACAGACTACATTATATTAAAAGAACAGAAAAATAGAATTTTGTGCAGAATCTACTGAATAATTCAAGTTGCTATTATTTATTTTGCTTGTTATTTATATATTTATTAGCTTGTTACATTGTTGTTTGCAACTGTTTGTTATTTAAGAAGCTGAAACTTTATTATTTCAGGATCGAGCAGTACCAGTAAAAGACTGGTAAATAAAAACATCATTCAAGAAAGTTAAAATGTTCCCAGATGGTCATTTTCAATAACTGTTTTAAAACAGGAAACTGAAAACCACTTGTAGCAAATTTACTAAAATACTCATGTAATTAATTATTGTATTTTTAAAACAGAACAGGCATTATTACACTTATTTATAACTTATTCGAGCTAAGTTATGTTACATGGAAATGCAATTACATTTTTTCCCATAATTTGAAATTTAATAACCAACACAATGGAAACTATAGGACAAAGACTTTATTACTTTAAAATGCATTTACTCTATAGAAGTGATAAAACAGGAAGCTAATTAGTCCATAAAAATTAAAAAAATTATAAATGTGTGGATTTTATGAAGACACTAAGCATAAATTTAAATTTCTAATTTAACAAAAATAAGAATATTTACCTTAACATCTCCATAGTTCTGCCGCATAAGGAATTGAAAGAAGAGATATTTAAAATATATGAAGATAAAAAAGAAAATTTTACTGAATTCCAGTTTTAATTAAACAGCTTAAAAAGAAACACAGACGTATATTTATAAAAGCACTAAAGTTGAGCTTTCAAACTTTAAATGATTCTTGAATACCTTATATCCCAATTTAACGATGTATTGGAATTCAGATATGATATACGATCTTAATAGAAATCATAAAACATTATGTTAAAATTATTTATATAGATAAACAACAATGGAATATGATGTTAATAATTTAAATGTAAAGTGATTTGAGAAAATTGCAAAGACATATTAAAAATAAATTAACCAATGCGAACAAATAATATGAAACCACAATGAAGTAGAATAGTTGTATACTAAAATTAAAATTTTTTTAACGAATTCTGACATTACCCGAACACATGTGCAGATATGTGAAAAAACATGTATATGAAAACATATGGTGGAATGCCTATAAATTGCTAAACTGGTGAAAATGGAAAGTTAACAATATCTGAATCTTTGAATTCTTGAGAAAGTTAAGTTTTAAAATGATTGGAAATATTTGAAACTGAATGTAAATATTTTAAAATATTAAAAAAATAAAGAAAATAAACGAATATATTCAGGTAAACTTAAAGACGCGCTTTAAGCAAAAAAATATTTATTAAATTTAAACGCATTACTAGGCTGAATTGCTCATAAGCAATTCAAATTTACTTCAAAACTTGAAATAATAAATTGAAAAGTAAGTATTGTAACGCATCTTTTCTACTTCAATTATATTCCTTTCTTCCAGTACAAACTTTTTTTTTAATTCGTGTGCAATATTATGTTTATATTTCAGGATTTTATCTTTCTTAACATAAAGCATGCAATACTTTCTTAAAGCAAGCAATTCAAAATCATATAACAGCAATAATTATTTGACTTAACCTATACATGATGATAATAACATTATATTTGTATTATAATATTTCCCTTTTTGAAAAAGAAATGTTAGTAACTCAAAACTGATTACATGAAGTACTTATACAGATAAGAAAATAAATTAAAACTTACGATATATTTGCGGTACCACTTCCTAAATTGTAAGTAAATTGCACGAAACCATTGAGCAAAGTAAGAGCAACAAAATCTCCAACTCCTGAAGGTTTCTGTCCGTTAAACAACAATAATCCATTCAGCGCCCGAGTCAAAAACCAGATTTCGATACTGAAAGATTGAGCAACATTTTTTAGAGTTGGGAATTCTAAATAGCTGTCACCCCTGAAGTCTATTGTAAGACTTGACTCATCTCCCGGAGAATCAACTGAAAATAAATAGGATTTGTATTTTTAGTCTTGAAGCGAAACAAAATACTTAAATTGTGTATAAGTATTGCTATGGGAAATATGATCAATGCTAGTTGTTTCAGCATTTATATTTAATTATATTTGCTTATTATGCTTATGATAATTTACTATATATATTTTTGTTAAAACTTATGCTTAAGGAACTGTACTTTCGTTTATGGATGACAGTACACCACATAATATAGTCACGCAATATAATAATAACAATAAATCAAATTATTGATCAAGTACCTATCTCGCACATGTCTCCAGAGCTGTTAGGAGGACACAAACAGGAGAATGTATTGTCTGGGAGTGAAGTACAGGTACCACCATAAGCGCATGGCTCTGATGCGCAAGGATCAAGCTGATCTTCACAGTGCCGACCTAAAATAGAAATTTGTACATTTATTTTCATAAGCCAATTGTTTTTTAATTACAGTTACATCCAGTCAGTGCGAAGAATAATAGACTCCTTTTAATTCAACAAAATATGTTTAAATCGATGGTAATTTTCAATTAAATGAAGTCTTTTATTTCATTGCACGAATATAAATAAATGAAACAAAAGAGAATATAAATAAAAGACTTACTCAACTATTCACCAACTTGATTTTCTCAATATTTTTAATGCAATTTTTTCAACCAGAATAAGTTCATTGACTTACACGAAATTGCATAAGGAGCATACAATAGTTCTCAGGAATTCAGTAACACTCTTTGTTTTTGTGCTGAAGCATGAAACATGGAAGTTGTCACGGTAGCATGAAACCGTACTTACTTACCTGCAGTTTTATAACTCTCACATATCATTTGTGTTGTGGGTACATTCCATAGAATGCTATCTGTATTAGACTTTCATATTCAAGCATAAATTTCTATGTTTATACGTAACACAAAATTTTAATCCTCTTTCTAGAAATCCTTTAATCTTATTTTGAACAGGATGTTATCTACTTATATCTTTCATTTTAAAGTGCACTTTGCCCAGTAAAATTTCTGCGTATGTACCAAATTAACTGCTTCTCTCTTTGAATAAGCTCTAGTAAACTTCAAAGCAGAAAGTTACTTGGCTGAGATGTAAAGTTACTTGGCTTGCTGCAACATACTTATTTTCTTCAAACCAGTAAGATGGATGATGATATCGCAAAGCGATAAGGTAGAGGAAACTTTTATTCATTTAATATATTGTTTACATACTAGAAAACTGTCATATTAATAAAATTTCTGTTCATTTTAATAAAACCCAGAAATTTGGCTTTGCTTTACGTTTCTGGAAGCTAAAGAATAAAGCATGCCTTTTTTTTAAGTGGCCTTATATTTTAACATTTTAGAGAAAGAAGATTAAAAACTGCTTCTTAATAATAAAATATGCTGCTTTATTATTTTTTTAAATATGTTTCATTTTAAATATAGCATAATTGAGAATCGTTATGGAATGGAGGTTATTATAGATACGAGCCGGTAGGATATATACGGATTCTTTCTATTGAGATGTAAAAGTAAAATTTAGCTTCCGCAGATATCCACCTTGTGCTTTTCTGAAGCTTCAAAATTCCATGCCATTATAAACACTGACATTTTTACACGCAATTGAAGAATTTAGTTCATTCCGCAGCATTGCCAACACAGATGTTTTAGGCTGAAATTAATACATGTGCCCAGTGCTTACTCTAATGCATTATATGAATACTGGTTTTTACAAAATGAGGTATAATAAGCAATATAGTAAAAAGTAAGTAAAGTAAAATGCTAAAATCATTTAAAATGATTTTGAGTGAGGCATGAAGTTGCATTGTAGTGTTTGTATTAACGAACCGAATTTTTTAAAATAATAATATATGTTTATATAATGAAAATATCGCATATTTTCCTTTATAGTTTATATTTTCCTTTATAGTTTAATAAAAAAATTTCAAAATGATTTACTAACTCCCCATAATAAACTTCACTGTATATTCTTGTATTTTTCATTAAAGAAGTTTTTATGCAAAGCATGTGGATAATTAACATTTATTTGAAATTTCATAATTTTATCATGGTTTCAAAAATCAAATGCACAAGGTTTCCGAGAATATCAGATTTATCACTTCCAGGATTTCATAACACAATACGAAGGCAGCCCGATCGTTCTGTAACACAAGTTTGCAGAATTAATTTATGGCAAAGAGGACAGAAATGGATTAAGACTGCACTGTTTCATAAACTATTCGGACCAAACCGAAATGAGATACCAAACTATAGAAAAGTTCGTGAAATTTGAATCATTATATTTATAACAGTGAATGAATTTCAAGGAATATTTGCATGACATATACGTCTTATATTTCAGTTCACAAAGCAACTTGTATAACTACTTATTTATGCAATTGTATAATAGTCAATGCTTAGATAAGAAAGGTGTAAATATTCAGTTTGGTATCAGTATTTCTGATATAATATTTATACATTTCGTAAAATTAAAAAAATTTTGTAATTAGAGAGGTATTTTCACTATAGAAGTTAAGAGGAAATAGTTTATGTTTTTAATTATTGAGGGTATTTATCTGCATACTAAAATGTTTTAACTCAGTTTCTTGAGTCGGTTGAAGAAAACATTATGCAGATATTATATTATGGAGGAAAATATTCCAAAACAATACTTCTGAGTGTATGACCAGCAGTTTCCAACAGATGTGCGAATGAAAAACTGTAACGGTGATGAAAACCGTTATTCAGCGCAAAGAATAAAAGCATAAATTGAAACATAATAAATTTCAAAGTTGATTAAAATAAAATACATTTTTATTTATCTTAAATAATAATATATTTGCGAAAATCTGACATATATGATTTGTGATGGATACGCTTGTTGCAGACAAAATATAGGCAATAGTTTCTTTAGTTTCAAGTTATCTCAAACTTGTTGAACAAAGTCGATGTTTCGCATTTAAAAATGTATACCTTTCGTGAGTAGTTGAAGTATACAACAACAACTTTTACAAATATACCCTTATGAGCAAATTAATAGTTTTCTTTATTTAAATCAACTTGGTGCGCCATTTTTAAATAACACCATTATTTTCCATTTATTTCTTCCTTGAAAAAAGTGGCAGAATAATGATTCCGCACTTAGCAAAAATAACACCATAAATATTTGATATGGTATTTATGAAGCATCTTTTATGTAAAGGGTTTTATATACAGGCATCTTTTATATACAGGGTGACTACCGGTCAGAATGACAGAATGACTTGATATTTTACCAAAACAATCGAGAGGCAATATAATTTTGTTTGACGATAAAAAAATAGCTCCAAAATGTACCGATAGATGGTGCAGGTTAGACTCCAAAGGTTTAAGATAAATTTATAAGCGAAAAGATAAAAATACATTTTCACAGCGAAAATAGTGATGGTGATAAGAGAAAAAGAGGAGCTACATAAAACAGACACCTTACGGATTAATGCATGAGTTGTTCGGTATGTCCTCCGCCTTGTTCCGCTAAAAGTTGGAAGTGCAAAACGGCATGTTTCACACAGATCGGGGATTAACGCTGATGATACGAATGCGGTAGGTGATGGCTGCCCTCAAGTGGGCCAAATTCGCAATCCGCCCGCTATAAACAAGCCCAAAATCCCACGAGTTTTAGTCGGGAAAAATGGCGGCCACGCTGTTGAAAAATGGCGGCTTATGATTCTATCATCTCCGAAATAAGATATCAGCAGCTGCTTCTCACGAGTAGCAATGTGCAGAGGAGCGCTATCTTACATGAACATTGCGCGATCCTGACGCTGCTGAATGGGGAAGTACACAGTTACGCAAAAGTGCTTCATGCTGCTTTCCAGTAACGGTGCAATTAACGGGACACTTAAGTGTGATCTCCTGGTAAAAGAACCGGACCGACGACAAACGCTGCCGTTATTCGCACCACACAGTGACCTTTTCAGACTGATGAGATAACGGCTGTAGCGGGAAATGATTCTCGATTGCCCATATTCTGCAATTTTATCTATTTACAGAACCTTGCAAATGGAAATAAGCTTCGTGAGACCACAGAATCTTCCATGGCAATCCGTTGTTCACTTCCATCCGAGCAAGTGCAAATGATTCACGTGTCTCCAGGTCAGCAGGTAGCAACTGCTGCCCGAGTTACCTTGCAAGGGTAACAGCGCAATATATTGCTTAAATATATCCAACAATTCGGCCAGTTCCTCGTGTGCAGCTGATTACCGTATCACTCTTCGTCTGTTCTTGTAACGCTGTGGTCACATATTCCAATGCCCCCGCCGAAACTGGTTTGATTTTACATCTTTTAACGTGCGGAACTTCCTGATAGCTGTTAATGCAAAGTTACCATTCTGACAGAAAAGTCAGTCGCTGACATTCACCGTTTTGACCATCTTTCTTTGTTAAGAGTCATGATGAAGCACGCAGGCAAAGCGTTATGCATCCCGCTAGTGCTCTCTCTGTATATAACAGCTATGTCTGCGCTTCGCAATTAACGTCTTAGTAATTCGCATACCTCCACCAACAGCAGTTAAAAAGCCTGACAGCGCCATATATCGGAAATTTTGGAACTAATTTTTTGCCTCGCCCTACAAAATTCCGTCGCCTTACGATTGTTCTGGTAAAACATTAGGTCATTCTGATCGATAGTTTTAAAATTAGAGCGTGATTTTAATTATAATCATCCTGCATAACAAAATGAAAGCATCATTTTCTCTTTTTACTTGCCTAGACTTGCACAGTTTTAAAGCATGAAATAAAATTAAAAGTTAAGCTAAATTTAAGAAAAACAAATTTAGAATATTGTAGATATTTTCTTCTGTTGTATAAATAATAATATAGAAAAACTTTCCATGAATTTCTGATTTATAAATATATATGTATTGTGTTATCCTCAATAATATTGTACTACAGAGCACATTGTAGCTTTAGACTTTAAATTGGTTGATACCACACTTTAAACATACAATAGTCAGAGGATGTGGAAAAGCGTTCTGCGGGGAAGGGGGACTATAAACTGTTCAGTCAGCAAAGTTTTATGTGAAAATTCAGGAAAAAGGTATCTATTAAATGAAAAACACAAGCATAAAAATATTTTAGAAATTTATCGTAGATTTTACAAGTACTACTCAGAGAGAGAAACGTGACTTCGAGCTCTGAATACAAATAATGTCATCTGGATTTATTGAAAGCAAGAGCTTCAGTGTTCGTGACGTGATTCCCACAGTCAGATACTAGTAACATAAGGTGCGACTTGAAAAATCTGTTTAATGCACTCGCCGATAAATAATATGTTCAACAGCTGATCGTAACTGATTATCAGTGATGATTTGCACTTGCTCACATTAAGATGATATATTTTACGAGCAAAATAATGAAACCCAATAATCATCACATAGGGGCACCTTCCTGCATGAAAGTGATAGACCTAGGCATCGTTGCTACTCTCTTACGGTTATAAAAGATTTTTTTTAAACTCTAACTTCAACTCGTCGTGTTCCACAAAGTATACCATGAAGCATACACAAGTAAGTTATAGCACTAAGAAAATCAATAAAGAAATGTGTAGAAGGAAAGTCAGTGTAGAAGTAAAATCAGTGTAGAAGTCTAGAAGGAAAAAAAATATAAAAAAATAATAATAAGTAAAAGAAAAATTAAAATAAAAAAGGAACAAAAAAGACAATTCAATAATCTAAAAAATTGAGAGTGAAATTCTGAAAATCAGAAATTGTCTGTTTATTCCTGAAAGGTTCAGAAAAAATTGGTGGCCAAGATACAGACAAGGGTTTCAAAGTTTTCTGAAGTATCTTCCTCTGCTGGACATGTTGAACACACTAAAGATAAATATGTTTAACATCTTTATCGTCTCTACCACAGCTACACGAAGCATTTGAAGCAATACCAGACCGTTTTAATATCTCTTAAAATTGCCCAGACAGAATGCCCAGACAAAAATTGAGTTACTTTAAAGTCTATTGAAAATTCATCAACATTTATGTTGTGAAAAATTGTACGAAAGAACCTTTCGGTCCATTATGCTTTGGGAGAATTCAAATATCCTTTGCTTCAAATGCAAATAGCATCCTTTCTATAAAAGCCCTTCCTTTGAGAAACAGCATCATGTAGATTTAAAGTAATGCGACATTTCACAGTTAGCCTTCTCATTTCCAAATTTTTCAGTGTCCATGAACGTAAGTAAAATGAAAGCCGATAGTAATATCTCGAAAGGTCTTAATAACCTGAAATTCGTCAGCAAATTTCAATGAAACACTGATTTTCTATAATAACTGTAGCGAAGGAAGAGAATCACTACATATTAAAATGCGCGTTGATCTAAAACCAATGCAAGAATTTTGAATCCATTTCACAGCAAAGTTTAAGCGTAGTAACTCAGCCTGATAAACAGAGTATTTATTACTAAGTCTATACTGTTTAAAGTCTTTTTCTTGGTTACCTTCATTAGCAACAAAAGCAAGGCCAACCTTGTCATTCATCTTACTTCCGTTTGTATGACAAATTAATAGGTATTCTGCAAGAATAAACTCGAAATAGTAAAGACTGGTATGGGATTTCTGTTAAAAGGATGCGGCAAAGAACAATTGGAAGATTCAGGAAAAAGGTATCAATTCAGGATTTGCCTGAAAATGCTTCCTTTATCACAATATTAATCAAACTTTCAGTACCTATGTTTGGAATACCAGCGAATGTAAAAACTGCCTCGAAACTAATAGTTCTGTAGCAAGAATAATTCTTAAAAGAAACTTCTTTGAATTTTTCTTAGAAGCTTACTGTTTACTTTTTTTAGTAGAGAACCGCTCCAAACCCTTGATGCATAGGAAATAAGCGGCACTATTCTTTGCTTGTATATTAATTTAAGAACATATGGTCTGACTCCTAAAGTGATTTTAGAAATCTAAATAATCCTAAGAATACATTTCCGCATTCTCCTCAGACATTGAAATTATGATACTTACTTCCATTGAAATCTATTACCTAAGATAACTCACAAATACTTTATTTGAGTGACTTTTTTCTATTGGAAAGTCTCCAAATAACAAACCTATTCTGAGGTCAGTATTCATCTTTTTTAATCCAATTGCGGGATCTTGCCTTTTTAGAATTGTCCATTTCTAAAAGCCATAAGTGATGGTCATTGTATTGTGGAGGCACCCATTATGCGACCACCGTTGCCTTCTATGAAAGGACGGACAGTTATAGCCATGCCTTCTCCGGGATTTAAATCAAGGCCATTCGATACCGCAATAGGCTCTCCTAACCACTATACCGTCTGGGCGACAGTATTCATATTCTTATGTACCATTGTAACTTTACTTTTCAGCGAACTAAATTTCAGTTTGTGAAGTTTAGACAACTAAAAAGCAATAACAAGTAAATTCTGAGACAAAAAACAAACGTCAATGAAACTTTTGCGTTAAACAATTGAAAGCAGATCTTCCACAAAAGTAACTTTAAAACGGTTTTGAAGAGTAGATAATTCACATAAAAGATTATTAATTGTAAGATTCCAAAAAAGGGTCCTGAGACCGATCCTTTAGGACAATCCTTTTCCAAACTATAGTATTTTGTAATATTACATAGAGAAAGTTATACAGTGCAAGAATGCAAAAACCCTTGATCAGGTAGAAGATGTTCCTAGGTATATTAGCACGTTTCAATAAATTTATAACTCTTTGCCACCAAGCATTATCATACTGGATTGTAACTCAAAACAAATACAAAGACATTTCTTGGAAAATACATTACATTTTATCAAAAAAATAGGATAGCTCTGAGCCTTCACGGGAGCATTCGTTAAGACAGGTGCATCGTCCTCCAAAAGATGCTCTCCGATTATAACAAAGAAACTGCTAGAGTCCTGGCTTTCATCGCCATCTCACAACTATTAGGTTTAATCTTCAGGGAGAATACATCAACTACAGCATCAATACAGCAGCACTTCACACAACACACATAGTGTGCTACGAGCTAACTAACCTGTGAGATACTGTGGATATGATTAGTATTCAGCTCTTAGATGTCGACAAATTTTAAAGAAGCTTAATGAACATCAAAGGATTGATAGTCGAATACGCATCGACAATGCATCCGTGTAATAAAAATCCTATTAATTAAAAAAAGAAAAGACAAAGGTCTCAAAAAACAAGCTACAATCAGGATACATTAATTTCGTTGAAGCTAGAACGGTTACCTTCAGTTTTCCTTTTTAAAATTAATTTGTTAATATCGATACTGAATCGAAAAGACTCCATTAGTTTGATAACTTATTGCGATCGTCCATTTCTGAAAAGGATTGTATTTCCTGAAATGATATATTGTTACAAACAGGTTACTTGCAAACTTTAAAGAAGATTTTAATGTTAGTTTCTAAGACATTAAGAATTTGTATGACCAGCACAGTGTTTAGAACCGTTGAACTCCAATACTCCTCAGTTAGATATTATGATGCAAGAAGAGTTGATTGTATTGAAAGATGGTGCTTAAGCCCATTTCTTATTTCAAACACATGGCTACGCTAAGTTTTGGAATTTAAAAGTCATCCAAGAGTAACATCCATCTTAAAATAAAAATTATTACAGAACCAACATTATTGACGTTTCCCTATTCTTGTTTAGGAAAAGCAGGATTTAGTAGAGTCAATAATTTACTACGAAAAACAAGAAACAGTTTGGATATTTTTGAAAGAAGTTATTTAAGAATTAAATTAAGCAATTTTATCCGACTATTAAAAAACTGCATCAATACATCAAGCGCAGTCATCATTCTAATTGAAATATAATTTTTGCTCAACCAGAATCTGCGATGTTGTTTTTGAAAATTTGTTTCTATTTTTAAAATTAAAAATAGTAAAAATGCAAAAAATTATATAACATAAATCTAATAAGCCATTTCTTTTCAAACCCTTGTTCATATTTAATCTGACTGTTATCTTTAATTTTCTTTAATTACTTGCGTTATGATTCGGTTGTATGCTGTATATTAGGTTTGAGAAACACTGCATTTATGCAATGAGCATACTATTTTATTGACTGCTCAATAATTCCCGTTGTAGCATCTTCAACAAATTTTACACTAATCAGTTTCATTCCTATACCAAAGAGAGCTTCTATTTCCCACTCTTCTCGAAGCTTTCGAGCAGACAGCATGGGCAATACTTTATTTGCATCTGATGTGTATGAAGTGCTGTTTCTTTCTCTGATTTTATACCTAATGCTTATAAATTCTAAAATAATATTTACATTTATTTAATAATATTTTTAATTTCGGGATTTAATAATAGGTTCCGATTTATGCATTTCGTTTTAGCAAATATTTTATTTTATTTTTTTTTAATTTCGCCTCTTTTCCCCGAAAATCCTTTTTCTCATCCTCTGAACAGTATACGAAATGTAGTGTTGCTCATATATTTGCTGAGAACCAGGCAAGGGGACGAGAATACTGCAGATTTCGTAAGTTGTAGGTTTCAAAATGCAAGCGAAGTGGCAATCGTAATGTAACTGAAGGATAACATTTCAGACTTGCCCGTTATTATCTACCCACGTACACGTATTGCTTCTTTTAGGAGAGATAAAATTAGACATAAGGACTGGAAATGTTCATTTCAGGAATTTATATATAAATATATATCCTTAGATTACAGGAAAATATCAAATTCATAATTCATAGCCTGGCGTTGTTGGTAAGAAATCTTGGTTATGTTTTTAAACTTTTTTCCGTTTATTGCTTCTAGTACTCAGCCTATTTGCATTATTAGTATGCTACTACGTTTCACTTCATTAATAAAGTGCACTTCTCATTCTCCCTTTAAATCTTATTTCAATCAATTGCAGGTCCCAGACGTAAACTTAGTGATGTTACAAACACGTATAAAGTACAGAGGGTTATAGTGCAAAGAAAAATAATGATTGGTATTTCTACAATCGTTTAAAATAGTATTTATACTTTACAGCGCAAGAAATGCATTTCTTCACATCTCACTGGTATTTTGCCTGTGAGGTTAAAATGCCAATATTCATAGCTTCCACAGTCGCGGGAGATAGCTTTTAATAATACGCATATACATCCCTTACATAATTTAATTTAGTAGTACAGTATATGAAGTATTGTAGAGAATATAATACTTTATTATATAAATTGTGATAGTTCTGTGAATTTGAAAACTCATGCTTAGTTTATAATATTGAAATTTTGCGTACTTACAAAGTGCAAAATCAGTATCAAATCACATGCAATAATACAGGGCGCGTCAGAAAAATGTATACACACTTTGAACTGTCATAGAAAATTTATTTTCAAGCCTACAAGATTAAATTTCTTGGAAAAGAAAGACTATAAGTCCAGTATGAAAAACACATACTTTCTGTTAAACTGAACGTTCCAAATGGTGTTTAAAGTAATTGTTCAAAATGGTAGCCTTCAGCATCGACATTTCTGAGTACGAATCACGACTGGTTCCATACTTCGTACCAAAGTGCCCAATGGGATTTTTGCACACACAGCTTGAATCTCATCCCAAAATGTGTCAAGGTTAAGTGGTTTACGACAGTACACCTCATATATTACTGCGCCTCCATAAAATATCGAACAGTGCAAGGGCTGGTAAGCGCGCAGGAAACTCGATTGCTTTCCTGCGTCCTATCGAATGGCCGGTACATTTTGTTCTAGGTATGCTCACACATTCCCATGATAGCACGGCAGAGTGCCATCTTGTTGATAATAAAACTTGGCATTACCGTACCTTGCCGAATGGCAGAAAAAATGGAATCAGCAAGCATTGTTAGGTGCTTTTTTCTAATTACAGTACCTTCAAAATACACTCACGTCCATAAATTAAAGATAATGCAAAATCAGGCAAAGGAAGAGTTAGAAGCAAAACAAATTTGATTTATTTATTAAACAAAAGGTAAAGAGCAAAAAAAGATGCTATATGTTTGATATTATTGAAAACGTTAGCGATTTTCTCTCCCTGGAGCAAATTACAAAAAAAACCTGTTTACAAAAAACCAATATTACATGGCTGGTATGATTGTTAATACATTATATGTCTCCCAGACGATGCAATACAGTCCGTACAACGCCTAGGCATGCTGAGTATCAAAATATCGATCTGATCTTGGATATTACACCACTCAAAAAGCAATGCTCTCCGAAGTTCCGTTAGACATGTAGGAGGAGGTTGACGGGCTGCAACTCGTCGGCCAAGCATGCCCCACATGTGCTCTACTGGATTCAAGTCCGGTGAGAATGCTGGTCAGTCCATACGGGTGATATCTTCCGATTGAAGGCATTCGCTTACGATGTTTGCACGGTGAGGACGGGCGTTGTCATCCATAAACACAAATTGTGCGCCCATGGTGCCCCGAAACAAAAGTACATGTTGTTCCAGAATGACGTCTCATTAGATTTGGCTTGTCATGGTCCCAATTTGAACATGCAGGTCAGTTCTGGAACCCAGAATAAGTCCACCCCAAACGAGCACCCCTGCACCACCGAAACGGTGTCGTTCAATGATGTTTTCTTGTGGTAACGGGTACCTGGAGCTCTCCATATGAAAGTCCGGCGAGAATCAGACTGCAAGTTAAACCTAGACTCGTCGAAAAACATCACACAAGCCCACTGTTGCGGTGTCCACACTGCACTACTCCAGGCTAACCGCAGGCGACAGTGAGTTGCAGTAAGTAAAACACATCTGACAGGTCTACGAGCGTATAGACCAATCTTCCCTAAGCGTCTGTACACGGTCTGCCTTGAAATTGTCGTACCAGTGACTGAAGAGAGCTGATGAGACAGGTCTGAGTCTGTGCTCCGCCTGTTTTTTTTTGGCAGTAACTGCCAAATAATGGTCCTCATTCGACGTTGTAACTCTGGGGCGACCTGTGCTGTAACGTTTACTCACATTACCATCATCTTGGAATCGTTGCCAAAGCCTGGAAATGACACTCTGCGCAATTCCAATTTCGTCTGATACTTCCAGTTGGGTACGCCCGCATTCCAGACGGCCAATAATTCTACCACGTAAAAAATCATCCAAATGTGTCCTTTGTGTCATAACTATTCGGTTATTGCACTGAAATGCTTATAAAGCGCCTACGAATAATTTTACTTCTTTGCCTGTATTCCTTATATATCACTCTCTTACACTCTCGTTATTGGGACGTACCATCGGTGTCATCTGGTTATTTCCTGAAATTTGCATATGATTCTTGAAGATGTGTGTAGTGATTTTATAGGTGATATATTTATTTTAGAGTTTGATTTCCGCGTGACTCCGAATTATCTTTAATTTATGGACATGAGTGTACAAAGGCCCAATAAGTACCTTAAGAGACAAACCACACCACACATTCACATCGGGCAAATTCACAGCCCTTCCAACAGTTATGTGGGGATCATCTTCAACCCAGTACACATAATTATGCCTGTTGACAGCTCCATTAAGTAAATTGTGCTGCATCCAACCAAATAATGCTACCTATAAATCCCGGTTAAATTGTAAACATCTTCTGAACCCATTCACAAAATTGTACCCAACACCACTCAAGACCTTACGCCACTCGAGTTTTTTATGGGGCAGAGTAAAAGATAATTGCTGTTTCGTCAACCACCTAGCCTTGACACGCTTTGGGATGAGATTAAAGCAGTGTGCACAGAAATCCCACTGGACACTTGGCTGCGGGAATCAGTCGTAACTCGTACTCAGAAATGTAGAAGGTCACTATTTTGAAGATTTACTTTAAACAACATTTGTAATATTCAGTTTGACGAGAAAGAGAATTTATTTTTCAAACTGGACTATAGTGTAACTTTTCCTAGAAACGTAACATTATAAGTTGGAAAATCAATTTTCTATCACAGTTCAAAGTGTGTATATATTTTTCTGACGCACCCGTCATATCATGCAGTTAAGCATGTGATTGAAAGTTCATTTGTTGATTCAAGTTGAGGACTTCATTTGTTCATAAATTCATTTGTTGATTGAAAGTTGAGGAAGAAGAAAAAAGATGCAAAATATTTGTGGGTATTCAAAAACTGAGTTTAGAAAAAAGTTATTGATCCCATTATTTTAACTACTCAGAATAGAGAAAATATAAATTTTTGCTGAATCATGTTGAAATTAGATTATTCCTTTCAAATAACTTATTATCCTGAACAACGGATATATTTCAGCGATAATCCAACAAGTGAAGAAAATAATGGGTGGGAATATATAAATAAATATTGAATCTTGTTTTGAATATGACGGGTTTCTTTCAGTAAATTTGATAAATATTAAATCATAATGCTGCATAACTTAGATTTTCATGATTAGTACTCAGCTAAAAATATTAAATGTAATTTCTGTGACATAAAATTCTTCTAATCTTATTATTATTTAAAGATTTCAAACTATAGGACTCATTTTAAAAATAATGAGAAAGATTTAACTTTTAAGCGAAATATTTATAGATAAGACTACATCGGAAATAATAATACACACCTTTGCGTTATAATTTCCTATGTAGCTGTTAATAGTTCTTTTTATCAAAAATTCTCATATCAGACGTTTGTAATTATTTAATCAAAAGTGAATTGGATGTTCAAAATGCTTTGAGTTTAAGAGTAATTTCCAATATACTACGGCAGATATAAAAATACAGAATAAAATTCATTAGTGAAACTTTAAGCTTAATTTGTCTTTGCAGACGCTACAGAATCCAACGTGCCTTCATTTTAAAATTAGTTTAATGTTCTACTTTTACATGAGACATCATAAACAAATATAAAAATATCATTGATATATATTATAATAATCTTGTCGCAAATAAACTTCTGTAAATTCTTAATTAACTGAATACATTTTAAATCTTGAACTTCTTTGCAAATATAGATCATATTACATTACAATAAAGCTTTAAATACATTATAAGGAGTTTTACTAAAGTGTTATCTGAAATAACACAATTGCACTCGTGCGCAAAATTAAGAGAATTTGCACATTATTCTTAATTTCTGAAAAACAATGGAGAGATTTCAATGAAATTTGGTACAAATATACATTTTGAACTCAGAAAGATATAAACTATTTAAAAGTCATTTTATGTGTGCATGATTATCAGTGAAGCTCATAGCGCAGAAGCTTCCAAAATCCACGCTATGATATCAAAATGAAAATGAGTCTGATATGCAGTAGGGTCCTTTGTCACAGAAAGATAGGTCGCGCAGCGTAACGATCCAGTAGTTAGGGAGCAGCTGATGACATCCTATAGCAGTGGATTCCACTCCTGCTACAAGACAGTTTTTTCAACCCCGGGATGATTCTGGTAGGGTGATAGTGAGATGCATTTGTTCTCCCAAGAATGTCTCAGACATGCTGTATAGAGCTGACGTCTGCATACAGTTTATAAGGTATATCTCCTACATTCTTAGCGTGCCTTCGTGGTGTAATGGTCAGCACACTGAGCCGGTATTTCAGAGGTCCGTGGTTCGATTCCCGGCGAAGGAATTGCATATTTTTCATGTCTCCTGCTACTAAATAACCTAATGTCTCTACACTGGCGCCCGAACTAAAAGGGTTGTGGATGATGACTCTCTACACCCAGGATTTGGCGACTAGGTCCCCTAAAACCCTAGTCGCCCTTTAAAAAGGGGAGTATATAAATATCTCCTATGGAGTATATAAGGTATATCTCCTACATTATTAGCGTGCCTTCGTGGTGTAATGGTCAGCACACTGAGCCGGTATTTCAGAGGTCCGTGGTTCGATTTCCGGCGAAGGAATTGCATATTTTTCATGTCTCCTGCTACTAAATAACCTAATGTCTCTACAAGTTAAGATCAGAAGATCCGGCTGGCCAGTCCATACGGCGAATATCGGTATTTTTCAGGTAATCGTCGACCAGCTGAACCCTATATGGTGAGCATTATCGTCCATTAACAGGAACCTAGGATCACCTTCGCCCCTGAAAAATCGAACATAGGGCTTTACGATCTCCTTTCTGTATCTCATACCAGTCAGGGAGGCTTTTTTTAAAAGTTTCTTACTTTTTTAAGCTTGTATGTTTGAAATTCGAATAGGTGGTAAAGTTACAGCATTAGAAAGGATGTTTGATGGAATGTGGTCCTCCTAGTTTTACTTATTTTTTACGTGTTCCGCCCTTAGGCATCATATGGCAAACAAGGGACTTTTTAAAAGGAACTGGCTCGCATCCACGTTACACGTGGGGAAAACAACGAAACCTCTCATTCAGCCAGCTCATTGGCCGGTACTCGAATCCCGAACCTAATTACTAGTGTTCAGCAGCTCTTACAGCTCAGCCGCTATTTGCGGTGATTAATAAATAACAGGTACTTAAATTTAGACGTTGATGAGAGTCGTCTTAGACTACACAGTCAAATAAATAAGCCATCAACTGACTCAGATAACTTAACCTCGTAAGTCTATACCAGTCGGTTGTAAGAGTATGCAAATCAAAAGTAATTACATTTAGATACAGCTAGTAAAATTCTAACAAAGTTACGCGAGTGCCAGCTTAAATGCACTTAAAGCTAATTTGCCTTCCGGTGAGGAAAACAGAAAGAAAAAATTAAAGAAAAAATACACATCGTAATAATTAACATAAGAACTTACATCACTATAATGCATGATTACATAGTTCAAAAGAAATTCTAAAACAGTCAAATTTTAATTAATTTTAGTAAAATTTTAATTAATTTGAAACGGTATAATTACCTGAAAAATTGGGTGGGCATATGCATGAATATTCATGTTCCTCCGATAAAATACATGAAGCACCATTTAAGCAAGGTATACTCGTGCAACTGTCATCATTACATTCCTCTGAAAAAGAGTAATTTATACAGCAGTTCATGAAAATAATCAATATTCAAACATTAAATTTGGCTGATGATTAATATAATATTAAAAATGCAGTGTCATAGCAATAATTCTTATAAAAAACTTGAAAGTATTGATTTTACTGATAAAACGTATTTGCATAAGTATTGTCTCGATCAGAAATCAGCCTGTAGCGAAGAGTGAACGTTATTTAGTGCTGTTTGCTGTCGCTAGATTTGATCTGGTTGATTTTGTGACGCCATTAATATCTGGTGACGGATATCCTTTGGTTGGCTCTCTACCCAGTTCTGAACTATTAATGGTGATGTTCGCAGATAGATGGCACCTATAACGGTTAATGTCATTAGCTGTTTTGGGCGAGAACTTGCTACCTTTTGATTCGTAGCATAGCTGCATAGATAGTAGCATAGATTCGTAGGCTACTGTAAAACAGTCGTCTAAACAGTTCTCAGTTTGGAGTAATGTCTTCTGCGCGGCGAGCAACGCTGCTAGAAGTCTAGTAAATTGCGAAGATTGTTCTTTGATTAAGCATAGAACCAACACGTTTCTCAATCAAGTCAGTTTTAACCACCTACCACTTCCTAGTGCTGCATACACTGCCTTGATATCATACTATGAGAGTAGCAGCTCTGGGGGCATAATAACACGAACCCGGTTCGTACTGCCAGAAAGGGCAGCCTGTGCTGCGTCGAACAGCAGTGGTATCGGAGATCCGAACAGGTAGCGCAAAGCCAAATACACGAAGTTCACCCTCTTGTAGTCTCCGCGCACCCAAGGTAAGACGAATCCTCAGTGTGCCAGTTCAGAAGTTTAAGAAAACGTTCTTTTAAAGTTTGCATTCGGGAACTGAGGCATGCGTTTTGTAGCAAATGAATTTGCATATCCCTTTTCCAAAGTGATTTTGAATATCTTCCGACTTTACGGAAGACAGAAGGTGTGACCTCGTTGTGTCATTTTGTGTGAAGGCGCGCCTAATAAAACAGTTAATATTTAGTCAATATGTCTGCGGGATAGGACATTCTCAAAATCGTAGTTTATGAAAATTTAGTTTTTTTATTACACATAAAATAAGGAAATGAAAAATGGGAACTATGTGAAGAACTAATTATCTTATATAATAAACTGCATTTGTTAATTAATATTCTTCATGCAGCACTTTGCTTCTGTCTACACATTACTGAATTCATAAGCTTGAAATAAAACGAATTTAATAATTATTAGATTAGTTTTATTTAAGTTTATTATAAACAGAAAAATGAACACAATTTTAGAATTTGTTTTATTTAAGTTTATTACTACCAGTCAAAATTAGTAGTAGGTATACGAATAGTATCGTTTTTTAGGTATACGAATTTAAGTATACGTGACTTAACATTTTACCATTACCAAACTACTGCATTTTGAAGCTTTCATTTAGCTTCATAACTATTAGAAAAATTCTTGTTTAATACGAATATGTATTCCTTCATTTATTAAAATGCATTAAAATAAATAAATTGTTGAATGCAAGTTAATTTCATTTGAATATTTAAATAACTTTTAATTTAAATGCTGCTCCTCTCTAATCAAATTAAATATTGTAAGGGAATACATAGAATTCAGGCGTACTCTCATCTTTTCGTAAATCTCGCAACCTAGTGCTTAATTTGCTAAAGCTTTTCCAACATCAAATTACATCAACGAATTTCAAATTCATATACCAACATTTTCATTGGATAAAAATGATGAAACAAATGATTATGGAAAAGTTAATTCATTAATGTAAAATCTTATGAATTTTTAAATGTCTTGAAAGTTATTATTTGTTTCGTGATTTCCTTTTAAAAATTATCCTAAGTTTGTTTATACTAAACAAATTAAATATACTATTGTTAAACAAAAATTCGTTATGTCATTTAAATAATTTATAGACACATATTTAATGTCAGCGCTTTTTAAATTCGCAGTTCAGAGTCTGCAATCTAGTTTGGACATATTAAATATAATATTAGAACTAAAAACAAAACCGTTTTTTTAAATACATTTTTACGTAATTACGTAATTACATTTTACGTAAATTAAATTTAAAGTGAAATGTACAACGAACGTTTTGTTTCTAAATGGTCAAAATATTTCTCATATTAATATGAAATTTGATTTATATCAAAGAAAATATAAAAGCTATAAATATTAATTACAAATATAAACAATTTTAAATTATTAAGTAAAATTCGAACTTTCCAGTGCATGGTGAGGTTAAAAAGCGATTACCTCTTGAAATGGAGTTTTCAAATGTCTCAAAGCCAAACATATTTATGTACAGTAAGCAGTACATGGCCCATGCAATACGTATTCACGCCATGTATCGTAAAATACGACACATGGCGTGAATATTTACCACTGTAAGAATCAATAAAATACATCATGGATTACATCTGTTCAATATTTTTGCTTAACTCAGTCAATTAACAAACGTTATAATCATGTGATTCATTGTTATACAGGATGTCCCATCAGGACCTCCTAAACTCTGCACAGCCAGATTCCTCACTTGGAATACATAAAAATGTCCGAAGCTATGCACCTGAACGATCCATTGTTTTTGAGATAAATGCAAAAGAAAATTATGACGCCATATTCGATGCAAGGGACAAAGATTAGTATTTGAATATGTTTACATAGTAAGATGTTTAAAATGTTCACGACACATACCGAGACATGCGTACCTGCGCTATGGAATGAGGTCAAGTTGTCATTTCAACCGCATTTAAAAGGCTGCATCTAGTAGCAACCGGTAATCTTCGCATGATAATAATATATTCCGTTCGTGAATATTACCACATGTACATCATTTTCGGTCAGCGTAACCGCAGTGCCTTACGAACTGCCAGGGAATGTGTCCTTTGCTAGGCATCAAGTCGTCCTCCCGATTCAAAAGCCATCCGCAGGTTGGAGGGCAGACTGAGAATTACTGGAAGCGTCCACCCGGTACATAATCTCTACAAAACTGGTGGAAGAACGTATGGTGGGCTTGAGCCAACATAAAAAGAGACATTATTTCGAACAGTGGAAGAAAGTCCCGAGCTGAGCACATGCGCACTAGCCAGGGAACTGAACGCGAGTAGCAGTACTGTGCACAGATTATTACAGTCACAGGAGCTATACCCATTTCGCTACACACGTGGACGAATGAAGCATGTTCTACACGTGACGAGGTCTTCAACAATCACAACAGCCATATGTGATCAGACACCATTCCTCATTTAATCTGCTGGCAAAGACATCAGAATAATCAGGCCCATAAGTGTGTAGCCTGGCGTACTAAAATATCGCATGTTTTGACCACATCCGCTGCCTGAAAGGCTCACGGGACATTCATACATGGTATTTCTAGGTGATGTCGTAATATAGTTCCTAGATGATATACCTTTAACCCAATACATGGCCTATGATTCCAGCATGATGGAGCTCCGGTGCATTTTAGCCCTTCTCTACATGATTGGCGGAATACGGAATACCCAGGCCGCAGGACTGGAAGTGCGGTTTTATAACAGCCACCATCTTCAGAGCTTACACCTTTAAATTTCTTCCTATGTGTCAGCTAAAGCAATTGGTTTTGGAGGCCTCGTTATTAAGGAAACTGATTTAGTTGCTTGTCTTCATGTTGTATGTACTTCGACGAACACCGCGCTGCTGCACTGTGTGCTATCAGCCATTCCTAGGCACGCGCATCGATATCTCGATATGCGCTGTGGACATTTTGAATATCTTCCTATGTAAGCAAATTCAATTAATGGTATTTAAATTTCCAATAATTTTTTTCTTGCACCAGGTATGACGTGTTACTATAGTTTTGCATTTATCTCGGAACCTATGCGTTGCGCAAGTACAGCTCTCTGGGCATTTTGTTAAATCCAAGCTAGGAATCTGGCTATGCAGAATTTGGGCTGTGTTGGTGGAGCACGTTGTATACAGTAAGCCTGAAATAAATAAACAGAATAAATGTTTATAAATCGAAAACTGTTTGCTTTTATCAGGCAGCTTTTATTATTTTTCTGCAGAGGAACGTCTTCCAGTCTGCGACTTCTGCTCTTGTTTGTTCTCGTAACTTCAGCATAATATATAAAGAATTAAAATTTTAATTGAAAGTAGGACATAAAAGGATTTTTTTAATTAATTCTGTCTTCTTAATATTTTGCTTTTATCAGGCAGCTTTTATTATTTTCCTGCAGAGGAACGTCTTCCAGTCTGAGACTTCTGCTCTTGTTTGTTCTCGTAATTTCAGCATAATATATAAAGAATTCAAATTTTAATTGAAAGTTGGACATAAAAGGATTTTTTTAATTAATTCTGTGTTCTTATTATTTTAAAAATTAAGAATTTTATTACTTAACTTATGCTTATAACATTACACAGTTTTCTCATTCTTATAACTTCGTTTATGTTCTATGTATTTTAAATCACGCGACTTATTCCATCTTATTTTAGCATTTATTTAGCCCCAAACAGAACATATCGAAAGAAAGCACCAACAGGATTCATTACACATTTTAAGAGAATTATTTTTTATATATCTTTTAAAATATTTATAAATATAATTTACTTCTAAATGCGTACTGAAAAGGCATATGTAGGAAGAAAAAAATCTCTTGAGCATAACTTTTGAGACAGTAGAATAATATGGCCGTCAATTAGATATGAAAAGTTTTTTGTGTGCTCGAAAATGCAGAAATTAATTTTGTTAGTTTCGCAAAGCGTCCTTTTAGAACACGGTATAGACGAATACCTGTTTCAGTGTTCATTTGATCTTTCAGAAGACAAAAACAGGTACGTTGTCTATCAAGCAAATTAATCATATTGGTCATGAAGAAGTCAGGATATAACAACGTATGAGCTACATCAAGAACTGCGTGTTTTTTCCTCACCTTTCTACAAGTTTGGATGACAACAACGCATCAGAATAATGCTACTTTTGTTGACATGGAGGTGTTACGACGTGCTGAGAAAGAACCTGTTATTCTCATTGATACCTATCGTATTACAGCAAAGTTACACATAAAATGTTTGTAGCTTAGCAATGTAAATTTCAAGATATAAACTTCTAATTGTATATGCATTTTAGCTGTTCTTTTAAAACTCGTATTTTTATAAAACTTTGAAAGTGATATTTTTTATGCTAACTCTGCATTACAATAGTGGAGCAAATCTCATTGCAGATATCACGAGAGAAAATAATGAAAATATTTTATGCTAACTACGAGTAATACATTAACTTAAACTGGTGACATATATTGAGTATATGATCATATTTTTTAAAGCAAATGTGATTTCCTTTTACGGATGTACAGTTTCTTAAAAGTCATTATGATAGTTCCGTGCTGAATTATAACACAATTTAATAAATCTTATTCGTACAACTTTAAGATATTTAATGCATATATGCATAAAGTTTCTTCACTTCCTTTATAAAAATATCTATATGATGGAAGAGATTTTATAGAAAGGAATATATTCCGGATTATTCCCTCTAAACTGTAATATTAGAAAATGCAAGACAGAATTTCACTTTCTGTCGTGTCAAAAATAGCATTAAATCTAAATCTTGTTTTTTTTTCTAAAGTTCTATACAAAAACTACGAAATAAACGCGAGATTTTAAAGATTTTCCAGAGAGTTGAGTCTATCGAAATACTTAAAATAGCTTTCCGACTGCTGTGAGAATTTTGCATATGTTGCTGTTTCTTTAAACTGCGAAAACAGCAGCCAACTACGAAAACATAATGCGCTTCAGTTTTTTATAACAAGCGTGGGATACAGAAACGTAAATACTTACGTATTTCTTGCGCTTTGAGGACTTCTGTTCCAGGATATTTTAAATCTACGAATTTTCGCCCAATTTTAAAATGGCGAATGCATCCAATAAAACCTGTAGATACACCTATGTTTTCAAAAATCCTATAAAAGATAGGTTATTTGTTACTACATGTATATTTCAATAAATGCAATTTAATAAAATCGGAAATATCACTAGATATGCTAGAAAGTTCATTTTAAATATTTATGTATTTATTTAGCTTGAAAGGCCATTTGTTATTACATCTATATTTCAATAAATAACTTAATAAAATCGCAAATATTACTATGTGTCAGAAAGTTCACTTTAAAGTGTTTATGTCTTTATTTAGTTTGAAATTTTTAGTAAAAAGATGCGTATTCTTTTAATATATCTCTGATGAACTGCTATAAAAAATCCGATCATGCCATGAAATGAAAAGACTACTTTTCCTTTCAGAAGAAAAAATATTACTACAAAATGAGTATGCAATTCTTTATAATTGCTCATTAAAAAGTCTTTTTTTTCTATAAATCAAATTGCTGACACTTGCGACATAATGTTCGCCAGAAATGGGCTCATTCCGTCGGTCATTTAGATATCTCATCACAGAAAGCGTTGACGATAGTGCACCAGAGGAAACGATCGATATTACTCATGTGAGTATGAAGCCAGTACACATAAAAATAAAAGAATCTTATCGGATTCGAACCCGCATTCTGGAGTAGCAGTCAATTTTTGCTAACCCCGCAACCCATTTGAAAGATTAAACGCATTGTAAATGGAAATTAGAATAATAGAATATATGTATTATGAATTCTTTTTACATGCTATTACAATTAAACATAGAAGTATCAAAAATGTTTTAGAATAGTGATTTCTTTTCTCGAATTAGAAAAAAAAATGTAAATAATATCAGGTTAAAAAAGTTCCTTTTTGCCTTTTTTAAGT
>KK117429.1:850020-874003 GCA_000611955.2 Stegodyphus mimosarum | reverse complement strand
AAACGGTAATACACGATCAAAGAATAATATTTAAGTATCAATAATTTTTTGTTTTAATGCATAAAAAGTAGTAACAGAATAAAAAGCAATCTGAAAATGGTTTGTTTAACACTTAAAAATCTCCAAATGTGGTGTATTTACATTTCATTATTAGTAATCGTAAATTGATAGGTTGAAAATGACATGCAAATGATTTTGAAGATATATTTTATCTACAACGATATGTTATGTCTACAGTATTCGGCTTCGGGAGGTTTTAAAAAGGTATGTTTTAACATAATAATATTGAAATATTGAAAATATTAAACTGACTCTACGTTTTGTAAAATATTTTACATCTTGCTTTTTATAATATAAGATGAAAGTAGTATCCTAGAAGTAGTCCTAGAAACGACATCAGATAAAGATGAAAATGCAAAGTATGTTACGAATAATGTTTAACTCAGGTTAACCGCACGACTTTATGCTTGATTCATTCAATAACTTTATACAAATTGAACTTTTTGTGATACAGACTATAGATTACATCGACAAACTACTATTAATTCAGTGCTGCAATGATTTCAATTTGACTCAAGTTTATTCCTTGATATAAATCAGTGAAACAAAATAACAGCTAGTATCTTGGACTTACTAAAAAGACTGCAGTAAATGAGAAAAATGTACTAAAATGTGAAATTTGCATGAAATATGAATGAACTTCTAGAGTCGATGTAAATGTTATTTACCATGACACGATTTTGAAAAGATTGGAAAAGAGCCTGTTGTAAAAGCATCTCGATAACTTAATTTTGAAAGATGATTTATTTTACACTTAATCAGAGTTAGAACTTGGGGTTTTCAATTTACGTATTAAATTTCTTTAGGGAATGTTCAATTTGAGTTACTTAAAAGATCAGTGAAAGTTACATCTTTTTAAGTGCTTACCAACTATAATCACTGTAGCTCTGGAATTAATTTAGCATATTAAACTATATAAGGTATCTCTTCGTGGTGTAGTGGTCAGCACGCTCGACGCATAACCGAGAGGTCCGTGGTTCGATTCCCGACGAAGGCGTTGCTCATTTTTCATCACTCCTACTTCCAAATAAATACTTAATGTCTCTGCAATATAATACGTAAATACTGAATGGCCTCTAAATTAACTTATAATTATGGTTAAATAAAAGCCATCGCGATATGTGAAGCGTTGAACTTGTTAGTGTTGTTATTTATTCATTAGAAGCTTAAAAGATAAAGGAACTACATTTTAGGTTACTAACTAACTGTTTAACTGTAACTGGAAAAGAATTTCAACTTTGTAGTTACTTTTATAAACTGAGGTTATTTCTATTTACTTGCTTTATTTAGTTCTACAACTGAAGTATGCCTAATAATGTTGGCCATACTATACTTTTTATTATTTGGTTAATTTTATTTTATCCATATCAATATTTGCTGTTAGTTATAAAAATCCAATTAGAATTCTAAATCAGACTTCAGCTAATTCAGGAATTTATAGTTCTTTACTCGAGGAATACATTAAGCACTTGGTTATTACATAATGCATCATATATAATACCACTTTTGACTCAGATTTCCTGCGGAAACTAATAAAAGATCCTCCAGAATCTTCTAGAAAGATGTGACTTTTATTATTTTTTAGCTAACGGAGAGTGGGGATGGCTTTATTATTTATTTCAGGCTCAAAATAAGCGTATTTCTGCATTATGTCAGTGTCTGGTAAATCTTCCTCGGAAAAAGATTCAGGACGGAGTTGTTTTCTCTCGTATTAAATTTACTCCATTTTGCTTCATGCATTTATTAGATTTGCCGAAACATGAAGCAGAAGCAATCTATTATTTCCAAAGCATGTGGTATATTACCAAAAATTCGCAAATGTTCCAATTGTCACACAATGAAACTCGTACACAGAAGATACACGATGGAAACGTCATTTCAACAACTGCCAACAAAGTGCCAGAATAAGAGGCAGTGGAAAGCTGTCTAATAATCTGATGTGATTTTGAATTCTGCTCACCGGAAATTAGAAAACCTGCTCAATCAATTTCTTGATGTCAAAAATACAATTTTTCAGGTCACTATTTTCTGGTGATAAATCGGCGAGCACCGGCTAAAATGAATTGTATATTTTCTCGAGATGATTACCTGAAATCTAATGTTGACTTTATATTCAGGAGATATGGACTCTGTTAAGCAACTCAGGTAATTTCGATTAGTGTGATAGTTAAATTAGGTTTACTATTTTCAGGTATCCAATGTGCCACTTGTTATGTCTCTCTTTAAAAATCATCTTTAAACCCCTGTTTGAAAGAACAAAGTAAAGGTAATCAATGCTAGATGTTTTTAATTTTTTATTGTATGAAAAATTAGATGTATCAGTGTAATGCAAAATACATTATTAATCTTCCTTATTCTTTCACTCAAAAAATGCTGTCTCATTAAGACACTTATCAAGGCGGTTTATTAGCCGATTTTATAAAGTTCATTGAAGGAACCATCTGCTCTCAAGCTTATGAGAACCAAACATTGTAAGCAGTGTTACTACAAATTGTTTTATGGCGAAATTGTTTGTGGCAGATTATTCCATTCTACAAGAAATAAGTTTTCTAACTTTTGGATGCAATATTTGGAATCCGCACACTCCACTTCTTCTAATGCGTCTTCAGGTTTGAAACATTTCTTCACCCAAGTAGAATTTTCTTGAAATTCTGTCAATTTAATATGTACACTGCGCAAAGAAAAAAAATGGGGCAGTTATATATCTCTCGTTCTACTGGGCCGATTGAAGAAATTCAAATTGCGTTTTTCATGTCTCGAAAGCGCGACTTAGGATATGTATTAGATTTATATATAGCATTGTTTAAATATAGATACTTTGACACAAAATCGGGCTTTTTCTGCAATGACATGCCAATTTTTTTCCATATTTCAATTCTACGACTCAAATTATGCCAAACTGCCAAGTTTTGTAAAAATCGCACGAGTAGTTTTTCAAAAATTATCTCTCAAAATTTTAGCTCCTCAATGTTAATTGAATTTGATATATATTTATTAATATCTCTTTTTTTAAGAAACTTATTTGATTCCTCCTTACACAGTTCTAAATTTAGGTTCATTCCAAACAAAAATCTCCCATTTTTTATGATTTATTTTTAAAATTTGTATTTTTAAATAATTTTTATAAATTTTTCGAAACAAAATTTGAATTACAACCTATACAATTTTTACAATCATCTTAAAGCAGATTTATTTCTCAGCAAAACTGCAAAAAATTAGAACTTTTTATTCAAAATTTGCGAAGGTATACATGAATTTATATATTGGCGCTTTTTGAAATTTGGCATATTTGTTGAAAGCGATAATAACGAAAATGTGGTTTACGCACTTTGTTAAAATTATTTGAAAGTAGAACGATGTGACTGTTTTCCTCTTATCCACAATGTAGAACGGCAGGAACAATGTGACTTTTTTTTACTCCGCTGCACAATGGAAGGGGAGGAAACTAGGTTGCCACATATTAAGAAGTTCGCCAAGTGAATTATTCTTGGTTCAAACTGGAAAAAATTCGCCATGTTAAATTTATGAATTTCTCCGTAAATTTTGCGCCAAATTTTACAAAATTTAATATTTAAGCATAGTTTGAGTCGCAGAATCGAAATATGGAAAAAAATTGCTATGTTATTTCAGAAAAAGTCCGATTTTGTGTCAAAATACTTATGGTAGAATGATGCTATGTATAAATCTAATATATATCCTAAGTTGCGCTTCGAGACATGAAAAACGCAGTTTGAATTTCGTCAATCGGCCCAGTACAGCGGGAGATATAGAACTGTCCCCTCCTTTTTTTTCGCAGTGTACGTTAAAAGGGGTACAAATCCGTACCCTTTTTAACTTTATTTAATTTAATTTTTAAAAAATTGTAAAAAATTTAAGTAAATTTTTTTTGCGCAGTGTACCTGTGTACCCATGGCGTGCCACCGAAATACCTGTCACGTGACATCTAATCACGTGCAATAGGTCTACCATCCCTCACCTAGGCGCAGCAGACTCAGAAGGAGGACAAAGACTGAGAGCTGAAATGTATGATATATTTATATTACTTATTTATATCAGTTCCAGTTCATAGAAAATTACACTTATCACACGTCGGAGAACAATACAGTGTGTTAGATTTAATTGTATTTCTGAAGTCAAATGAAGGGATCGGCAATATTAGTATTCATCTATGTTTCCCTTACGTCGACTCTGCCCCAGGCACATTTGTAATACATTTATACCTGCGAGTTAATGGTAATTACTATTTTGGATCACTTATGATTTGATAAATTGCTTTCAGTACTAGATTTACATATTAATTTACAAAAGCATAGTCCTAACATATCTTAATCTTACACACTTACAGCTTATTGGAAGTAGGAACATATCCAAGGAACAGATTCTCTCCAAGGTTTAGGGAATTTCTTGGACCTCCACTTTGACCTGTGATTCCATCCTGCCCATCCACAGACAACATCCCTTCACGTTGGTACCTTCTTGCAGTTATGCGATGAAATCTACCCAACTGTAATTTCTGAGATGAACGTAGAATTAAAGGCCCGCTTCCAAGGTCATACCTAAATATAGGGGCATTTTAATGAAACAGGTTCATGGTTGCTAGTATTTTTAAACAAGTAAATTTGTTCCAGCAGTAATCAGAAATATAATGTAATCAAATTTATGCAATAATAATAATTGCTAGCAAATGTAAGGAAATTATATTTAGTAAATTATAGAAACATTGCTTCAAGAAGAGATGTTCTCCCTTAGACATAGAGCTACAAGCTTTTAAAGCATAATATTATATGCAGAGTTATTATTACATAAGTTGAATGTACCAGTAATGGATCAATTAAAGGTCTTTAATCTGCTAACTTTGAACTATACATACTTTAGCAGAAATATGCTACTTTTTTACCATTCTTTAAATTCTTATGTATCATAACTATAATAGATTAAACTCGCAAACAAATTGCTTAAATTTATGTATAAAATTCAATTCGTGAACTGCTTCATGAAAACAAAATACTTCATAAAACGTCTTCAGAAATGAGTTAGATTTAATATTTTTTATTTATAATATTTACAGCCAATGTTTTACAATAAGTGTACATTACTTGGCAATTTTTGACTCTGAGATGTGATTACAGTTTCACTGCAACAGCATATGAAATAATTACACGAAATCATTGTTTTCCATTATAATGAAGACTTTATGTTTCATTCATTTCAGACACCAAAACATATTATATTGTCACTTAATTTGTAGAGACATTAGGTTATTTCGAAAGCAGGAGACATGAAAAATGAGCATTGCCCTCCCCGGGACTCAAATCTCGGACCTCTCGATACGCGCCGAGTGTGCTGACCATTATACCAAGAAGGCATGTTAAGAAGGCGGGAGAAATACCTTATATACTCCTCCTTTTAAAGGGCGACTGGAATTAGGAGACCTAACCGCCAAATCCTGGTGATAGAGTATTATCATCCACCACCTTTTATTGTTCGGGAGCCACTGTAGAGACATTAGGTTGTTTTGAAAGCAGGAGAGGTGAAAAATGAGCAGTGGCCTAGGCAGACCTCTTGATACTTCGATCCTCGGACCTCTCGATACGAGGCGGGTGTGCTGACCATTACACCACGAAGGCATGTTAAGAAGGCGGGAGAAATACTTTTATATACTCCCCCTTTTTATAGAGCGACTGGGGATTAGGAGACCAAATCACCAAATATTGGTGGTGGAGAATCCTCATCCACGACCTTTGTTTTTTAATTTGGGAGCCAATGTAGAGAAATTAGGATTTTTGATGCTGAGAGACGTGAAAAATGTACAGTGCCCTCGCCGGGACTCGAACCTCGGACTTCTCGAACACGCGCCGAGTGTGCAGACGATTACACCACGAAGGCATGATAAGAAGGCGGAAGAAATACCTTCTTAAATCAAATACTATATTTTTTTTGCATTTCGTTTTCCTTCTAAGAATGGTGCACGTATTAATTGTCCATACAGCACTTCATATACTTTTAAGTCAGATTCTTCTGCGTATCAATGTTAAGAATCGCCCCATTCTTCAGAAAAATTCAAGAAACGTTGAATGAAAATTTTGATGAAACCATTTTTAGCTGGCACATAAAATATTGTTACGAAAAATTCGGCGGTTGCGCCTGTATGTAAGCTTTCCGGCATAGCACTAGGGTTGCCATAAAATAGTGTATGGTAGGGTTGCCAGATTGGCGACTTTATCGCATATTTGGCGACCAAATTGGCGATATCCCGTGGTCCAATCGGGAAGCTTCTAGAATAACTTCCTGTCGAGATATTTCTCGAAACGTGTGGAACTTAAAGAAAAGCTATATAAGCCCTTGCGTTTCTGTGAGCAGTTAGTTGCGAGTAGATTGTGAAGATTGTGAAGTAGTGTGAGCGTTGTGATTATTGTGAGAATAGCTACGCGAGAGTTTTGTGAACGGAAAGCAATCGAGATAGTGCTTTGCCGTGAAGCTATCTTTACAGTATAGCTTGACAGTGTATTGGTGATTGTTCCACGGTGTTTTATTATAAGTTTAGTGTTGCCGTGAAGCTACCTTTACAGTTACAGCCTGAAGCTTTGTTGCTGATTGTTTCAGCGTATTTATTGTAGATTTTCGATGCTTTTAAAGGTAATTTTGGAACTGTGCTGTAAATAGTGATTCCTGTAAATAAATTGTGCTTTTTATTGTTCTGAATCGTGTTTTCATCGGATACTCTCAAATCCACGAACTCGTAAAACGCAACAATATCTATCCTTTAATGGAGCCCCATACTACTGACATGATATTTATAGGAATTGAACAACACATTACCATTTATATTTTTCATATGAACGTAGCAACGCTGATGCACGCAGGAGACAGAAACTGTATGCAGTATAGATAGTTACCGTGTCACAAGATCATGCAGGTAAGTAACTGTAAGGCTTTAAGGCATTCTTTCTGTTATTTTAAATAACGAGTTATTTTATGATTTAGATATGTGCTATCACTTCTATTTCCCTAGCAGAATGTAAATTAGTTAAGACAGAACGTTTTTCTGTCTCTCGAGGCCAAGTTACTAGGTTAGCTAGCTCAGATCAGACTGTTTTCTTCGACTTGCATTAGAGTTGCCGATATTTAAATTGTTATGCCTGTTAGAAGTTTGAGCCAACTTCACATAAAATTAATAATTTCGAATTGTCTGTTACTTACGTTTTATAGCCACAAGTGGTTGGCTGATTTGTAAGCAAGTTTTCGAGCGTTGATATTCTAGTTCATATTTAAAACGCGTCTGTTTTAAGACGTTTTTAAGACTTGTAGTTCTGTTCAGACGAAGCCATAATTCACTGCAAGTCTATCAAGCATTTGGACTTAGTTTATGCTAGCAAAGAATGTCAAAATTTATAAAGTCAAATTAAGTATATCTAAAGCAGCGTAGAGTGCGGGCCAGGGGAAAAAAGGCATTTTCCATAGTGAATGATGCATTTAAATATCAGTAAATGCATAAAATCTTCTCTGACACTTCAGTTCTTTAAAAAAAATGGAAGAAACATGAGGGAACTTAGGCAGTAACCTATATTGTTTCGTTCCCGACACCTGTCATTTCTTTCTTGCAACCACATTATAGATGCCTTGCCACCCACCGCACTAGTTATTTTCAAAAACGAATTTTGTTATTTTATCAAGGTGAAACGAGGTTTGCTTGCGGCATGCGGGCGGCAAGTTGAACATCGTCTTGTAAGATATGTAAGGAAAGGTTTCTCTTTTCATTTCCATTAGCTTTTATTGCCGTATTTCCTTCTATTACAGCACAGTGTTGCACTTAATTCCCATAAAGACAATTATAGCGCATTCTGTATTACTTCTGTATTGCTACGTAAGTTATTTCACGATATAAATTGTAATGCATTGATGTTAGGAAAATCATACGTCTTTCAATGCTAAACAATGCTTTCATTAAGTAGTTACCGTATATTCCGGTTATAACGTGCACTTTTAATACAAAATATTAGATCGGAATTCACGAAAGCGTCGGATATAAAAGTGTAATACACGTCGGATATAAAAGTGGTAAATTTAAAAATAAGGAAAAGATGAGCACACAAAGATTTGATTTCTACATGTATCTAAATGCTGTTACTGGATTTTATAGCGATTTTCTAGAACCCAATACCTTTTTCTAAGACAAGCCATTTCTTTACTTCTTTCCTCAAAGCACAATCATTCTTTGGTATATAAATTATTGCGATTTAACTTTTCTTCCATTCGAGTATAGGGTCACTTTAGTTAACCTGTTCCGCCAAACTAAATTAACGGCACTACAGCGTTAGAAGATCATCCTAGTTGTTGCTAACAATCTGACAGTTAGGTGGCATTTTTGCATTTACATTAATCTTTAGTTTCTCGGATATAATTATTTTCATTCACTTGCTTCATTATCTCTAAGATGCCCTTGTTGCAGTAATAGTCCATGAACAGTTTATTCACAGGACATGTGATGTAGTCGGAAGGAAAGAACTGCTGTCGAAGGTGTTCTGTCAGAGAGCAGGAGAGCAGGTAAGGAAGTGCGTCCGCGATTTCTCCGCGAAAACCGCAAGAACAGTTGAAGTTGCCTGAGGAATCGTCTGTAATACGCTGGGATTTTCTCCTGGTTGGTACAGGCCTGAAGGAAGAGTCGGTTGCATTTGAGCCTCTTGAGAGTAGGTATTGGGAAGATGTTGTAAGTAAATCTTCTTGTCTCTTCTTCCTGCCATCGTGATGACTATGTCTCTTGGAATGTTGTCTTGAGGAGCTTTTGCAACTTCTACGGAAAGCGGAACTTCCTTGTCAATTTCTGGTTTTAGAGCTGCGGTCTTAGCTAGCTCATCAGCTCGTTCGTTGCCTTGAAACTCCCACCAATTCCAAACATCCTAGCTGCAGTACAATTTTCATTTCCTTTCACAAACTGAATGACTCTGCATTTGAAATCAGCACTATGTTTGTTTCATTTGGCATAAGCCATATTTACTGCTAATACGAATGCCAGGTCAACTTTATTTCAGCTAAAGCAAATTATATTTACTAAAACCTTCGATCTTCACTTGAAAATCACAGCTTCAAATGACTACACAATGAGAAAACATCTCATTCCTAATTTCGGAAATTCATTCGGATGTGAAGTACATTCGTATCCCAAATTATTTCCCCATTTTCTCTGAACTCTAAAATAACATTCTTGTGCACATCTGCAATGAATACAACTCATTTCTTTGAAGAACTATTTATTCCCTCAAGCATTTCCCAACACACACATATGTTCCTCTTATCGCTTTCAAATTCAGTGCACCATTGTTCGAAAGCGTGTGAACAGTCTTCGAATGAACAACTTCAAAAGCTATTAGTATCGCACATGTATCTTTCAGATCTCTCTGTAACGAAAAGAGTGCGCGTTATACGGTGAATATACCTAATAATTGAACATTGTAGTTTGAAATTGCAGGTGCGCGTTATTCGCAGGAATATAGCGTACTATCTAAATATAACACTGCTCATGTACTCATACACATACACAGATAGACAGATAGGTAGAGTATGAAACAAAATTATACATATAATTTAACAGTTATATATAATTTAACATCTTTTCAGAGGGTCTTTATATAGATTTTAGAGTTGCAGTATTATTATAACACAGTTATAATTAATTACCAGCAGCTTGAATATATTATACATCTGTGAGTAAAAATAACCTATTATATTTTTTTCTGCTTTCATTTAACAAATTCATATATAATTGTTGTATGAAAATATATTAAACAACAGTATAATATTTTGTTACTAGAATTGACCCCATTATCGATCTAGTAGGTAATATGTGAAATGAAAAGCAATTGTTAACTATAGCATTATTTGCTAAATACATGATAAAAAATTTTAAATTCGAAGTTAAGCTGAAATTCGTTGAAACGAAGATGGTGATAGTACATGAAATAAACAGATCATTAAATTGTACCGATTGCATTTAAATATAACTTTACTTGTTCACGTATATCTTACTGGAATTCTCAGGAGATTCTAAATGATTTTGCTGAAATTCTAAGAAATTTTATTTTATTCCTAACTTCGGATACGTCTGCTGTACCAAAGACGCTAAGATGCTTAGAATAAAGTGGAATATGAATTTAAATAGTCTTCTTTCTGAAGTTCTTTGACGTAAAGTACGAAATAAACCCATTTTCGTAGCGTAGATATCCAAAATAAACTCATGTTAGCATCAGCTAACATTCTGAAATGCAAGGGAGAAAGATGTTTGAATGTGTACATCTCAAAACCTCTCTTTAAATAATATTTAATCTTTTATTTAACCACTTAACAGCGTCTTTTTTCTGACAAATTGAGTAAAAAAATAAGTATATTTTTGAGAAACAAATTTCTGTTGAAATCGATTATATAAACTCAAATCAAGAGTCAAAAGTATTACAATTATTGATTTTATGAAATAATTTTAATTTTTATTTAGAGGGAAAAAATTGCATTCTTACTTAAAGTTGGCTATTTCCCGGTGAAATAAGTGAACTGGATAGAACACGTTACAAGAGTGGATGTCCGAAAAGAAAATGTACAATTGTACTTATATCTAATATTCTTTTAAAATTCGGTTTTTGTATGGTAAATTTTAAAACAAGGAGACAAGCATAGTCCAACATCACAGTCGGGACAAAAATATCTTGTTTTCTTCCTCACCCGTTTTCCAGAATCATTTCTTTTTGAGCAGCACACAAAGCATTGCCTCGTCGGTCTGAATTTCGTTTTTCGACGTTGGTTCCCACTTTTTTGCTCTGCTTTTCCGTCGTATATTACTATTTCGAATAATCCGATCTGCATATTTATTTGTTTCGGAAACTATAATTTCAAGGAGATCATCATCAAAGAAAATATCAAGAAATTGTAGAGTTCCATTACTTAGATCAATATTCAAATGAACAGCTGGATTTGCAGTGACAGGAAATCGCGGTGGAGGTGAAAGAGGATTACTAATATCAAGTTCACAAAAGTTCCGAACTTGAGTTAGGTCATCCGAACTTTCTTTTTCCTCATCACTAGAGAAGTCCGAAAACGAACTTTCATCACTCTCAGAATCCTTTATAGAAATTTCAGATTTACTATCTGATTCAATGTTAGAGTTATCTTCTGTGATGAGCCACTCATTATCACTCATTCTTCTTTAGTACAGCTTCAAATTTAAAAGAAAGTCAATTTGCAGCTGCGATCTATTAAGCTAGTGAAAACAAAATTCGCGCCTTTTCCCGAGTAAAACAAAAGCGCCAAAATCATACCTCTACTGAACTACCAGAGTCATCTGTTAGAAACATTGTAAACTAAAGAAACAAAAAATTCGGGCAAATCATTGCAAAAGAGTAAAAAAAAATCAGTCGTACGAGCGGCGCCCAGGCAAAACAAGGAAGGCTCCTTTTCAAGCACCCGAACGGTGTTCGGGCAAAACTGGGAAGTGGTTAAGATACTTATGACTGTAAAAAGCAGCATATTTTTTACCTACAAAACTGTTCATTATATCATTTTCAGATAGCAGCTATAATATTATTTAAAAGCATATGCAAGTTACGCAGTCCTGAAACTACACAAGTCGCCATAGCTTTTGCTGTCTAGCAGTATTTAAGAAAAAAGGCATAGTCGATGACAGCTTGAATACGCTCATGAACTTAAATTATGAAGATTGATAAATGGTGTAAATACACTGAGCTTGATGAAAACAAGATTTACGAAATATAATAAGGCCAAAGAAACAGGCATTGGAAGCTGTGACTATGCTGAGTTTGTAACAACGATTCTGAGTTTTATCAAAATGAAAATTCCTTTAATATCCTTAGTACAGAAGCAAGCGTTCACAAACACATATGTGCACTTTCTTTATTATGATTGCTATAGCATTTAACAATAAGAAGTATCAGGTATACGCCTTCTGAATTATCAGGTTTAATACGTTCAGATTCTTAACGACATTAAGTTCAGTTTATCAGAATACCTTCCATAAGTCTATCAGAATACCAGTAGCGTTATCTAACGACTCATAACATTAAATCATAATAGCGCTTGCATAAAATATTGGAAAATATTGCACATAAAAAAAACAGTAATAAAAAAGCTGATGTGCACACCACATGACTTCTTCGTGCAGAATATTAAATTATACTAAATTGTACGCATTTTTTCTTGCATTTCATTTAAACTTATTTCCCCGAATTTCATTATTAGAGATACATTTCTTATTCAGTTAATTCAGTTCTCACTTCGCGGCAAGGCAAAAATACATAAAACATAACATAATATAATAATACGTAAACATAATATACATAAAATACCTTCATTAAAAGTTGAAAGACATAGAAAAACATAAAACACCAAATACAGTTAAAACAATTTAAAAAAAAATTTTACAATTAAAATTACAGTTTTTATGCAAAAACAAGCAATTCAGTCAGCAGGCGAGAAGGCAGATTTTTCGGTGCACAAAACTAAAAGTTTTCTTTTCGTCCTACTCAGCAAAAAGACACTGAAGGTGCAGAAAGAATTGGTTCACTGTTCTGCTAAGTTTCATATGTAAACAAATATGGCTGCTATGGTAAAGATATCAGGCTTGGACGCACTTCAACAACTTTTAAATTGTTGATAATTCTACAAATATTGCATGCAGATTAACTAAAGGCATAAAACCCTTAACCGGGAGTTAAGAACAACATAATTCAATCATTTTTAAAGAAAAAATGCACAATTTACCAGCATATAAGAATAAAAAATATATTTATAGAAAAATATATAAAATAAAAGAAGCACATAAGAATAAAAAATTAAAAAAAGAATATATACCTTTGGTGCGCCTGATTGAAAAAGAAAGGGAGGTGCACAACTACATGTTATAGCTGTCCCATATACAAAATTTCAATTTTCTGAGACTATTCGTTTTTGAGTTATGCGAGGTACATACGTACGTACGTAGAGATGCCACGAAAAGATCTCTTTTGAATCCATTTTAAATCAGTTTTATAATTCGTTTTGGGAAAAAAGAGTTCTTTATTCTGTTCTTACGTACAGATGTCACTCAAAAACATCGTTAAATTGTATTCGATAGCATTCAAAATGGATATTTTTGTGGAAATATAATACCCCAAATTTTTCGTGATTACAATACTTCCTTGAATCGCACAAAAATATAAAAAATCTGAAAGAGTTCAGATTTTTAAATATCGCCCAAAAAGTTTTGTTAAGGATTTTTACGCACTTGTTGGTCTCGTAGTCTACCAGTCTGTTGTTACACTCACTTCTGATAGCTTCTGACAAAATATTATACCTTTAGACCATATATACCATACCTTTAGAATTTCCCACAGACAATCTCGGAATAAAAATATTTTATTCCATACAGTGTTGCCACTGCTCTCTTTCAAATCCTTGAGTTTCAAAAAAATTGAGTCAAATCCTAAGGTTTTACAAAATATGAAAAATAAAATTCTAAATTCATAATACAGGCTTCCAGGTGCACATGTTCGGGTGGAGGACAACGTTATTCAAACGTCAATAGCTCTAGGTACCGTCGCTTTTTCACAATTCGAGGAATATACATACATACATGCAGATACTTCATTATTTCAATTTCTTTAAAGATGCACGACGATAGTATTTGTGGCGACCATTTGAAATGTGATTCTCCGTTTTATAATATACGATGCAAAACCCCTTTTCCAGGCTAACAGCTCATTCAGGCTAACGCCCTTTTGGCGGTAACAATAAAATTACTCAAATTCAATAGTGTAAATTTTCAACAAAGTGTAAGCTTCTGAAAGAGAGTTTAACATTTCGAAAATGTTTTCTTGAACTTTTTAATAAACTATGCATGTATAGCATGAGCCTGATTTACATATCTGTATGCAGATTTAGTAAAAATTATTTATTTCTCGTGCATCATCAATTAAATTTCGCAGTTTTCATTTTGTTACTGTTACTTAACAATATGGCGAATGAAATCCAAAATAACAGTTTGTTTCTTAATTAAGTGCAGAGTCTATATTTTTATCACACTGTGGGAAAATTCGATTTTTTCAATGTAAAACATAATTTTTTTGTCTTTATGTGGGTATATGTCGTATAATTTTAAGCAAATGAATTGAAATTTTTGCACTTAGAACAAAACCACTAAAGAAAATATTTTAGTTTGAATTTCGAATACTAAATTGAGAATAATTACCAGAGTTTGATTTTTAGTATTCTTTGAGTGGCAAAACGAATGGCAATTTTCCCCATAAATACAAAGCAGAATAGATAATAATAGAGAATATAAGCAGCAGAAAACTTAAAAGCAGTCCATTGTTTAAGCAAATCCCAGGCCGTTTTAAATTACTATAAAGACAAAAAAGAAGTTAAGAAAAAGTGAAAATGTTTTTAAAAGTTACTTTCAATTATATCAAATGAATTTCGATTACAGCAGCAGGTATGATATAATTAAACAACTATTTATTATTTTACTCTTAACAAACACTAAAAATAGAAATAAATTTTTAATTTTTGTTTCAAGAAGTAGAAATGTATATATTAACCAGACTCTCTCAAATATTAGAACAATTACTAAACAAACTACTTTGTAAGAATAGTTTGTGAGGAGTAAATTTTAGTTAATTTATTCTATTTAATCCAGAATTACAATCCAAAGATATAACAAAGGTAATATGAGGCTCAAAATTTGTATTGGCTATCCTAGAAACAAACAGTAAGGCTTCATTGAAATAGATCTGATTGTGTTAAGTTTAAAAGATACACACAAAATGCTTATTAAGACATCAGTGTACTAATAAGTGCCTAATGCAATAGTTCATAATATATCGTACGCAAATTAGCAATGGGGCACAGGCAGAGGCTTTGATAGATTGCAAAAAAAGTCCCATTTGTTTTCATATTTAATCTTAAAGAATTAGTTTTAAAATGTTTGTTTTTTAAGTAAGACTATTCATTGATAACGTATATACTATAACATATAATAATAATAACAATGTATGTTTTCCGTTCTTCAAAGCTTCCGGCTATCCTACGCAAACTTTCGTTAGGAAAAACGGCGTAATGCGAAGATGAAATTATCAATACTTTGTTGAGCGCTCCTAGACTCTCAAGAGAAACCCATCAAAACATACCAAATAACGAAAAAAAAGTGATAAATACGCAGATTAAATATACAGAAATAACGCACGTAGTTTAATTTTTAGAAATGTAAAGGCATAAGTTAGAAATGATGGCAGTGAAGATGTTGCTTTAAGGTGAACCATTGGGTATTACTTAATATGAGATGCAAAACGGTCTGAATTTGGAAAGGTAACTGTGTCCATTAAGACACTACATATGCAGTTTCACTATCTCTCCATTCCATTGACAAAAATCATGAAATAAGAAAGGCTTGAAATGTGAAATTATGCTTAATTGCTTAAACTCATAACTTTCTTTCTATCGTTTTTCCCCAGGGAATCAAAGAACCCTGAAGTATTGCTCTAGGCCTATGTACTTTTTCATAATTTAACTAGCAAAATTTTTAAACCGCTTTCCTAAAACGAACCTTAAATGATGATTTTGTTTGTCTTTCTCCCCTATTTCATAACGCCAAAATCGTCTTTGGACTCACACATAAGCTAAAAAACGCATTGATTTAGATGCTTTTCTAAAATGATAAATAAATAAATACAATCTGAAATGTTTCAGATGTTAACCTGTCACTCAAAAAGTTTTGTTAAGTTTTTTTATGTTCTTGTTGAGCTCACAGTTTGCCAGTCTGCTTTTGCACTCGCTCCAGCTGACCCACTTTTTTTTTGTCTTTTTACTATTATTAAGCCCCATTTTCTTCGCACTTACTCCACATACAGTTTAATAACAAAATCACAAAATTTTTAAAGCATACTTAGCAACATATGTTTAGAATTCCCGATGTAGTATTAAGAGTTGGCGTACGTTTTTACATCATGTTTTTATTTTCAGACTTTTCTCAGTTTATCACATCAGTATTCAGCTTCGTTATTAAGATGGCGAACAAAAAGTTTCTTTTTCGTGTTTTTGCAATTAACTTTTTATGTGCTTCACTATTTAAAAACAGCGTACCTTTAAAATTCCCGATAGTGTGTTAGAGTTTGTTATGCCCATTTTTATATTCGCTTTCCTTCAAAATACGTCGCTTGCGCGGCCAGCCGCCTAAAATAGTTAACATAAAAGGGAAAATTTATATAATGATTTTACTGAGTCCAACTACTGTAATTTAATAAAAATATTGAATGCTTATAATTAGACTTCTCATTTTAATACATGTTTATTTAAATGGATCAATTAAAAATTGCAGAAAAATATTCTAAATATCTGCGTTTATTGTCTTTAAACTGCTTAGTTTATTACGCATAATTTTTTTAAATTTTATTTGAAAGTGTCTTTTGATTTACTGGTGTGTGAAAGATAGAAGTATTTTATTTCCGATTGCGGCGACACTTTGCTTTCATAGGGCCGAGTTTGTTAATTAAAACTGAAAGAAAAATGTGTTACATTTTTCCAAATGGCGACAATCTCGCGCAGAGGAGGTAAAAATGTTTTATTTCGAACTGTTTTGTCATCGCTCGCTTTCAAATCGTTGTGGTTTGTTAATAAGTTAATTTTAAAGTTTTACAAAATATGAAATAAATAATAAAGCTGATTCGAAGTTCAAAATTCGGGTTTCCAGGTGCACATGTTTGAGTAGAGGACTACGTTATTCAAAATTTGATAGATCTATGTAAAATTGTTTTTTCACAATGGAACGAACAAATATATACTTATACAGATTCTTTATAATTTAATTTCTTTAAAAATAATACGGGCAATAATTTGAAAAGTGACACCCCGTTTATAGTGAACCACATAAAACCCCATTTTGAGACTAATAGCCCCTTTTGGGAAAAAAATATTATTAAAAAAAGATTTACGTTGATTATTTTTAAAAGTAGACTTGGAAAGCGAATAATACTAGTATATTTTGTTACGAAATACCAGCAGAGGTAAAATAGCTTCCTCACAAAGCAGGTTTAGGGTTGTCAGAAAATGGCAAGGAAAGGCAGAGTTGCCAGATTTGGTGCGAAATCGCCAATATATATATATGCCTTTACATTATAACTGTTCTTTTAACTGTCTCTCTTTTTTATTTTGTCAGGCTAACTATACGCCTGTGCTCTGCAGTAAAATGTTATTTTAAAAATTAGGTTCCAGATGTTAAGAAGTTTAGGAGGTTCAGATCTAGAGCATAAGATTCCAAGGCGACGCAAGGAGTAAGAACTGGACATTTCCATAAAAATAAAACACAATCAGTTATAGAGAATTAAAAATATTCCAGTGAGATGTGCTCACTATAGCTTTATGTTGGACAATTTGGTGTCCAGTTTCACTGCCTGCACAGTCGTCGAGATCTTCGTAATGTTCAAATTCTATCATAACGTCGTAATAAGGACGTCGTCATCGATATGCAAAAAGGCCATTGCTCGAAAATTAGATATCTTCATAAGGACGCTCTGGCATTAAAAAAAGCTTATGAAACTCAGTTTCTAATTAAAATTGTAACAAACAATCACACGTAAGATGCAGGCCCATTTGTTATCTTCCCCGGGCCACGAAAGTTTAGTTTCCTACTTAGATTAGCAAAGCAAATGAAAATTTAACTTTCATAACGGTGCTCCGAATAAACTAGCCCGAAATTTTATGAAGGCTGCTTTTTCTTTCCAGCTAGAAGCTAATCTTCATAAAGAAGAGTGCGCCTTTAAAATGGAATAAAGAACTTCAGTCTTTTCGAATATTGGCCAACTTGCATTGAGATGCTAGTGCGTTTACGAAGGAGCACACTATTATAAAGACGTCTCGTCGTGATTCTGAAAATATTCATATGGACTCGCGTTCGTAATGCTGAAATCTGATTCAATAACAAAGAAATATGCACTTATCAAAATGGGACTTTAATTATCTTCTATGTCTTATTAATAACAGCAGTTTTTCCTTGTTAAAAGCAATGTAAATTGAATAAAGGAATAGTTTAATAGTTATTTGGAAAAGAAACTTTATGGAATATAAGAGAGAAACCTCGTGGAATGTAACAAGGTCAGCATGCTCAATTAGTAACAATCTACTTTGTTGAAGAAAACGGCAGGCATGCTATCAGCATACTGAATAAACATTTCAAATAAACTTGGTAAACCCAAACTAATATATGCTGGAAATGGTGATACAAAGGCATCTTCCGCAGCGAAGATAAAATTTACTGTTTTTTCTATTTAGAATATACTTCTTATCCAAGATGGGTAAAACAAATTTTAGTAAAGAATTCTTTACCTGAACTCGACAAATCCATCTTTGACGGCAAGAGATACGTAATCTCCTCTTCCTGAAGCTCTTTGCCCGTTGTAAAGTATAATACCATCACTTGCCAAAGTACGTATTTCTAACTCGATGTCTAGGCGACTGTATGCCTGGAGTTGAGAAAGTTCGAGGAAAGAGTTCCCTGAAAACAGTGGCATGCCAATTGTGTTCCCTAGAAACGAAAGTAAATTTTATTTCAATATTTAGTAATATATTTTTTATTTCAACATATCAAGCACAGATAATGAAGACATTTCCTGCAAAATCAGATGTTTAGAAACAAATCCGTGGTTTAAAGGTACAGTATAAAGTTTTAAATCCGAACTTATAGTATCCGCAATGATCTAATATCCGGATCTCTGGATCGTCAGTACCCCAACAGCAACAAAATTACCCACCTTTATAAAATTCAAAAATGGAGAACATAAATTCAACAAAAAGACACACGTGTCTGTGAATGAGATTTTTCTTCCGACTAACTGAGTTTCCTAAATTTCACTTCCAAATACCTGCTTTCTAGGAACCCGGGACTAATGACAGTACATTCATTGACGGTGCATTGATGTTGGGCTACGATGACTCTTTCCGCTACCCCTGAATGATTGTGAGAAGTTAGAAATTTTATTGTGAATTAAATCATAACTGAAGCCCTAATGTTGCCATGCCTACATAACATCTTATTAGATTTAAACTGATGGTCAGATGATCCAAAATCTGGAAATTTCCCAATTTGGAATTGCCTAACTCCATACGGTTTCATATCTTGGATTTTGTACTGCATTAAACTTCTTCGCAGTTTCAAACCGAATTACTATGATGGGCATGATTTTAAGTGACTCCAAACTTTCGATTTATTAACCTTTCCACAAAGCTAACTGTAATATTAGCTTTGAAGATATTTTAAATAATAATTATTTTTCAAAATTTGAGAAATATTTGTTGATTTATATAAATGATACTTTAAATTATACCCTTCAGATTTTTAAGAATTTCTCTATACCATTTAGAAGGATAGAAAAAAGTTTTTATCATGTTTTCGTACTTGTTCAGTGCTGAAGAAATTACATTTGTTCTAATAATGAAAGGATTTTAGTTGTATCAGAAAACGATTATTTTCGTTACACTTATATTTTTAGATGACACTTTCATTTGTCTGCTGATGTAAGTTAAAGTTTTTAAATTATTAAAGGTGCATTTCAAACGTATATCTGTAAATATATGAATTAAAAAGAATTTTTCTATGATGATTTTAAAGTAAAAATAAATTTTAAAACAATATAGCTCAAGTACGTTTATTAAACGAATCTTTTTTATGTTTGCAGTTTGTAAATAATAATGATATTCAAAACTTCTATCTTGTTCCTTTTATCTTCTTTAACAGCTTGTTTCCATTATGTTTTGGGGTTTGCATACATAAAACGTTTAAACATTTAATGTATTTTATAAAATAAAATTTCACAATGCTATTTATAACTATTCGATAGGTAACATTTGTCACCAGAATTCAAGAATTCATACGAAATGCAACACATACTTCATATGCTAATTAAATATTAGCATGAATATTCCATTAGTTTTTTAATTACGACAAAGAGCATGAGGAATTATTAGAGGGTAAGTGAATGCTTACAGAAAGAATAGTTTCACTCAGTACTTGATGGTAACTAATTCATATATATGTTGAAACCTATTAGATTTAGAAAACGTTGAGGGAGCTCCGTAGCTACTGCAACAATTTCTAATTTTCTGATAACACGGCTAGTTTATGGTCTTCAGTCGGTAACCTGAGCAGGGCAACTTGCAAAGCTATTGAAGAGGTTTTAATTGTTCCGTGTCTTTGTTTTAATTAGTTGAACAATCCCTCAACATTCCAACGCTTTGAAGCCATGGAATTATGTTTGACATTTCAAATACAGATAGCAGACATGGAATGAACTATTGCAATTCCGCACTCCCTCAGTCATTATTGGGTTTTTGTTGCTTCGAGGAAACAGTTATCAAATTCCGTAATTATAATTAAAATCAACGTAAATTATCAGATAAAAAGGTATTCTGATGGGAGATAAATTTTCAGATAAAAAATGGGAAAACGTATTTTTTAACTATTTAAAACTATGAATTCGAATTATCAGATAAAGAGATATTCTAACAAAGGTAAATTTTCAGATAAAAGTGGAAAAGTCTTTTAACTATTTAAAACTGCGAAACATAAATGCTATCGAAAGGAATTCAGAAAATCGATAAATCTGCCATGACAAGCAAGCAGTGTGAACGTACCACTTAATGGAGTTGAAAAAACCATGACAGGTTCCGGTGTGGTCTGTAACAAGCTTTCGGCTGAGTTATCAGTCACTCCTCTCGCAATTTTAGTTTCTGCTGAAGGCGTTGTCTTCGCAGCCAAATCTTCCGTCGATCTTCGGATGGAAGTCATTGTTGTGGAAATAAAAGAACTGGTATGCGTGAAGTTATCTGCAAGCAAAATTTAATTATGCATTTACAAAAACCCAAATTAAAACAGTAAATTAAGTTTGGTAAATTTCGAAAGCATTTCTTCCAATAAACATACTTTACTAGTAAACGAAAAAAAAAAAAAACAGAACATTACTCTGATTAGCATCCGTAATAGTGCAGCGAAAAAAAAGTTTTCAAAAATTAAAGGAATAAATGGTGTATAAGTTAGTAAATGCATAACTAAATGAAATACGCTTGTTATATGTTGATATACAGTTCCCCAAATGCGCCAAGTATTTTTTTCCCACGACACTCCTGACCATAAAAACAAAAAAGCTTGAGCTCCTGGGATCGATGTTTCATTCCTTGTGAAGTATTCCTATGATAAAGGACGATATTTATTATTGTGTCATTCCATGGTATTACACATGATACTATGCAGAACAAACTGCAGTATTCTTTCAATGATACATCGTCCCTGGAGGATTAGGTAAAGTCCATATTTATGCATAAAGAAAAGAAAAAAGGATATCGCAAAGGAACAATGCAGTGCACAAGGATCTTTATAATTGATTTATTTAATATTGGTAACGCGCCTTTGGCAGAATGCATCAGTGAAAATTTACTACATTGATGCATACGCATTACTAGAATATTGGTATACAGTGTACTAATATATGCAAGGTGTCCGAAACCTGTTCCTAAATTATTCAGTACTAGTTTCAGAAATGTACAGGTACTTTTAATTAGAAATTTTTCGAAATGAAGTAGAGAATTTTAAGTAAATAGTTTCAGTGAAAGGATTCTGTAAATGTAAAATCTATCTTTTTACAGGATCTCCCAACAGCAAAACTTATCATAGTGAATAAACCATAATGCTTTTATAAATTAAATAAAAGCAGCCCTATATCAATTTTATGAAAAATTTTGAACAGATATGCCTAATCAAAGTTTTCATTATACCAATTATAGACTTTGCTACGAATGCTGTTTTAGTCGTTACGGGAACCGCTGATCGTCAAAACAATAATTTTCTGCGTTGAAGTTACAATATAATGGCTTCTTTAGCAACCTGCATTTCGCAGTTTTACTTATTTAAATTAGATCTAATTCTTTAACGTATTTGAAAATGAATTTGCAATTACATATATATGTAGGATCACATGTAATTGCAAATACGTTCAAACAAAGCCTAAATGCATCTTTCATGAATAAACAGTACAGAGTTGGAACTGAATGAATAAAGCCGAAATTCGCCTTTTAAGAACAAACATGTAACGTGCGATATCGTACGCAGGAGAATGTAAAACAAATCTGATGATACGAAGCACTTTTTCGTATCAATACGGACACGAAACCCAGTAATCAACCACGTTACCTCCTCCAAAGTAAAATTTATCTTTCGCGAAAACATAGAATTTAACGACACTTGACATGCAAATACTCCAAACACACCTATGAACCACGAACAGGCACTGAATGCACAAAATGCGTGTACGCGCACCTGAACGAGGCTGGCCAGCAGTTGCTTCTGTATCTGCTGGTTGATAGATTTGGTATTTTTTCCGTGAACTTCGCTGTGGCCTAGGAGAATGCCTTAGAGACCAATCGACAAGATCACATTCGGTTGAGTCAAGTCCAGAGTGGACGCATCCCTTTTGGAAACGCAGTGGGAAAACTGATTAATCACCATATTGCCACGTATGCACTTTTCACCATTCAACAGAAAATATCCACATCTCCAGGAAGTTGATATCGCGCAGAACAAGTGAACGAGTACTGAAGGAGTATGGACTGCTAACTCGGTGCCTCTTACGACATCTATTACGTATGCTGGCTCATCAACAACAGGATTTCTATGTTTTAAGGCCTGTGCCGGGTGGAATGTAGAGGACTAGAGTTAAATAGTTTTCAACGAAAAGCACAGATTCTCGTTTACCCTGAGCACAGAATCCATGTGAACAGGCGGCCAGACCGATGCTCATAAATTTATGAAGGATCCTACTTCATCACATCTTGCACTAGGCTGTGGGTGCCTACGATAGCCGATTACATTAAGTCCTCCCGCCCAAAACCCTGGCCAGCCAACGTTACATCGAATGATATTCCGTGACCTTTGCAGTACCCATGCTGTCAAGTCTGTTGGGAGCTATTTCTAAGCATGACGATTACATTCGCATGCAACACACGTCGCTATGAGCTTTTCTGAAACATAGATACCCTCTCAAAGTCATCCCGATCACCGAAAAATTTCCCCACGGACTACACCTGAGACGTGCTCGACCGCCCTTGATGTTTCCCATATCGACTGTTGCGCATTTCGTATTTTGAAAAGAGCTCTTTCTGAGCAAAAACCCACTGCGATTGATTTACTTTGGAAAGCAGTGGACGAGAAATGGAAATCAACACCCCTGGAACTTTAACGAAAAGACCTTTTATCAAGAAAATCACGATTCAAACTTATAGTCCAAAAAGAAGGCTATGACATCGAACATTTGAATAAATATTCATTATATTTTAAATAAAAAGAGTATTTATTCCATTGCTTTTGTATTTTAATAATATTATACTTAAATCATCACCGCACCACAGTTAGGTATAAACATATGATGAAAATAAGATGTTATTAGGTTTGTTTCAATCCTTAGAAATTATCAAGATGAATATTAGCATAAACGTTTTTCTTACTTAATTTTCTGAAAGAATAAATTTATGAGAGACTGAAATGATACTAGTATATACTGAAAACAAACCATATATCTGATCTAACAGGACCGCAAAGCATCGGAATATATAGGTTACGTGTTTACATACAGCAAACACTTACTTAAATTAATAGAAGTAGGGAGTTTGTTTAAACGTTATAAAGATTATGCAGTTAAAATCATAATCTATGTATGAATGAGTAAACTAATTGTTATTTGCCTAAGTCAGCAACCCGTTTATGTTCCATTTATGTTCAAGTAAAACAAAAATTAAATAAATTATCAATACCTATACTCTAAGATTAAACATATAATCTTGCTCTCTTAGTGAAAAGACAGAACAGATATAAAATCGCCAATCGTGTTTGGTCTATTACCAGAAAGTA
>KK117429.1:796664-842194 GCA_000611955.2 Stegodyphus mimosarum | reverse complement strand
GGGAAAATTAAATTATACTTATTTTTTGCTACATTTCATTTAAACTTATTTCCTCGAATTTCATTAGAGATATATTTCTCGTTCAATTAATTCCGTTTTTACTTCGCGACAAGGCAAAAATATATAAAAAGTCAAAATATCGTTATGAAAAATTGAAAAATATGAAAAAAGAAGAATCTGAAAGTTTTCAGATTTTATATTACGACCAAAGGAGCTTTTTTAACGTTTTGTGTGTTACCTTTATTTATTAACTATCGCACTTAAATCGTAAAATTCAATTCGACAGCAATATCACAAAAATAATATTATACCATACTAAAAAATAAACGTCATTCTCGTATGAAGACTATGTTGTTCAAGTGTTTTTTATTCTTATTCACAACACATCTCATACATAAACATATTAGACTGAAATATAATCCAAGTATAATTAATCATATAATCCTAGAAAAAGAAAAAGGATAAACTAGTAAGCAAAAAATATCCGTTACATTCCGAATTCTAAATATTTGTTTACATAAACTTTTATCGCAAGGCCTGCCAGGAAAAGATATCAGGCGATTGCAAACGCACGATAGCCAGAGATCACATGATCATTTTATTTTTAACAATTCCAAAAATGAATCGACACAAAATGCAAAAACGAAATTAATAGCCCTTCTGGGCAAATTTTCGCTTTGGGCTAACGCAAAAACAAGCAATTAGGCCACTGGGCAAGAAGGCAAATTTTTTCGGTAGACAAAACTAAAAGTTTCCTTTTGGTCCCACACGGCAAAAAGACACTGAAGGTGCAGAAAGACTAAATTCTCTATTCTGCGAAGTTTCAAATGTAAACAAATATGGCTGCTATGGTAGAAAAATTAGGCTTAGCAGCACATAAACAACTTTTAAATTATTGATAATTCTACAACTATTGCATGCAAATTAGCTAAAGGCATAAAGACCCTAATCGGAAGATTAAAAACAACATAATTCAATCATTTTTTAAAGAAAATTGCACAGTTTACCAGCATATAAGAAGAAAATAGCTATGCTCACTGAGCCCAGTAACAAAGTGGGAATATGTCTCTCTCTTAACACTTATCATTTCATTAATACCAATGAAAAAATCATTCTTAAAAAGTTTAAGGCACTCCATAAAAAGCTTAAAATTCGCCCCAACAACTATTTTAATCGTTTTGCAAATCTCTATGCACTGCCTAAATTCCATAAAAATCCAATTAAATTCCGCTTCATCGCTAATAGTACAAAAAATTTCTTGAAAGAAATCGACTATCGTTTTGCGCTCCTCCTAAGACAAATATTCAGATTTATTAATGACATCGATTTTGAAGAACACAACTTCAACTGGATCATTAATAGCAACGAAACAGTCTTGAATACATTGCAGACAATAGGTAACGAGAAAATTAATTGCTATGATTTTGAAAATCTATACACATCTTTACCATTAGAGGAAATTTACAATAGCCTTCTCACGTTATCAGATCTTTTTCCTCAGATCGACCGGATCATCCCGAAAGAAGATTTGAAACTTTACCTGCAAGTAGTCATCTTTAAAAAAATATTTATTATTTGATAACAAGTTTTATAAGAAAATAAATGGGATTCCAATGGAGGAAATAGCTCTTCAGCCATTTGTACACTTTTCCTTTTCACGCAAGAATATAAGTTTCAATTATCACTAGATAAGGAACAACTTAAATATTATGCCTTCATTTATAGATATATCGACGACATCATAGCAATTAATAACTTTAACAAGACTGAAAGAGCAGATATTTATTCTTCCAGCTTAAAACTTAAAAATATTAACCCTGTACAAAACAGCATAATCTACCTTGATTTAAATATCATTGATTACAAGAAAATTAAAATTTACGATAAACGAAGAGAATTCAAATTTAACACGCTAAATTGACCAATTGGATATCTAACATCTCGAAAAAAGTCATAATTAATACCATTAATTCCCAACTTCTCAGGATAAAAATAATCAACAATGATACAGAATTTCTACAAGAAGAAATTTACTACTTCATTAACATACTTCAACGCAAAAAAATTCCCAATAAAATAATTTCTCTTTCGCTTAAAAAAGCCGGCATTTACGTTAATCTTTAAATTCCTTGTAACAAGTGATAAGAAATTTATGCTTAAGCCAAAAGGAGGCAATTTGTGGATCACTTTAAGAAGAATTTAATGTATGTATGTAATTTAATTCCTTAGAACACTATCTTTGACATTCTACATCAGTGAATGAAGTTAGTACATCTTTACATAATTAAATACTCTCTAATTTGCTGGCCACTACTGAACTTTTACTAATTAAGAGTTTTTCCTTTTCTGAAAGGACGTTTTTATAGCTCGAATCCATGAAAAATGACGACTTTTTACAAACAAAAACTTTTTTCATTTAAGAAACTTTGGCCAACTCTACCAGCATCCTCTTTTTCAGTCATTCAGACGCTTCCGTCTAACGAATTCCAACACCCCCGCACCCAAAAAAATACTGGATCCCTCCTTTCTCAGAACATAGGCTTAGTAAAAGTGTCGCAAATTACGTAGCAGTAATTTTCATTTTAAGTACACATTCGAACTTGGCCCTTATTTAGGCTTTACATTTGACAATCAAATTTTTCAATAAAAATTTTGAGCTTTAATTTGTACTTAGTACAGTATTTTATTATTTTTATTATCGTCTTATTATTTTTTTACCAATTTTATAGATATTTCTTTCGATTGTAAGTAGTCGAGTCTTTTCCCTTGATTATAAATGTTTTATTTCGGCATTAAATGTAAGTTTTCCTTGCATCATTTTTTCCTATTTGTATTCGGACAACAAAAACGGGTAGGTAAAAGAGACCAATTCCCTGAGAGCCTCAAAATTGTGTAGATTGTTTGAAGTATTGTATATAAAATGTTTTTTAGAATTAATAACTATTATGCTAATTGAAGATAGAGATCTCAGTGAGCTGATGGGAATGAAACCCGGCTCTTGTTGTTCATTTAATTGACTTTGTTTAAAGCTTCAAAACACTTTTCCCTTGACAAGAGTTGTTTAGAGCTTTAAATAAAAAAAGATTAACTTTGCTTTTCACTGCTTTTGTATTTTAAACTTTTTTACTTTTTCTGTTCCAAATGTATATTATAAAATTTGCAAATTCATAAAAATGGAAATAGGTAGGGAATCATGGTTCTTACAATCCTTAAGTAATTCTCTCATATATTTCATTTCCCATATTACATATATATATATATACGTTTGGCACGGCCGATTGCAACCAAAAAGGGAGATGCACAACTAAATGTTATAGCAGTCCTATATACGAAATTTCAAAGTTCTGAGGCGACTCATTTTTTGAGTTATGCGAGATACATACATGCATACATACGTGCAGACGCCACGAAAAAAAATCTCTTCTGAATCCATTTTAAATCCATTTTATAATTTGTTTGGGCAAAAAGAGTGGTTTATTCTGTCCTTATGTACAGCGGCCAAAATCGATATTTTCGTTGAAATATGATACCCGGAATTTTTCTTGATTACAAAAAAAACACGCAATGTTCTTAATTCGCATAATTTTGGTTTTCATGTTACGCTGAGGTAATAATTATATAAAGTATAATACACAGTATAATTTTTCTTATGAGTTATTTGAAAAAGCATCCACTTCCAATTAAATATAGCCCAGAATAAAGCAACTCATGTGCAGACATACATCACAATAGTGATGAACACCCAAACAAAAGCTGAAAAAGGATCTATACTTACTGTAAGAAACCTTGTTAGAGAACAGTAATAAGTTATAATTGGAGTGTACCTCGAAAAGAACAAAAGCAAACACGCAAGAACGATTATTGTCTCTCCTGACGCCTACGTTCATTAGTTTTGTTTGACTGAGCCATCAATAAGACGAGTCTGTGTCACGATTGAGATGACACGGTGGGAAGAAAAATAACAGTCATCGTTAGCCAGAAACACTCACTTGGGCATCCGGCTTGGTCCGGCCCCTGTGCTGCTGTTTTTCCATCCGGACAGCAGCCGTGGATTGTATCGGCGCAGCTCTTGATCACAATGACTGAAAAAAATAAGTTTCATTTGTGGCTTTTTAAAAATGTTTGTTCAAATTTTAGCAATAACAAAGATTCAGTTCATTAAGTTCTGATTCCAACAACCACTAAATATACAGAATTTATGGTGTTTTGTAATATAAATGTTTTGTTATCGTAATGTAGTTACAAATTTTATACAAAAATACATTCCATTTAAATTATTCAGTTTGAAAATTCTAACTGAATAATCAAAAAACAAAATTCAATTTCATATTCAGAACTGCAGAAGAATATTTGAAAGTATTTTCAACTTAATAAGCATTGGATTTTTTAAAGATAAAATAATTCCCATTTGTAATTCACAATAAGACGCCATATGAAACAAGAAATAGCCCCATCACGTGCATTATGCTAATGAGGTAAAATATTTAAAATTAAACTGTAAGCAGTTGATGAAAAATGTTCTCTAAGTCAGTTCGATAGATAGATGACAGATTCTCTTGACTGCTAAAATTTTCCAAATTTTCTTCTTCAGCTTGTGATACCGATTTCTTTCCTTATGAAATAAGTTTCTACATTCTTCATCACTTGCAAGTTTTAAATAATATTTATTTCAGTCTCTTATTGGAGGAATTTATTTATAGTTTTAGATTATTTTTCTTTTTTCTTATTTTGCTTAAGACATAATGGTAACAGAACCACGAAAAAAACCAGTGCAGGTATTTAAAGCGATATCATCACAAGTTACAGAAAGAATTAAACTTAAGAATTTTTGCATAAATTATTAGCTGTGTTCAATTAAATGTATATTTATTTAAATCAATCGAACTAAAAAAAAGTAAAAAAAAAGTATTAAAAGCCACACCCATTGCTTTTAAATCGCTTAGTTTGCTAATCACTTAACTGACAGATCAAACTTGAAAGTCGAGTTCATGCTTCTCCGAATGGCAACCTACTGGCGCATGGAAGATAAAAGAATTGTATTTCCCTCAGTTATTGCACATCGTTTTCAAATAGCGCAGTTTGTTGACTGAATTTGAATGACCGAATGGTAACACACTGGAGCACGGAAAGTAAAAATATTTTACTTCAAACAACACATGATTTTTTAATCTAATTTTAATTACTAAAAATTTATTAATTTAGAAATACTATGAAAATATGTAAAACACGAAATTTGTGCTATTGTCACCTTTTCGCAGAGCGAAAAATAAACAAACATACATACACGTGATAATTTTGTGGATTATGACTTGAGAATTTGAAGATAGCAATATTTTATTAACAATGCACATAATATTTTTAACAAACTATGCGCATGAGAGAAGACACCAGTTACACTTTAGTCGTGGCTGAAATGGTTATAGATGTTGCTAGCATACAGATAGGATGCATAAGAGACGGATGGAATTTGAAAACCAAAAGTAGCTGTAGATTCACTACATAAATTTATTTCTTGATGAATAATGTTTTAGAATATATATTCGCTTTCAGACATTACTATGGATGCAACTAATTCTTTAGATAAAACTTATCACATTTCATAACAATAGACGGCAGAGCGAAGTAAGGAGGCATGCGGCTGAAGGAGAGTAGAAAAATGTACTGAGCATTTTAGCAAAAGGGTATTTATGGAGCTGAATCCTTTGTTTAAATTTTGGACTGCAATTAGACAAAAGCTTACCGCACTGCATATTTAAAAATGATAGAATGCGGATTAGTTTTCAGATATGACGCCCTTCATATTCAAAGAAAGGGACGTAGAGAAATTAAAATGGGGAATTAACAGGATTGCTAAATTAGATTAATAATTTTCTTTCATATATTATATATTACATATAGATACATGTAAGATAAAAATATGAATCTAAAAATTACTAACTTTAATTTATCCTTTTAATTACTGATTTTAATTTGACTACGTCTCCTTTTTGGAATTTAAAGTGAGTCATCTGAAAATTCATCCGTTTTGCGTTTATATTATCGTACTGCAGTGCGACAGCTCTTGGTCAATCGCAGTAAATGAACTTTTATTATACATACGACTACTACTATTGCCCACCACTTTTTTCTATACTCCGCTCGCTGCTGTTTATACGTGTTATATTTGTCTCCATGTCTGATAATGTAAAATTTGAAAATTGTGAGGGTGCATATCGCGCTCATGATTATATATATATGAACCTGTCTAATTACGAAATAAAATTATGTGTTCAATGGCCACATCTGTCTTCAAAGATTCATCCGTTTATCCATGCAGTTATTTAATTCGAATCCTTAAGTCATCATCTACATCGAAATATCACATACATACAATAAAATACATATTTTTCATTATTAAATAATACTGATAATACGTATTTAGATTTTCAGATTTTCTAAAATACAACTCTTTAATAAGCAAAATAATATTTTGCGCAACAGAAGTTAAAATTACACCAAGTTCAAATACTGCACGTAAATATTTTGCATATTGAAATATTCTTAATTTAATATAAATTATAAAATTCCCACCTTCTTTGCAACACTTCGCAAACTCTGTAGTCCTGTGGCAATAACTACTAGGTGGACAGCTCTTGGAGTTTGGACCATCGCCACAGAAATAATCCTTTCCTGTCACTGGATTAATCAAAGGCTTTTCACCGTCACAGGCAACTTCAACTCTCTCTACCAAAAACATAAATAAGAATAAATTTCGCTACTAATACATTAATTATTTTGAAACCGAAATGGTCTCTCATTTGCATATTTCATGCCATATAAAATAATGGGCAGCATTTAATAAGTTTTGCTTATATCTACGTATAAAAAGACATTAAAAGTAAAATGTACAATACTGATTTATAGATGACGATAAAAGAAACGCGAAATAATTGTGAAATTTCATATAAGAATTATAGAGAAAATAAACCTGTTCAGAAAAGCTTCATTATAAGCAATAAAATTAATTTTGTATTAATCATATTTGGCATTAAATATTTGACATGTTTTAAATTTTCTTCTCCAAAAGGATCTCTTGCATTTATTTTTGAATTATGCTATTTTCAAATAATTTTAAAATAGACTAATTAATTTTATATTTAATATCTCTAAAAGACACAATTTTTAAAAAAAATTTGTGTCTAATTTAGATAATTTCTCTAACGAATGGTAAACGTTCATTGAATTCGACTTAACAGATTCAAGCGTTCGTAACTTTTAATTAATTAAGAATGTTTGCATTTATCATAGAATTTAACACTTTGTAGATTCATAAAAATTTATATATACAGTTTCGATATTCCGCGAATAATTGTTGTATCCGCAGAACACGAAGGCAAAAATAAAAATATGAGAATTCAAAATTTAACCATTCTTAAACGAAATAAGTCTGAAGTTCTGAGTTAATTCAGAATTTAGAAAGCCAAGCTGCACCAAGAGTTCTAAGAGTGATGTTTCTTCCTTTTTCAGTGCCTACCTTAAAAATAATAAAAAATTACCTTAAAAATATATATAATGAAATACCCAGAATTCCTAATTAAAAGATTTATGTTACAAACATTAGTGATGATTATGCACCACAAAATTTGATGAAAAGAGAGAAATTCGCAAGAAATTACACCAAGAATACGTGACTCAACTAGTTTCAATTTAAGCTACATGTCAGTACAATATCCAAACACTGATTTAATCTTGTAAAAACATTACCCGTGCAATACGCTAATGTATAATTAAATAAAAATACCCCAACACATTGAGTAATGGCTTAAGTACATTAAATTATTAATAACCTGAATATATTTTACATGAATAGTTTTGCGTTAAATTTTTATAAGCCCTGAACTGAAAAAAAATTCAATTTATTAAATAAAAACACGTTTTTAATAATTAACAATCATGCAGCTCACGTAGTCAAAAACACTTACTTTGGCATCTATTTTTTGGCACAATAGTAATTTTTTTCTGTGTTTTGCAAGCCTGCTCTTTCATTTTGCAGTCGCTGTCGTAAAACTGTCCGTCCGAACCGCAGACGGGCTCACGGATAGCGGGGCATTCGAACGGGCAAACGCACTGACGCATGCCTTCGGAATCATAATCACAAATGCCCCCAAAACGACAAGGCTCCTCTTCGCACGGGAAACTTCCGGAGCCAGATTCCAGAGATTTCACACCTAAACGAAACAGATGAGCACTTTCAACCACTCGCACAAAAATAAAAGTTAATGACTATTTTGTTAACAATCTCAAAGCAAATATTAAAGTTACAAAAATTTTAAAGTCAGTTTGCACTTTATCTTAGATGCTACAGATGTATTTAATGATTTAGCAATTGTTTTCTGCGACGGCGGATTTTGTTTTGTATTCAAAAGTTTTGTTTTGTATTCTTTAAAATCGTTACAAACGATACACACCTTTTTCGGATATCATTTGGAGGCTTCTTTCGATGTAAAATTAATGATTGACGGGATTTATCATTTCGATTAATAATGTTGCCTTTTTTGGCACTTAGATGTTTTAATATCATGCATTTCAAACGTTTTCCAATTATAAAATAGGCATATTTCTCTATAGAAAGCGCAGAAACCTATCCTTCAGTCTAAATCTTCTTTACATGCGACATTTTGAAAGAAGAATAAATTTAAAAGTAGTACGAAGAAGTACTCGTGGTAGTACTCGTAGACAATATTTAACAGTTCAAATAATAAGTTGTCAAAAAAATGTATTCCAAAAGTTTTGTTTTTTAAATTCTTTATCGAAATCATTCGAAAAATGTGTAAATACTCTGTGCACACTGCTTAAAAATGTGTAATTACTCTCTGAACGCACTGCTTCGTAATGGATGCTGTAATATTAACTTCTCAAATTAAAGAAATCGTATCGTAATAATGTGTATAACTATAGTCTATAACTAAGCCAAATTGTCCTATAGTCCTCTTTATGCTATTGTTCAAATCAAGGTTTCTCTACTCTACAAGGTTTGCTGCTGTGTGACGTCACTGACTCAAAGCACCTACTGGCTTCTTCTACCACTTCTGTAAGTGATGCCAGCATTGGGAAGAGCCTTAACCTTTTTTTTTCTTCCTATTAACCTTATTTCTTCAAGTGACACTGTAGTCCTTTAAAGAGTTCTATCAGAGAAAATAATAAATTATTAATTATTAAAGTTATTTTGACTTACGGGAAGTAAGACCATTTTTGGCTTCCAAAAACCATTCAACTCTTCAGTTTTAATGTTGAAAAACTGAGTTAAGTTTCTGATTGCAGAAACATATAACATGTTTAGATTTCAAGTACTAGACGCTTGTAAGTTTCTTAATTTAGGAACATAAATTAAGAAACGTTATTTACAAACTTAAATTAAACGTAATAAATGGTGTAAACAGACAGACACACACTTTATTTAAAGAGAGAATTAGTAAGAAGTGACTTTTAAACAGCTTTTAACTGAGACTTAACAGTATTTGGTTGTGTAATTATTATTCCCTCTTTATGTTAACAGTATTATGCACAAACGTTTCTATTCAGAATTACTTCTGTTAGCAACAAATACTTTTCAAAGATCTGAGGTTGAAAAATCATTAACTTGAGCATATCTATTCATCTATGATCCATCTATTCTAAGGATATCACATACCTATGCTGCCATCTCATCAATTAAAATTTATTCAAAAGCTAAAATAATATTTGGACTAAGTATATTTATCAATGGTTGTAAATTAATTTCAGATATTATTCATTTCAGTAGCATACTGCAAAACATTTTTTAAAAAAAGCTTCTAAGTTTCTATAAAATAGTTCATAATTTTGCATAAAAATGCATCATGTACTTTTAATCGTGTAAAAAATCTATAACGTTACAATTATTTTACATTAGCCAGTTATTTATAATTTCAGTCTTTACTGTAACTTCTCATTGCTGTTTCCTTGCTAGAAATGTAAATGGATTGGACAGTATTCAATCTGAGGTTTTGGGATTGAAAGACAGAGCATGTTCCTGTCTCTCGGGGCTCCGTTATTAAAATTCATTCTTTCCATGCATCATTAATCATTTGAATCATACATAAAGCAGTGAGATCTTTTTCTAAATCTATTGCAGATGTCGAAGATTCTATTTTTACAATTATTGACTTAAAGCTAATTTCCTATAAAATGCTTTAAACAAATGATAAGAACTATTTGAAAGATCTATTACTATTGTTGTGAAGGGGGTGAAAGTTTATTTTCACATATAATATTTACAAGTCAAGCGGAGAGGTTGCATGGTCAATAAACAACAGTACTTTCGTTTTCTGTTTTCTGTCCCTTCCCTCAAATAAACTAACTAATCAGTCATTATCTCTTGAGCTATCCATGCTTTGCTACTAAATCTCTACTGCACTGTTATTTTCAAAGAGTCGGAATTCTTAAAGAAGCGGGTATATGATTTGCCACTGCAAATTCTACATGCACTTTTAATCGTGTAAAAAACCTATAAGTTTACTATTGTTTTACATTAGCCAGTTATTTATAATTTCAGTCTTTACTGTAACTTCTCCTCGCTGTTTCCTCGCTAGAAATGTAAATGGGTTGGACAGCATTTAATCTAAGGTTTTTGGATTGAAAAACAGAGCATGTTTCTGTCTCTCGAGGCTCCGTTACTTAATTTTGCCACTTCTGATAAAATTGTAATTATTTGGCTTTGCGTTATAACTGCACTGTTATAAATTGTTACGCCAGCTATAGTTTTGAGCAAACTTCGATTTAAATTTATTTAAGTAGTCTTTAATCTATAAGTCTACGTTTTAATTTAAATCTGAATGTTACTTTAGCTTTCCACAGTAGCGCGACGGAACAATCAGTAACTGTGTGAGAATATGCAAAGTTCTGGTGCTCCGCCCATTCCTCTCTGCCTCTCTCTCTATCCCTGTTACATTAGCTGCGTTGTCAGAAGTGGTTGTTCATTTCTTTGAGCATTTGAAGTAAATTTATGTTCTAAGTTTTGTTAAAAATATTATGTTAAAAGCTTTCCAAAATTGTGTAGTTAATTTCAGATACAGAGATAATCTAAGTCTGTTAAGAGTTTGGACACTGTTAATGTTCCGAAAGAAAGTCAAACTCTATACACCTGCTGTTAAAAAAATATTATCAACATGCTATTGAAAGTGTGTAATCGGCTGTTTGAAGAAATGGATCTGAAATTTAAGTTCCAAACATTATGTTTTGTGTTGGTGGAGAGTAACATAGGAAAAAGAGAGTTCATTCATTTGAGAACAATTACCTACCGCAAATTTATGGAAATTAGAATAAACGAGTTGTTAAATTGTGGCAAGATTAAGCAAACAAAGGAAAAACAATCAACAGCTGACTGGATTTAACTGACAAAATATAACAAAGAAAGTTGAGAAAATAAGAATACCGTATTTTAACAACATTAGGCTTTAGATTTTAAACGGACCATGAAATCTGTCCCTAGTCAAGAGCCGTCCTTATCTTAAAGGTGTTCTAGCAGCGGTTTTAATGTATTATTAACGCGAGTGTATGTGGTAACAACTACGTTTGGTATGGAATGAACTCCAAAAAAAAATTTTCAAAGTGCAGGTTATCGAATCTGAAGTTCAAGACTCACTTCGGTTGTTGATTTTCTTGCACTTTTTTTGGAGGCATCATGAACATATTCAGTACTTCATTAAATATGAAACAAACAGTTCATTTTTAAAAATTCTTTGTATTAGTCATTGACAGATTTTCTACAGCTTGTTTTAAATTTGCAATGGACCACAAAAGTGGATTCGGTTTTCCTGAACTCGAAACTTCACAATGGCTTCAGTTTTAGATATGGTCATTTTATCTGCTTAATCACATGACACACGGTGGCCGTCTGCTTTATCACATACAATACCGGGAAGAGTCGCTCAACCGGTACAGTTGTTAGCGAGGCTGACTGCCGAAGGGCCCGGGTTCGAATCCCGGAGAAGGCGTGGATGTTTGTAGATGAATAGTGTCCGTGAGGAATATGGGCACTTTAAATATGCGGCGAGACGAAAGTCCTATCGAGAGGTTGAGGGTAGGGGAAGAGGGATGAAAGACCCTCGGAACCGTTTTTCGGAGTGCTCCCCATCAAATTGGGCGGGGGCCGTAACGGAGCTAAATCCCGCTGTCACCTGTAAGGATCTCAAGGCTGTTGCCAATGAGAGGCGTACCTTGCATTCCTTACCACGAGGAATTTCGTGGGTTTAAATAAGAATTAGTCAACAACAACAAAAAATGCCGGGAAGAAACTTTCTATCGGCTGACATAAGGATGTTCAAATTTCATTGCTGTACCTTCCATATTCCTTTTTATAGTTTCTCAAAACTGCAAATTTCTTTGTAACGGTATTGTATTATTTAATATATAAACTGTTGATTAATAATTGTATGCTTACATTACGTTATCTAAATTTATCTAAAGATATTTAGATTTAATTTAGATTAGATTTTCCGCTTCTAAAATTCAGGAAGACTGTTTAAGTGGTAATAAATGGTAATCTCTAAAATTATAAATAATTTTAAGTGAATTATGATTTTGTTTCTGCATTTTTATCTTCGGTAGAGCTACCATTACCTACATAGGGAACTTAATGGTGGAACCAAGTAACGCATAGTAATAGACATATTAAGTGCTTTTCACCTCATACATGCATAGAGTACATTAAGTAATTTTATATTTAATTTTATAAAATAAGGCAAGGGTAGTAAATAAATAAAATACTCAAGTAATGTTACTACTTTAACCTACATTTATAATAAAAAGTATTAATTATCTTTTAATTTACTACAATTAATTTAAAAAAGCTTGTAATTTCGAACTTAATTTAAAACTCTTTTGAAAACTAAGAACCAAATAAAACATCAATTAAATTTATATCTAACTGAAAGAAAATACAACATATACGTTAACGGTTTTCGGGAATAACTAAAGTGCTATCCCTGTTAAAATAATGATTTCGACATTTTTGTGGCTGAAAGACCTTTCGATACTATATATAAGGAAAGTAATAAAATTTTGCAGAATCTTTAATGATCGCACGATAACAATTAACAAATTGTTGAGTTAAGCGAAAATTTTACAAAGGAAAAATTTTATCTCATTAGGAACTCGACGTACTTTTATCGCAGACCGAGGAAATCGCTTAACTCATTAAACTGCGTTTTTCTTTCTGCTTTCTATATGGCAAAAATTTGTTATTTTTTCTTACATTTAGCTGCATGCACGGAAAAAACATATATTCTGAATTCAAGATTTTAATGAAAATTATTCTTTATCCTCTTCATGAAATTTTTTTATTTAAACATTATTCCAATTGCTCTTTTATTTTTACTTTTCCGACGCAGCTTTCTCTTAAAAAATCGTCTGCGTTGCACTTGAAAATAAAACAATTTTAATTACAATTCTAAATAAATACGAAATCCGTTAACAGTATTATAGAATAATTCTGAGAACAATTTTCTGTACATCATACTTGAAAACAGTATTAAATTCATATCTAGGGTAATTAACGAAGCATATAAATATGCCACTTTAACTTTTGTATTTAATTACAATGAATGAGGTATACTTACATCCAAATATAAGAAGCTATTTTGTCATATTTTAAAAATTAACATATGTCATAGTCAGTTTCCGAAGAAATTTTCTTTCATTTTTTAAGAGCAACTTCTATACGCTAACGTGAAAAAGAATATCATTGTAAAATACTTCTATTGTAGTACAGGATATCTAAAAAAGAGCTAGAGTCCAGTTTTTCTTGAATACCAATTCCTGTATAATTGTAAATTTTCTCAGAAAGAAAAAATATTATGAAAGTGATGTCAGCATTACGAGATTTAGAGCTTATGAACGTAAAATATAACTTTTAAATAGTCCCAACAAAGTAAAATTTCATTCAATAAAATATGCAGTATGCTTTAATTAATTAAAATTTTTTAAAAATTACATATCTACGAGAAAAAATTAACGAAGTAGGAAACAAGTTTACAAGCAATTGTGTCGTGATCTTTAATGATTTAAATTTAAGAGTCTGAGGAACACATTTAAAAGGAAGTGAGAAACATAAGTTCCTTCCCTCAGCAGTTCATTTCATTTTCTGTAAAACAGCACTCCCTTGATAAATTTACAATGGGTTGCTTTTATTTTGTAAGTTTCAAGAAATTTATAATGGATTATTTTTATTTTGTAAGTTCCGTTACGTTAATTAACCAGTTATTTTATATTTTGGATCTTACTGTCACTTCTCCCTTCCGTTTCCCTCCCAGAATGCAAACTAGTTCGCGAAAATTTATAGTAAGGTTTTTAGATTGTAAGACAAAGCATGTTCTGCCTCTCGAGGCCACTCTACTAGGTTGCTAGATCAGATAAGATTTGTAGTCTTCGGCCTTGCATTATAATTGCTGATAATGAATCTCCACGCCAGTTAGATAAGTAAACCAACTTTCCTTACCCTGACTTGCGTAGTCTTTGGCTACTGGTTTATTTAAATTTGACTTAGTTGAATTGAGTGTTATCGTAAGTTATCTCGCCATGAGTGCTGGCTGAGTTTGTAAGCACCAACTATGTCTTCTGTTCTTCTTAGTTTTAAATGAAAGGGTCTCTTACATACTTCTCCAGTTTCAGTTGTTTAATTCGCTTAACAGCTTCGAAGCTTTTGGTCACTATTGAATGATTACAAAGCATGCACAACTTCATTATTTATTTATTTATTTATTTAAAATAAAACTGTCTCTTTAACCGTATTTCTCTAGAAGTTTTACTTGAATGTAAAAAATCCGACACATTTTCATCAATCAAAGCTCTATGGGTAATGTATTAAGAGAAATATTTTTTGCAGAAATACCATACAAAAAATTAATTTTACTCAACTTCTCTTCACATTACTGTAGTTCTTCAAAACAAAAATCGTATATTATTTTAAGAAAATTTATGAATGAAAATAAATGAGCAGGAAAGCTTGTAGTTACATTTTTGATCCTCTGGATAGGTAATCATGTAATTCTTCTACATACTGTGAAAATATTTACGTCTCCATTTTAAATACCATATCTGTACAGAAATAGAGACTTAACATAGATTCAAGTTTCAGAAATATATGCCGTTTATTAAGTTGCATAAACTCCCTAGTTTATTTTCAGAAAATATTAATGAAACAGATACTCCTACTCTACACCTTATTACGGATACAACAAACCTTTCTTACCTGCACCCGATCCTCCATTATCTTCACATTCGCGATAGAAAAGAACTCTTAGTTCTTGCGTTTGCATACAGGCTGCCCTCCTCATCTCGCAGTCATTTGCATAAGTTGCACCATCGCTGCTGCACACGGGCTCATAAATCTCAGGACAATCCGTGGGACATACGCAGCGTCCATCTTCACACCGAGCTCCATATTTACAGTGCACGTTGAGACACTGATCTATAGGGGAAAAAATTAAATAAAGTAAAAAAAAAACTACACATCAATAGTCTAATAGCTTAGTTCACATACTAGCTTATTTAGCAAATTGTACCTTTTCAATACATGAAAAATACGTTTTTTGATTTAAATATGTTGTTTGTGCTCGTGTTTTCAAATCCCTTTGGATCTAACTAGTGTTAGATCAAATCCAATAATCAACTCATCTTTTAAATTTTTAAAACTTTACAAAGATTTGAGACTTAGATCACGGAGATCTAAATTTCTACGAGGAGGTATGTGATCAAGATCTTATCATACACATTTTGAAAGTACACTCTATAACAAAAAAGTCGGCTCATCAAGAAGGAGGTTGTCCGATGGAGAAAACAATTGGTGGATAGGAAGATTATGTACAGAATAGAAAATAATTAAAACTTCAGAAATTTATTTCAGAGTTACACAGTGACAAAGTAACGAGCTCAATAAGGTGTTGACCCACCTCTAGCCTGGATGCAAGCAGCCACACGATGTGTCATAAACTGATAAAGCTCCCGGATGGTCTTCTGTGGTATTTCTTGCCAAATGTGCCTCCAATTGTCGGGCTAGGTCATCAACATTCCCTGGTAGATGCAGAGTACTGCAAAAGGAATGGTAGCAAGAAAGATCTCAGAATGTCGTCGTTGAACCGCTGTGCTATAAGTGTGCCTCTAATGACGACCAAAGGGGTCCGGATATAAACGGAAATGGCACCCTAGACCATAACGTCTGGTTGAGAGCCCGTGTGGCGTGCAATAGTGAAAGCAGGATCGGTACGCTGCTTTGGGCGTCTCTAAACATGTCTTCAATGATCGTCACGACACAGATGAAAGCGAGATTTGTCGCTAAAGACTGTACATCCCCAGTCAGCATCATCCCAACCTGATTGTGTAATGGCTCGATAGCGTGCATGCGTGAGAGACAGGTTGCGTAGAGGTAGATAGGAGCGTAGATTTTACTCTATCAGCCGTCTGTGAATGGTAATGGTGGACACTCGTATACGGGTATACGGGTCGCACTTCTGATGGTTGATAGTGATGAATCAGGTGCTGTGATTGCTGATCGGACAATCGCTCTGTCCTCCAGATCTATTATGGCCCTAGGTGACTGCTACCATTACGACGATGAAATCTACCATTGTCCATCCATTCTTGCCAGCATCTTCTAATCGCCGCATCGCTTCGGCTCATATGATGAATGATTCTCCGATTTGCCGAACCTGCCTCTTTCAATCCAATGATACGACCTCTTTCAAACTCTGACAGTTGCTCGTAACGAGCGCGAATCTTGCGGTGAGGCATTTAATTTTTTTCAGTATTTGAAAGGTATCCTAAATATCAATGCAACAGAAAATTTTAACATTTCAAGAACAGCACCTTATATACATCTGCTGGATGCGTAGTTCCGATGCGCTGCAGATCGCACTATTCATTCATTGGACACCAAATTTTAATCATTTGTATATTTAGTCAAAACATTTATGAAGCAATCGGATGATTCCTTCTTGGTGCGTCGATGTTTTTTGTTATAGAGTGTATTTCAAAGACTCATTGATGTATTTATCAGTGGCAGCCGAATTGTAAAGGGTCATCCTGTTAGAGGCATCTGCATCATTTTTGGAAATAAATCTTAATTCAAGAACTTTCTCAAGCTGTTAAGAAAATATTTTTAACTTTATTTCCCAAGCCTATTTAAGGAGTTTTGAAAATATAGATTACGCAAAAACCAGTAACAATAATGGAGGGATGAAGGAAATTTTGCAGTGAGAATGGAGGACATCTCGCAACAATACATTCTGAACACAACAAAGCTTCTGTTTCTGCAATAAAAGTATGTTGGAACACTGGTGAAAATGAAGAGGTCATAAGGTAGTTCTTCCACCTTCTTAGCCTCCCTTCGTGGTGCAATGGTCAGCACGCTCGGCGTATATTCGAGAGGTCAGTGGTTCGAGTCCCGGCAAGGACATTGCCTATTTTTCCTCTCTCCTGCTTTTCAAAAAATGCCTAATGCCTCTACAAGGACTCTGAGAACAACACTTTAAGAAAAACTTAAAATTACAGGAAGTTGCATGAACTCTTTCTGAACGCTAGTGGCAGCGAGGATCTCGGTTCAAATTTTAAGTTATATATTCATGCAGTAAACACAAATTCGTTCTGAGGATTCAGTAATTCCTTCTGGGGATTATTTAAGTGAATATGATTACTACAGTTGCAATTGCTTTTTATTCTTTAGCTGCTAACTGCAGAAAAAATTACAGTCCAATGTAAAATGTATGTTACGCTGTATAGTGAACACTTATTGGAAGAACTTTTAATTAATTCCATAAACGCATATGCAGATTTTTTTTGTTGAATGAATCTTTTATGTAAAATGTGTTTGTGCAAGAGTCATTTTCAGTTTCAAGAGTCGGAGTGGTCATTTTCGTGACAGACATGTCATTAAAATTTTGAGCTTGACTGAAACTTAAGTGGTTGTTTAAAAGTCCTCCAATTAGAAAACAAGCGTTTTTGAAATGCAGAATAGGAGAAAAAAATAATACACAAAACCAGTTAATAAGCGTACTGTAAATTTATTATACCTCTTTCTCCCTCTATATATATATCCACGCATGATAAATATTGAAGCGTAAATACGTAGGTTTAATTTTTTTAATATTTTTTTAAATATGAAGTTTATGATATATTGCAAAAAGCATGGTTAACGATTTGAAGCGCAACCTGAGGAGAGCTCAAGTTCGAGTAATTGCAATGTTAGAGTTACTAAAACTAATGGCAAAATATTGTTTGCCTTTGGTTTTACTTTATGCAGTCATTTTTCTTTAAAAAGATTTGGCGTTGCATCGAAATGCGGGCCTTATGTTGTGCCTTTATTGATTTGACTCTTATTTGGAAAAAGGTCCACAACCTCTGCTCTGGACATTGATGGATGGTAGAACTACGCTTAGTAACTATATCAGCAAACAAAGATTTAACAGAATTCATACAAATATATATAGAAACATCTACACTCTCTTTGATTTTTGTAAGATCTCTCGAATTCACTTCGTTTTTAAAAATTGCAATCCAGGGGTTCCGAATCAGGGAGGAATTCCCCCTAGGGGAGGAAATTTCATAATTTCAGGGTGGAATTCGCGGTCATCTTTTTATTTATCTGCTAAGCATTTAGTTTATGAGGTACTATTTCGTTAGAGCGGCGTCAGTCAAAAATGAAGAAAAATGAGAAGAAAACAATGCTACAACAACACGCCAAATATCGTGGCTTGAGAAGTGAACGCTTGAAATAGTGTGGGTCGAGATTTCTAGTTTTCGTTTGAAATATTGTCACTCGTGGAGTATTTTTTATTTATGTCTGAAATATCGTGGTTTCGAGGTTTAGTTCTCGTTTGAAATATTATCATTCGTTATTTGTTTGCCATCTTTCGTCTTTTTTTTAATACGATGGATTACACAATTTTGCAATTAACCAATGACGAAAACGCTGCCATAAGATCATAAGATTCTTTCAGCACAAATAAATAATTCATAGCAATATACTTTGTTCTCAAAGTCATCCGATAAAGTTAACTTGTGACTCAAACGAAGCTCCTATATGACTTTGTTACGTACGTTCTTGCTGTGGAAATAAAAAAAAAAGCATTGAGAACCAAAACATGGTTTAAAGGCTCCCGTTTGTCTTTCGTCAGTGCCGTTCGTTTTATCTATCTGTGGTGTCAGAAATTGAGGTCGATTGAATTTTGCCAACTTCAGTTAGAAATCAGCCATAGTACGACAATAGATCGGAATAACTACTTTAAAGGCTCTTCACAAAAGAAAAAAACAACGTTGGACGTGTTCTCTCAAAACAATGTGTATTTGAGTGTTTATGCCGGGAAAGCAAAGAATGTTTTCTGGTCACCGTACCCGAACGTTATGCTACAGCATGGATGACTGCCATTCAGAAAAATATCGCGGATAGTAGATAGCAAAATTATATTTTCAGACTGCTGGAAAGGATATAAGAAGTAGGAATTAAATACTGGGTATAAACATTTCCCTGTGAATCACAGTTATAATTTTGTAGACCTCGAAATGGGATTAACGGAGAAATTAACTTCAGCGGGTCACTGCTCGCTGCCATTTAGCTACCATTTAATATTTGATAGAGTTTATATGGCGCCCGTTATATTCAAAAACTGAAATATTTCTGCAATTTTGAATGAAATTTGTAATTTTATGTCACCTGTTTAAATTGAATTTAGTTTTATTTTATTACTTTTTATTGGTATTTGTAGAATATTGTAGATTTAAAGATTAAAAAGAAAAATTAACTTTCTTTAAGAATTAAAAAATAAAAGAAAATTACTTTTTTACGGAAATAATTTTTTAGTCTTTTAAACTCTATTACTATTTCATAATTTTATACTTGGCAACAATTGGTGCGGGAAAAAACCACCGGCGCATTTTTAACTAACGACGATCTAACGAAATAGTACAGATATTTCTTATCGATTTCCAAAAATGACTTGCGACTATTTTCATAGTATGCAAGTCTTTCTTCTTGACTGTTGGATAATCTACTTAATAAAAATGAATTATTAGTATTCGGAGAGGAAAACGACTACACAGCTTACTTTACGTAAATGAAATCTTAATTTATAAAGAGATAAGGAAAATTTTAATAATACTAATTTAATGAATTACTCATAAGAAAAACTCAACTCAAAACATATATGGGTAAGTAAATGTGATTGATTGATTAGAGGAATAATATTTCTTGCCTTAAACTGGAGATTAATTATTAAAAGCTGTGCTTTTTTTCACATTGTGCAAAATGAAATATGTTCACACTGTGCAAAATGAAATATTTGCACTACTTTGCTTGTTTTAAGTTAAAATGTATTTATAAATTATGTAAACAAATTATAACTACTGAAATGACAATTATAAGGCTAGATATTTATGGCATAATAGGAATTTTCATTAGAGTATTAAAACATTCTCATATTGAACCAGAATTGTGAGTTTTAAGCATATATATTTCATTAGTATGATACGTGAAATATTATGTCATGTTTTAATAAGTGGTTAAATTTTCGTTTTTACAATAATTTTTAAAAGCTGGTAAGGAAATAGTTCATTCCACAGTATGTGTTCTCTTAGCATAACTAATTAGCAGATCAAACAAAAAATTGGAAGATAGCTGAAGGAAGAATTGACAACACTTCCCTGTATTGAAAACTCTAATGTGGAAATCAAACTGAAATGCAATTCGAAGATAACTCAAAACTACTGGATGAATGGTTCTTATATGTATACAAGTTACTCATATGTGGCAGAGAATGTTTTTTGCTTAACTTTCCCCCTATGGTGGGCACTTGCCTATAACGGCGTTGGGCACTACTAAGGTCAAAAGTGGTGGCCATTTTATTGTGGAGGCACCTAATAGGCGGCCACAGTTAGTTCCTATGAAGGGATAGACAATTTTACATCCATGCCTTCTCCGGAATTCGAACCCGGGCCGTCTGGGTGGCGGCAGGGAGTGTAAAGCACTATAGCTTTCGTCCTGGCGTGATTGGAACAGATAATGGAAGATCCACGGTTCGAATCTCGGCAAAGACACGGAGGATTTTTTATGTTTCTTGGCTCCGAGAACTGTAATATTTTTTACCAGCTGTGGATCAATGTATTAAGAGAAACGGAGAGATATAGGGCTCCTTCTCATCAAGAAGAGCCCTATATCTTTGATTCTATGATCTAGTTTCAGATTCCAGACTAAATCAAACACTAATGAGCTTTGAATAAATTTGAAGGGAATTAAATGGTAGCCAAAACGGTAGTTCCAGAATAGTAAGTAGAAACCTTCTGTGAAGAACCTAAATCGTGCTTTATCACTGAAAACTTAATGTTGGATTTTTGGACCGGAAACATTACTTCCCTTACCTATGAGAAGCAAAAACATTTTACCCTATTTACATTTTACTTTTTTTATTGTAAAATAGTAGTTCAATGAAATTTTTAAAAACGCGGTGAAAATTTAAAAAAAAAACTGATTTCACTTTGTTTTTAAGGGTTTCTTTCTTTAATTCCATATAAATTTGTTTCTAATTTTTGCTCTAATTGATGAACAGGTTACAATTAATTTTGGCTGTCTTGGCTCTTTAATGTAACTTCTGTATGCTATTTTACTTAGCTAAAATTAACTAATATAAATTAATTAATACAAAGCTCAGGCTCCAGAATTTTTGGAACCCAAGACTATGGGAACAACTGAACGCCTTGTATGAATTAAACATATTAATACTTCAAAGAAAACTATGTCTTTACTTAGCGCCGCTTTTGAAAACAAACTAACTGGGCCGTAAAAGACTAGATTTATGTTATATCAAACATCAAATATATTAGTTATATTATGTCAATATTGTTTATCCCTGGAGCGACTCTTTTGCAGATGACTTTCGATGATGATGCAATTGGAATTTGAAGTAAAGCATTTAATAGTAATTTACATTAATAGATATTTTTGAATGAAGGAACTGTCTTACCACAGGGTCCTTTGGACGCGACTATGATGTACTGTTTCTTACTGCACGCCGATACTCGTAATTCACATTCATTTTGGTATGTTACTCCATCATTTCCACAAACTTTAGATTCCACCTAAATTAAATTAAATGGCTAAAAATAATTTTGATATAATTAGTCAACAATTTATCAAATTTGTCCAGAGTTGAACGGCTTCGAACTTTCAAAGTACTTAATTGTTTTTTAGAATAGGCAAATGTTATGAAGATTTGTGTTCTAAAGTATTTTTTTTTTTTCATTTTTTCTTTTCTGACTTGGATAAATTGGGTAATAGGCTTATTTATTTTTTGCTGTTGCCTGCTCTGTTATTAATTACCATTCTGACCAAAGAAAAGAATTAAAATTCTCATTTGTTCTTTACACCGAAAAATAACTGACGATCATTTATCTCTATTAATGACAAAACATCAGTTCTTTCTTTCAGTTTTCTGCACAATTTTATCTAATTAAAATAGATGAAAAGAAATTTATTTATTTCTGCGTTAATGTTTTAAACTGCATATATTCGTTAATTTAAGTATAATCAAATTTCCTGAACTCTTTAAAGGAAAGTTACGATTCCGAAAAGTGAATTTATTTCGAGATGAATTTTTATATTAGTCTTAAATAGTTGCTAAAATCCTAATCATTTCTACGGAAAGCTACATTTTGAGTAGTTAAGAAAATATAAATATATGCTGATAACTATCCTGTTACATATGTATCATTTTAAGTCTTAATATTAACCTTTCGAAGCACTTTATTTTTTAGAAAAAACGAAGAAACTAACCTATGATTGTAGAAAAATGTGCAGTTTTAACAAAAAACTTAATAGTAATATCTGACGTAAAAGCTTCTTGTTAACAAACATTTTCTTTATCTACAGTAAGCATTAATTTATGAGTCATTTCTGTAAAATTATAACATGAAATTTACAAATTTTTTCAGCTATAGAAAATATGCTATAACCCAGGATAAATTTTTGAAAAAAAATCATAAACGAATATTCTGTCTTATTTTAAACTACAGAATTAAATAAGTAAAGTAGTTTTTAAATTTTAGCATGGTACAGAAGAGAAACGCATTTTAATAACTTAAATTTTTTTTCTGTCGAAAAGTGTTTGTAATCGGATAAAATTATTTATTACTTTTTTTCTAAAAGAAAAAAAAACTTTTTTGTGTGTAAATGCCTGGAAAGAATGTTCTTATTTCATCCTCCTGGCTACTCAAATCAATTCTAAAGAGGGTACGAATTAATATTGCAAGGTAATAAATTATATAAAGTACGTAAAATACATATATAATAGCACAGTGCATAAAATTACATTTTATGTCAGCATACCTTGACACATTTTTGCGGGCAGACACAAGAGGCACGACCACTGTTGCTGTCCAGCTCGCATTCTGCGTAGTATTCGCATTGCGTCTGACTGCACACATCTGTGAAACATTGTGCAAAATGAAATTAGGAAATAATTGATACATAGATATTACTATAAATATTTTAATCCATATGACTGCGTTATTTTTTGTTGTTCAGTATTGCTTTAGTATTGTATTTTGTTTTGGTTATTTATTTGTTTAATTGTTGTATTTAGAGTAATAGTTTTACTGCAATTGCACTTGAGAGTACATATTTTGCGTATAAGTGGTATAGAATAATAGAGCTTATGATTTTGAATACAACAACTTTAAATTGTGAAAGAATTGCGTAAAACTTTAGATGCGAGCAAAAGTGCTCTTAATCGGCCTTGGAAAGGAAAATGGCGCCAAGTTGGCAATTTTTAGAGATTTTTCGGCAACATGGTGATTTTTTAAAGTTCTTGGAAAACGCATTTTTGAAAGTCTTGGAAGGATTTTTCCCGAAGCATCCAGAAGAAGTGACATCATCACATAAATAAGGCTATAAAAGGCAGTGAACGGTAAACACTGGTAGTTCGACCTATAGTCGATTCCAGCCGAATGGGATGACTGCATAAGCGTTGTTATGGTTTACCCATGTTTAACGTCGATACCAGAAAGTTTCCCTTAGAACATTCTCTACAAAGACTTCCCTCTCTTTAGTAGAAATAAAGAAAATCAGAAAAGTACTGAAATACAACAAATCTGACATCTTAAAAATACAAATTAAGGTGAAAACTTTTGTGTTAAATATAAAGACAAGAATTTTTGTAAAGTTTAAATAGAAGCACCTAGGAAAATAAAAATGATAGAATTCGCCAAGACACTCACTACAAAGCCCAGTATATGCTATGCTTATTTCTTTCCTTTGTTCACAGCTTTCACGTTTCATCTTGCATTCATTCGTATATGACATTCCATCTGTTCCGCATACTGGATCGAACTCTTCTGTGCAGCTAGGGCATACGCATCCTGGTATATCATTATTCAGCATACATATTGCTCCAAAGGAACATATATAATTACTGCAAGGCCCAGTGTCTCCTAAAACGAAACCATAGTCGTATGAATAAAATGAAACAATAGTCGCACAAATTCAGAAGAATACATGAATACCTTTTCTTTTGAGAAACAAACATGTTACATTTCGAATTTCGATTTATTAATTAAAGCTTCATTAGGAAAATTAATTTCCGATCCATTAATGGTACAAAGATCGAAATTCTGAGATGTAATTATCGTAGAATGAGCATTAGACAGGAATACGTATACTGTCGCAGTTTAATTTCTAGTCCAGATTTCAAATAGTTTTATAAATTGATTTCTTAAAATAAATGCTTAATTCAGTTATTTAGTGAGTTAATTTTTAAAATGCATTTATTAATTTATGTTTTAATGTTAAATATAACTTTTGAAAGTGCGTAATTTCTTGCTCAGCTTTGATAAACTTTTCTGAAGAGAACTTATGTTTTGAGTTTGGATTTCTATGTAATATTGGCAATTATATAGAGATTATTAATTTTTCTCTTCGTCATTTTTACACAATAGTTGTAAAAATAACGAAGGATCAAATATTAGATTTACGGTTCAGTTTTAGTTTTGTGATTCGATAAATTAGGAGATCTAAAAGTTGAATTTAATTCTCTTCTGTTCTAAAACTCTGTTCGAAGTAAATTTTAGCTAAGATTTCAGTTCCTAGAGAGGTATAGATTTTGACTTTTCTTAATGGTTTGTAAGAGTGCAACTTTTTGACAAGCTCTTGATATTTCATAAAGGGGTTAAAGATATTCATTCCTATTAGTATCTACAAGTCAAGCTTTCTTACTTTTCCTTTATTACAGTAGCGAAAATAGAAAAATTTAGAAAAGAAAAAGAACTTCTTCGATATGGAACACGGACTTCTTCGATATGTTTTTCCATATTTTTATATATGCTCTTGAATTATAGTTCTTATCTCTTGTTTCTGATTATTGGAGTCTTGCAGAGGATTTCCTGGTGGGTATGTTAGTCCAGCCCAGCAAGACTGCGAAAAGATCCAAGTGATTGTTATAACTAACTAATTTTTGCTCTAGAAATGAAATGTAACTCAAACTGAGGCTGACTCTACCGATGTTTATGGTGTTTCATTATCCGGCCAAGGTATCATTCGCTTCTGCTGAGGCTGTCCCTCTGGTTGTTAGCATCGAGAGAAAGGATAATTGCATACTGGCCTTCGCCTTTCAGACGGTAACCAACAAATTTTAGAGAAAAAAAAATTAAAGATCTGTTGCTTCTGAATTCATAAGTAGAGATGACAAGTATTTATACATATGCCTTGGGGTGCTTCATTTGAACGCTTCCTTTCACAAGGCTTTCCAAAATCCTACCTGAATTCGTGCCAAAGTAAGATCATCTTTTCCTTTTAATGTAGAAAAGATACTCCCCAAGCCCCACCCCCAAGATACTTTAATACCATTTCCTTCTTATATCCATTATACTATGCTATTTTCTTCCTTCTTATTTTTCCAGAAACATACTTTGATTATAATAATAATATGTTTCTGGGAAACGCAGTAAGATGTCTACATAAAAGTAGTTGAAAATACATTAAAAAAATCTGAAAGCTTTCGGATTTCATATTACGCCCAAAGGTTTTTTTAACGTTTTGTGTGCTACCTAAAACCGTAAAATTCAATTCAACAGCACTATCACAAAATATTTAAATAGAGCCCATCTTTAGAATTTCCGATACACAGTCTCCAGCGCTGGAGATAAAAATGTTTTTGTTTTTTGTACAGTATTACCATTGCTCACTTTGAATTCGTTGGGTTTGTTAATCAAAAATTCTTCAATATTTTACAAAATGTGAAAGAGATAATAAAAAAATCTCGAATTCCAAATTTGGGCTTTCAGATGCCCATAATGGAATGGAGAACAACGTTATTCAAAATTCCATGTTTCTATGTTCCGTTGGGTTTTCACACTGCGAGAAACATTTATGCATTCCTGCAGATTCTTCATTATTTAGTTCCTTTAAATATAATATATGGCGGTAATATTTGGTGGTAAAAGTTTAAAAAGTGAACAAACGCAGAAACTAAAACGATGCAAAATGCCATTTTGAGATTAACAGTGCTTTGGGTCTAACGCCCTTTTGGGCTAATAATAAAAAATTAAAAATATAAATGAATAACTGCAATTCGAAATAAAAAAAACTGAAAGCTTTCAGATTTTATATTACGCTGAAAGGGGCGTTTTTTTAACGTTTTGTGTGCTACATGTATTCATTAAACATCATGTTCTTCTCACTTAAACCATAAAATTCAATTCAACAGCAGTATCACAAAATAATTAAAAGAGCATATCTTTAGAATTTCCGATACACAGTATCGCGTGCTAAAGATAAAAATGCCCCCTCCCCGTACAGTGTAGCCACTGCTCGCTTTGAAATCGTTGAGTTTTTTAATCAAACACTCATAAATGTTTTATAAACTATGAAATAGATAATAAAACATATTCCAAATTCCAAATTTGGGCTTCCAGATGCTCATATTCGGGTGGAGACGTACGTTATTCAAAATTTGATGGTTTTAGGCTCAATCCAATCTGATTAATCTGTTTTTCGAATCTTGAAATTTCATCTCTGTTAATGAAAAAAAATAGATGTCTTCACCTTTTCGTTTATATTTCGAAATGTTTGAATACAGAATGAGTAACACACAGTGCTGCAGCAATGAAAGAATGGTAAAAATTACTGAGTTCTTTTTAATCCGAAATGCATAAATGCTCCCCCCCCAAAAAGTTATACATTCATTCGTAAATGCTTTAGATTAATACTAGTAGAGTTTAAACTAGGTATCCTATTCTGAAAAAACTTGTAATTTGTTATTGCCAGCTAGAAATATTGCTTAAAATGTTTAAAAATTTAAATAAATCAAAAAAGAACAAATTAAATATTTCTCAGTCTAAAGACATATAATAAACAAGCCATATGTTATATAGCTATATGTATATGTATCTCAAAACATGTAATAAAACTTGTCGTACATGGACGTGCAGTTAAAATGAAAAACACACCTATTAAAGGGACAGAAAAACCTCTTTTATGCCTGTTTATTTGCTTTTGTACTTCGATTGTGTATCGGAACAAGAACTTATTATCAACCTTATCAGTTTCATATGTTGTGAGAGTAAGAGGACATCAGTAGAATTCTGAAAGACTTCCGTAAGTTTCCCTTGTGTCTAGTAGCCAAGAATATTTCGTAAATGAGATCAGGTCTCACAAGAGTTCCATTGAAAGATAAAAGTAGCTCCAAATTTACTGCGTAAGGAAGATAAAGTTTTTCATGGCCGGGAGGTATGAGTTTGTGGGAGGGGGGGAGAGTTCGCTAATACGTGATCAAGAACACGAAAGAAATAGAAAATGTTCCCGAATGCAATTTCAGAAAGATTCATCTTATGTTTGAATTTCATCATGTGGCCAAAAATTTATTGGAGAAAAAAAAGAGTGACCATTATGTATTAAAATGATTCTGTTGCTTACGTGAATTTAAAAATTTAACATCCAAACATCCATAACATATTTTCAACCATGATATGTGCACTGCGAAAGAAAAAAAATCATTTCCATGGCTCGCGTTCTACTGGGCCAATTGATGAAATTCAAAAGCGCGACTTAGGGTATATATTAGACTTATATATATAACTTTATTCTATTATAGATATTTTGACACAATATCCGACTTTTTCTGAAATGACATGCCAATTTTTCTTTTCCATATTTCCATTCTACGACTCAAATTACGCATAAATATTAAATTTGGTAAATATTGGTGCGAAATTTACGGAGAAATTCAAAAATTTATCTTGGCCCATTTTTTTGCAGTTTGCGCCAAGAATAATTCACTTGGCGAACTTGTTAATATAAAACAACCCATTTTCCTTTCCCTTTTTTTCATTGTACAAGAGCGGAAGAAAGTCATTGCGTAAACCACATTTGGCATTATTATGGTATTATAGCATTATTATTATATATATCCCAAATTTCAAAAAGCGCCAATATGTAAATTCATGTATATCTTAGAAAATTTTGAATAAAAAACTCTAATTTTTTGCAGGTGTTGCTAGAAATACATCTATTTTAAGATGATGTTAAAATTTTATAGGCTATAATACAATTTTTTTTCAAAAGTTTATAAAAATATTTTAAAAATAAATCATAAACAATGTGCGAATTGTATTTGGGTTTAGCCTAAATTTCGAAAGAAGGAATCAAATAAGTTTAATAAAAAATGAGATATTAACAAATAAGTTATGTAATACGCACTTATCTTAATTGTAACACTTATTTTAACCGTAATGCTTATCTTAATTCAGTTATCAGTAATGGAAGTTATTAATGTGATTTCATTAGTTTGATTTTAAATTGCTCTGTTGAAAAGTAATTGTTGTTAATTTTTTAAAAGACAGTTTTCGTTAACTCTGAATTTATGTTGCTTATGTTAATTTTTCATTTATCCTTTAAGTATTGTTTGGTTAACCATTAAATTTTGTTCTTAGACTCAAAATCTTAACTTGGTTTTTGTACTTTTGTTTAATTTCGGGATAGGTTTGTAGCATTCATTATTTTAATTAACCAAATTATTTTTAGTTTGAACTTTCCTATCGAATTCTCAAAGTTTCAGTTGCTGCCCGAATTTAGCGCGAGTGAGATATTTATGCAAATCGCATATATCTGTTAGCAGTTTAAAAGGCAAGAGTTAACGAGGGGAAAGACAGAGCCTTGGATTTATCGCCGTAAGGCTGTGCGCGCAAAGATTTCCTCTGTCTACTGAAAGTTCGCCTTCATAGGCAATTTGCAATTACCAGTGTTTGCTAGTGAAATTCGCATAATTGCATTTCACTAAGAGTTTAAGCTTCCGTCGCCGTCCTACTTAGAATTAAGTTAGGGAATTGAATTTGTTAACACACCTTATTTTCATATTATTTTAGTTCAGCCCAAGTAGTGGCTTACTCTCAATTGGAAGAGTTGTAAATATTTGAATTAAAGGGTCACTTTTAAACCCTCCTTCTGACTTTGTAGTTTCTGCAACACTAAAGGACATAGCCTAGATTTGCTCACTGTCCTCCACATAAGGTTTCACAGTTTATGCTCACGAAAAGAGTCAAGAGGTTGAAGGAGGAACCTTATACTGGCGCCCGAACAACTAAAAGGATGGAAGGAAGTTGGAATATGCCTACTACATCCCAGAATACAGCTGCAATGCCTGATGGATTTGGATTCATAGTGGAAACCATCAGAGCAGCCATGAAGCCGGCAGTAGTTTTTGATGCCAGAGGACCTGTGAACACATTCCTGGAAAAGTTAGAAGCGCATTTTTTGCTGTATCCAGTTCCGGAACATCAGAAGGTCATATTAGCGACAGGAGCATTGAGGGGCCAAGCAGCGACCTGGTATAAGTGCATCGGAAAATGTCTGCTGGGAGAACCAGGAACGCCGACTTACACGTACGAGAATTTTAAACTAGCAATTTTGAGAGCGTTTCCTGTGGTTAAAGACCGTGCGAAACTCGAAGCTGAGTTGTTTAGCAAGTACCAACAGCGGGTGGATGAACTATCGGAATTTATTTTGAGAAAAATACAAGTCTTTAAATTATTGTATGGCACGAGGCCGGACCCGGAGATTATCCAGATAATCCTGCCCAGATTGTTACCATCGATACAAGATTTCATGGAGTTAAGAAATCCCGTAACGCTGGACAAGCTGTTTGAACTCGCCGTACAATTCGAGAGCCGGCGAGCGGCCGAAAATCAACGGAGACAATCGTATGAACAGCGGCTGCAGGGGAACCAGAATGCCGAAGGAAGAAACAGACGATGGCCGAGAACTACTGGTACCAGTCAAAATGCGAGCGGTCAACCGCGCCAAGTACAGCGCCAACAAAATAATTCCAACTACGGAAGAAAATCATTCTCCCCAGGCAGAAGCCAGCAACAGAAGAAAACACCCGCAAAGCATTTAAACTACTAAGGAATATTGCGGGGAAGGGGGTGCAATGTTCCGAGGAGAAGAAAAATCCCTCTGAAGTACAGCTAAATACGGTCATGGTGAGAAACATTGAATTACCGAGACTGCAGTTACTAATTAACAACGTACCCGCTACAGCTCTGTTGGATACCGGCGCTCAAGGAAGCTGTTTGGCAGAAGAATTTTTTAAGAAGCACTTTCGTAGATATCGTCTGCATAGCGTGGAAGGAATGAAGGTGGTAGCAGCCCAAGGAAAAACGTGTCAATGCATGGGAAAAATCGAGCTGTACATCAAAATCGGCGAAGAACAAAAAAAAATTATGTTTCTTGTAGTGAAGAACCTCCAAGCATCGGTTATTTTAGGAACAGATTTCTTTGCAGCTGTGGATGCGAAAATCGATTTTGAAAACTCCACCTTGCAAGTAACCATGGACCCAGTTAAAAAGAAATCAACACCTCCCCCTGAAGTGGATTTAAGCCATCTAACGCCCGAAGAACAGGACAAGTTTCGGGAGTTGGTAAGTAATTTCGCTGATTTATTTGATGATATTCCAGGATTCACCCAGATCGTAGCACACGAAATTAAATTAACTACGGATGAACCTATACGTCAGCGTCCTTACAAGTACGACAAAGTTAAGGAGGAAATAATAAAATACCATATTGATGAAATGTTAAGAAACAAAATAATAACTCCTATTTCTAGTGCATATGCGAGTCCGGTTGTTTTATGTAAGAAAAATAATGATTTGCCGTTAACTGATCCATTAAGGTACAGGTTCGCTATTGACTACAGAAAGCTTAATAGTATAACAAAATTTCCAACTTACCCACTTCCGGTAATTGATGAAATTCTAAGAAGTATTAAATCGACAAAATACATAACCACCCTAGATTTGACATCCGGATATTTTCAGATAAGCATAAAGCCGGAAGATGTTCACAAAACAGCATTCATAACAAAATACGGTACATATGGCTTTTTGCGTATGCCTTTTGGATTGTCGGGAGCCCCGGCCACGTTTCAGAGGTGCATGGACAAAATTTTAAGGCCGGTAATAGGAAAAAGTACATTTATTTATCTTGACGATATAATTGTTACTTCAGAATCGCTGGAAGAACATATTAAAGACCTTCGAGAAGTCTTTACTCTTTTGAAAGATGCAGGACTTAAAGTGAACATTAAGAAATGTAAATTCGCGGCAAAAGAACTCAAATATTTAGGGTACAAAATTTCTCAAAGGGGGATCGAAACAGATAAATCTAAAGTTATAGCAGTGAAAAATTACCCAATTCCGAATACAGCCAAAAAGTTAGCGACTTTCTTGGGTATGTGCTCATATTATAGAATTTTTATTAAAAATTTCGCAGAAATTGCTGAACCATTGTTAAAGTTGAGAAGGAAAAGAGTTCGTTTTGCGTGGTCTTCAGAAGCAAACGCCGCGTTTGAGAAGTTAAAAGAATCTTTAATTAATGCACCGGTTCTAAAGTTCCCAGAGAAAGACAAGGGTCTAGAAATTTATGCAGACGCATCAGATTACGCAATCGGAGCCGTGTTAACACAAAATAGAAAAGCGATTGCCTTTTTTAGTCGTACATTGAATGATACGCAAAGAAATTATTCGGCAACGGAGCGTGAAACTTTAGCAGTGCTCGCAGCTGTTCAAAAATTTTGTGTATATTTTGGGAGTTCTCCCGTAACAGTATATTCAGATCATGCGGCAGTTACCAGATTATTTTCAGGAAAGAATCTTTCGCCACGCTTAATTCGGTGGACCCTAAAGTTGCAAGAATTTAATCTCATTATCAAACACACACCGGGAAAAGACAATGTAGTGGCCGACGCATTATCTAGAATAAAGTTAGACGAGAACGGCGAGAAAGTAAAAATAGCGATGCTTCAGGCAAAGGTCATTGACTCTCGAGAGACTGTAATAGAAGAAATTGCTAGGGATCCCGAATTCGGAAATATTTATAATTATTTAAAAGACCCAGATAACTTCCAGCATATAGACATTAATGCAATACGAAGCAGAGCACAGAACTATGAAATCATTGATGGTCTCTTATTTTATACTAAAGTTACGAATCAAAATAGTGAATACAGACCAGTCATCCCGGCCAAATTAATTTTAAGTATCTTGCAAGAGCTCCACGATTCGCCTGTCTCGGGCCATTTTGGAATTAGAAAAACAATACAACGCGTACGCGAGGCGGTATATTTTCCGCAATTACAAAAGATAGTTAAAAATTACTGCCAGACTTGTCACACGTGTCAGATAAATAATGACGTAAATTTCCGCCCGGCCGGGTTATTAACTAGTATTGAGTCTAGGTTCCCCAATGAAATAATTGGTATTGACCTCTTAGGCCCCTACCCCAGGAGTCATGTAAATAAGGCACGATTTTTATTAGTCATTGTGGATCATTTCAGTAAATGGGTTGAGTTGATACCACTTAAGCGGGCTTCAGCAAAAGTCGTTGCAGATTCGTTTTTGAACAAATATATTTTAAGATATGGATGTCCAGCGAGGGTGATTAGCGATAATGGTCCCCAGTTTGTAAGCAGTACATTTAAAATGATGTGTGACAAGTTGGGCATTAAGCATATGAAAATGGTACCCTACCGCCCACAATCAAATATAGCGGAACGGGTAAATAAGAATATTGTAAAATTGATTAGAAATTATGTGCAAAAGCACCATTCTAACTGGGATGACTGCGTCGAAGAATTTGCATTCGCCCTCAGAACGGCTAAGCACGAGACAACGAAGAAATCCCCCGCCGAATTGTTTTTGGGCAGGAAGATAATGACCCCCTTAGATAAATTATTTTATGTGAAAGATAGAGCGCCGGAATTTCAAATGGGTGAAATAGAAAAAATGTTGAAGGAGGCAGAAAAGTGCTCCCGGGAAGCGCAAAAGAAACAAAAGATTTACTACGATTCAAAAAGAAGAACCGTAGAATATAAAGTGGGGGAGGAGGTGTTGAAACAAGCCCACGCACTTTCATGCGCAGCAAAAGATAAGGTCGCAAAATTTTGCCCAAGATGGCATGGTCCTTTTGAAATTACAAGAATAGTTGAATGCCGTGCATATTTAAAGAATGAGAAGGGCGAAGAGACTGTGGCAAATTTCGATCAAATTAAACATTATTATCGAAGAGCTAATAATAATATTTTGAAAGACATGTTGCAGGGTCCAGCCTCACAGAATTTTTCTAAGATTCAAGAGCCCCAACCAGGTCCCTCAAAAACAAGAGAACCCAGTTTGAAAAGGAGGTTACCAGAAGAGAGGAAGCCGCAGCCGAAGAAAAGACCACCCCAAAAAGAAAAAAGGACAAACGCTAAGCAACAGTCTCAGCAACCAAAGCGTCTAAGGAAGGAACGTCCAAATGAAAACACTATGAAAGCTCCACCACTACGGAGGGAACAGAACGGCGAGAAGCGAGCCGCCGAAGGTGCCAACCCACAACGAAGGAGCCTACGAGTGCAGGAGAAGGAACGAGCCAGTCTGGAGAGGGAGCAAAGACTTCAGCACAAACGGAAAGCGCCACCCACCATTCGTCCCAACAAGGTGTTTCTGGAGGAAAGAAGATCGACCAAACGAAAGGCAGCCCCAGAGTTTCAATCTAGGAGTAACAAGCAAAGAATAGCCCAAGCCACAGTATATCCAACCTTTCAGGAATGGACAAAAAAACGCCTAAAAGACTGGCAGAAAGATAAGTAGATTCTTTATTTTCTTTTAAAATTCACACAGTTATGTTTCTGATTTAAGTGCAAGTTGCAGATTTAAAAGGGAAGTTACCCGAGTCAAAAGCCGGTTGCCGAAAGCGTAAAGGACACGCTTGAAGGAACAACTTAATTATGCAGCGGAAGAAATTCGAGAGTTCAGTTGAAAAACTGTGAGACTTCGTGAAATGTTCTTTGTAATCCAGAACATGGGATTCATCGATTTTAGTCAAAAGACTCTCTGTAAATAGGAAATTGAATTGTGTTAATTAAAAGCAACTAGTACGTAAGTTGTATAGCAAAACTGTTGTATTATATTTTTCTATGTATAAATAATGAATGCATTTAATGTAAAACTGTTTTCTATGTAATGCATGATTTGTTGTAAGCCTTAAGCACTGGTTTTGTTTATATCGAATATTTTGGAAAAGCGTAAAGGATACGCAAGTTAAAATTAAAATGTAATGTAAAAGCGTAAAGCGCGCTAAATTAGAAAGTGAATATATAAGTGTTATTTAACGCAATGAGCATTTAAAGAAAATTTGAATTGAAGATTGAAAGAATGAATTATATGTATGAAATGCAATTGAAATGTTTGAATGTTGTACGTAGTGTTCTCTGGTTTCACACAAAAGTTTAAAGTTCATTTCATGTTAGAACCTCAGGGCATTTCAGATTTGTTTTAGGGGAAGTCTGAGGTCTTGAAAGTCGAAGAATTAACCCCAATAGAATTGAAGTCAGGTGGTAGTTGTGAACACTTGACAAAGTAAAACTGCGTGTTTTTCACAAACACCACATTTGGCCAGAGAACAAGGGGGAAGTTTTAAAAATGAATGAGTGTAAAATGAATGCGTTTGGCGAAAAGCGCTAATAGAAATTAAAAAACGCGAATACCTAAAGCGCGAATAAAAGTCATTACGGAAAGCATCAGAGGAAGGGAATGTTGTACTTTTCAGGTGAAATGTACTTATAACATGAAATTAAAATTTATTTCCTTCCAGATTGGAAGGAACCAGATAGTATCCAGCCAAATTCCTGATGGATCTTTTTGATGTGAAGACGGAAAAAGATATTCTATGTTAAAATATCTAAGACACAAACAGAGAGTTAAACTAAATTTAAAACTTACAATTGTAAAGGATGGCGAATAGGAAGGAAAATTTAGATTTAGAATTTAGCATCTTCACTAAAAGCCGATTTTAGGCTACTTAGTTTCAGACTACTAAATTCTGGGAGCAACTATGTAGCATTCATTATTTTAATTAACCAAATTATTTTTAGTTTGAACTTTCCTATCGAATTCTCAAAGTTTCAGTTGCTGCCCGAATTTAGCGCGAGTGAGATATTTATGCAAATCGCATATATCTGTTAGCAGTTAAAAGGCAGGAGTTAACGAGGGGAAAGACAGAGCCTTGGATTTATCGCCGTAAGGCTGTGCGCGCAAAGATTTCCTCTGTCTACTGAAAGTTCGCCTTCATAGGCAATTTGCAATTACCAGTGTTTGCTAGTGAAATTCGCATAATTGCATTTCACTAAGAGTTTAAGCTTCCGTCGCCGTCCTACTTAGAATTAAGTTACGGAATTGAATTTGTTAACACACCTTATTTTCATATTATTTTAGTTCAGCCCAAGTAGTGGCTTACTCTCAATTGGAAGAGTTGTAAATATTTGAATTAAAGGGTCACTTTTAAACCCTCCTTCTGACTTTGTAGTTTCTGCAACACTAAAGGACATAGCCTAGATTCGCTCACTGTCCTCCACATAAGGTTTCACAGTTTATGCTTACGAAGAAAATCAAGAGATTGAAGGAAGAACCTTATAGGTTTACTCCTAAGGTCATTTTTACTTTAAATTTTAAAGTTCTCTGTTATTACACTGGTTGGTGTATAAAGTTTAATTAGTTTCAATTAACGTACCCCTCTTTCTGGTAAAGTTTTGAATTCATATTTTCTGACTTTGGTGGTAAAGTCGTTTATGGTGTTGAAGAAACATGAATTTAGCTGTGCAATTTTTATACTTCAACTGTAGAAACATTCTTCGGTGTTTAATTTAATTTAGTTAATCAAATGCTCGATTTTTGCTATTCACTTTCACAAGCCCAAATTTTTTTATAGACTTATTTTCGAAATTTCCTGAAGGAAAAAAAAATAAACTTCCGACTCTCAGAATACTTGTCTCTGCCAGACAGTTGTCTGGGAATTCCTTAGCCAAAAGCCAAATTCTATACCCATGTATTTTGAAAAAAAGGACTTTGAATGATGTAGCTTTATATAAATAAATAATAAATTATGAATTTTATTAGTAATTATTTAATCATTTTGATCTTGGTTATGTCGATCAATTTTTTTCGGACCATATTCGACTATGGGCACCCAGTCCATAGATCATTGGTCCATAGATAGTCCATAGATCATTGCTCCATAGATCATTGGTCCATAGATAGTCCATAGATCATTGCTCCATAGATCATTGGTGGCCACCCTAGAATTAGTCCTTGCTCATCATTTGCCTCCTATAAAATTTCAACGGCGCCTAACTGGAGTAGTGGTTAGCGATGCTGACTGATGTACTGAAAGACCCGTGTTCGAATCTCGGAGAAGGCAAGGATGTTTGTAAATGTATAGCGCTCATGCAGCATGCGGCGAGCTGAAAGTCCTCTCGAGAGATTGGTGATAGGGGAAGAGGGGTGGGAGATCCACAGGCCCGTCCCATCTATCAAAATTTGGGATGGAACTGGGCAAAGTCGTACTGTGACTTGTATGGTGCTCAAGGCTCTTACCAACGACAAGCGCAATCTTACACTGCTTGCCACGAAGAATTTTGTCTGTTTATTCCGATGTTACAGTCAGACAAGTGAGATATGTCACAACATCAACAAAATTTCACCGACCCCCCAAAAGGGTCAATGCCAACTCCGCTGTTAAAATTCGTATTAGAAGTGGTCACTCTACAATTAGATATAAATATCTACTGATCATATTGAATAATACGACATACATTAAAGAATGTATAGATTATTTAGAATTATTTTTCCCGAATACAAGTTATTTAGGATCGCAGTGTACTACATTATATCGCTTACTATCTTGCAATCTAAATAGCATCATTCCGTGATCCTTATATGATATTTGAAAAATAAAATATTTGAATGGAAATGTTCTCTGAAACGGAAGTGCAATATTTCCAAACACATACATCCCCTCCAAATCACAGCTACACTGCTTAAAGATGTTAACAGTTTTAAAATTAAAATATATATTAACCCTCTCAGCGTTAAGGACGTAATATTCCATATAGAAAGCTAGCTTTCTTATTCATTACACATAAAAATTTCTGCCAGCATTTAATATATCCGATTTCAGTTTGGATGTAAATTGGAAGAAAAGAAATTAAGGTACAAAATAGGAGAGACATTTTTTTTTTAATTTATGATCAAGGAAATATCATTAATTCATGCCAGTTTGAGGAATTTTGAAATTTCAGGGCTAAACCCGTAATGCTCGCAGTTTTAAAACCAGCATTTGAACTTAATTCTGATCATTACGAGAATTCCCTTTTTTCTTCTTAAATTATCATGAAGGAAATAAATATTTATGAAAGGGCTATACTAATGAAAGAAAAATCTAGTAAATATTCGAAGATAAATACTAGATATGCAAATTATCAATAAAATTACGCAGATTTTGCAATCATAGTTTTAATAACAAACATTAAAAATAACGTAATAGTTTTTAACAATCTAGCTTATTTAGTTTTTACTATTTTACTACAGACATACTTATTTTAATTCTTCTATTAATGGTTATCCTGGAATATTAAGACTTACCGCATTCTCCAATATGGACAACCGAGACATGTCTCATTTGAATGCAAGCATTGCGTTGCAATTCACAATCATTGCTGTATGTCTGACCGTCCGACCCACATACAGGTTTCATTACGGATTCACAGCTCGGTGGACACTGACAGCTTGCAATGCCATACTTGTTGATATCGCACTCTTGGAAAGGACCGCACAATAAATTCTCGCATGGATTTTTACCTGGAGTATTACATGAAAGGAACAACTTCATTTAATTAGAAATTAGTCATAATATCAAACAGATTAAAGACAGAAAATAAAACTTTATAATAAATACATTTTATAGAAATAATTACGCTCGTTTATCTAACGGCGGTTTAATAGGGTTGCGATTTAACTGCCCACAGCCTGAAAAAAGTTGTTGATAAAAAAAGAAACAAAACAGCATAAACCAAAACTGCCTATGGAATTTCTTTTTATCCACAACAATGTGCAGTTTAATTATACATAAATCAGATTACATAAACCTTGATAAATTATTAGTTTAAAGTAAGTTTTTCAACCATACAAATTAATCAAGTCAAAACCTTCTGTTTCGGATTGACTCCTATCGAAATACAAAACCCTATAAGGTGTATTTTAATTTTATAACATTATTTTTAATTTTGAAATCCTTTCCTTTGAATTCTTGTTTTCCACTTTTCCTATCAGAATGAGTTTTTGAAATCGCGTTGAACGCAAATGAGTTAGAAGAGGTATTTAAGGGAAGTTCAACTTACTTCGAGAGAGAGAGAGTGCTTGGGAGTCCTTATTGGTGCGTGTTTGCCTTCTGGATACTTAATTCTTGAAATTACTACGCTCTACCTTATTGTACGTGCCTGCTGAGAATCGCCGGCTAGTTTAATTTAAGGGCCAGCTACGTTAGGTATTTGTGTCTGTTAGGTATTTTTGTCTAACTTCAGCTAAGTCTATTTAGTTTAGTATTAGATTAGTTTCTTATTTTCTTACCCTGATTTAGAAGCCCGAGTGAAGCCTTCCCTGCAAGCCCGAGAAAGCACCATCTGTTATTATTTCTTTGGGTGAATAAAAGGGTATTTTAACCCTTTTCAAGTCTCTGTAGCAACTACTTGAACTCAGCTATAATTCACGACTTCGTTCACTAAGTTCCTCGATATCATATTTAGACATAGTATTGACGAACATTATAAGTAGCTTAAAAACACATTGACTTTTTATATTATGAAATGGACTATTTTAATTCGGAATAAGATAAAATCTACAAATCATATTAAGTTACTCTCCAAATTAAATTACTTGAAAATACAAGCAAATTGTGCAAAGCCCTCGCCGGGATTCGAAGGAAATACTTTATATACCTACCCCTTTAACCTTTAGAAAACCGAAACCTTCGCTAACCTGTATGCTTAAAATACCGAAACGCCCGTCCCCGTCCATTACCATCCCATCCGTTTCTTCCCCTCTTCGTCAATTGATGCAAAAAGAGATATGGAGATTCGAAAGGACATTTTTTCTACTTCCTGACAAAGAAGCTTCCATTAACCTTTTAGCACAAGCTATCTGCAATAACTGATCCAATGCACGTGGGGAAACTGTACTTACTACTACATACTTTAGGGGGAGGGAAGAAGACACCATCGCAATTTCGGCCATTTCGGGCTGTTATGGTCGCTTGAATGAAAGGCTTTCTGGGGCGTTTGTCCTTAAATGGCGACTGCGAATTAAAGAACTCACTCTCCAAATCCTGGAGGCGACGCATCACTTCTAAGAGTCATTTAGAATTTTTCGATGTTAGGAAACTGAAGAAATCCGGAATTGCCCTCACGAAGACTCGAAATCTGGACCTCAAGAATAGGCGCCAAATATGTTTTCAGTTACACCACGAAGGCATGCGGAAAGGAGGGAAAAAATATCTCATAAATTATTAATTATATTTTTCTCTTAATTGTAACACGTATTAGTCCTCTGCTATGTTTTTATGAACTGCTACCGCATTAACTGTGGATACCGGTACCATATTGATTTACTTCCAAGCCTAAGTACCATTTCAACTTACATTCTGAATGCAATTTAGGAAAAGTTGCATGAATGTCATACTAAAATGTATAACATCCAATCTAAGTTCGAGAAATTCATATATTTATTCACATCCGCATAATTAAGTAAAAATTATATCAATTAACTCTTCCCCTTTAAATGCAATACTTCTCTTTGCGGAAGAATACGTTTATAATTAATATCACAATGCTACGCATAAGCCATGTTAATTCTGCTTCACTTTTATAGAACTGAGAAGTGCGAATCTGAAGTAACTAAATTAAGCCACTCGATTATGCGTGGATATTTTAAAATACTAGAAGCAGCAAAGTTAGAAGAATTCCTTCCTCTTTTCAGGAAAATAGTTAAATTTCCTCTAGGTAAATTTAAAAGTTTACTTTAACGAAACCCAGAGTGTGCAGAACAGATTTAGGCTTCTCTTATTTATCTACGTTTATCAGTAATTTGTAAAAGCTGCGTTAAACTATCGATCCACACCTTTATGAAGGCCTGGGGAGGGAAGTAAATTCCATTAAATATGTAATTACTTAAGCTACTTGCTAAGTGTGCTTATTTAGATCACGTCGCATGCAAATTTGTTTTATGCTTCAATACGTTGAGTAATTAACGCTGAGTTTAAACGTGTAAAAGTTGAAAAATATATTCCAATTTTATCACCGACCTTCTTCTTTTTTAAGCGTATTAACGAGAAAAAATAGTGCTGAAATGATGAAAACATACGTAAGAATTATTATTCAAACAATTAAATTTAAAACTTGCAAATTATAGAAACGTGTAATCTATTTTAAGTCCACGCTTTTCTTTACATTTGAATGTAGATGAACTTAATCGTTCTCAGTTTCACTTTACAATCTTAATGTTTGTTTTTACAGCATATTCTTGAGCTGTATGTCCAATAGTAAAGCCTTAAGGTTTTATTATTCAAATAATGTCAAAATAAGTAAAATTTGCTGTTCTAATTATTTTTCTTACTTTTCTTGAGCTATCTGAAAGCTTATTATTTCTCATTATCATACATTTTCTAAATTAAATTTGCATCTTGTATTTCGCCTTCCTTTTAATATCCTGCCCACCGGTAAAATCACTGAACACTGATAGTTCAGACTTAGGCTCAAACCCATGCAAACGGGCTGGCTGCTTGGGCATTTTCATGCCTTTTCGTATGCGTAATGTGTATTTGAGCTAGTTTCCCTAAAAATCCTCCTAAAAAACATCCCTCCCCTTAGAGAGATAGCCCTCGTGTGCTTTAACCTTCCATCATTCATAATTTTTTTTTAAAGTTTGATGAGATTAACAAATACTTAGCTCTTTTGTCTTATTGGATATTAACCACGAACACTTCAATCGATTTAGTTGTTGTTCATTTAGTTGCTGTTCATTTAGTTGCTGTTATTGTTACTGATATTGTTTAAGGTGACCTTTGATAATTTTATCATATTGTTGCGAAATGCCCAGCTGTAGTAAAATAGCTTTCCCTCAAAGCGGATTTAGGGTTGCCAGAAAATAGCAAGGAAAGTTAGGATTGCCAGATTAGTCGAGAAATAGCTCATTTGATGACAAAATCGGAGATATGCCATAGACGGATGGAGAACATTATAGGACAAGTTCTTACCGGTTTGGCCCAGAATGTTCTCGAAGGCTGGCCAAAAGCTATATAAACCCTGTCTGTACGCTGAGTAGCAGTGTATCGCGAGTTAGTGCATCGCGAGAGTGTCTCGTCAGTGCATCGAGAGTGTGGATCGTTGAGGCTATCCAGTTTATCGTAGAGTGCATCGCTAGTTGTAGAGTGGAAAGTCTCTAGAGTACGCTGAGGGAATGATCTAACCGAGTCGGGAGCTGTACGCTAGTGCTTTGCCGTGAAGCTGTCTTCACCGTTATAGCCTGATAGCCTGTGTTGCTGATTGTTTCAGCTTGTTTGTCGTAATTTTTTGACAACTGTAAACGTGCTTTTGAACGTGTCCTGAGTAATACTGGATAATAAATTCTGTTTTCATTCTTCATCAAGTGTTTTCGTTAATCATTACAAATTCACGAACCCGTAGAAAAGTGACAATTGCTTGATTCGTCATATATTATGTGATATATACAGACCCAAGCAGACATATTTTAACGCTTAAGGCATATATTAAAAGTTAATAAGTATTTTGAGATTTCGACATAAGGAACTGTTCAAGAAATGTTTGAGTATTTGCCGTTTTGAATTTAATATTTTTAATAATGCTATTACTCATATATTGTTATCGAATGAATGAAGTTCCACCTATTTATACATACCTATCTATATCTATAAAGAACTCGTCATTTATTGTAATTAACAAGTCCCTTATTGTGATCAAAAGGTACAGGATGAATTTCTACCTAACCGAAATGAAATAGTTGATGTAGAAAATGATGTCACAAAACTATAATTCAAAGAAAAAAAATTACACCCACAATTTTAATGAAGGTATTTCGAAATAGACTAATGAACTGAAAAATATATATTAATTTTTAAATGGCAACTGCAAAGTGCACAGCGTAAATATGTTCAAAAATCCATATTGAATTTTAATTCCTTCCAGCAAAAAGCGAATACTTCGATAACTTTATAAGAACAGTGAAGGCGAAATATAGTACCGCCATGAAATAAGCAGAGTTGTTCGTAATATAAGAAATGTAAATGTAAATTACTCCAGCTATCTAAGAAAACTAACGTTCTGGATGCACTTCATTTGATAAATACCTGTCCTGGAAACACGTCTCAGAAAAGCGAGTAAAGAACATTTTCGAGCATGAAAACATTTATGTAAATGATGAAACAGATGAAGTTGAAAAAATTCCTATACATCTTCAACTGACATGAAATAAACTTTTTTGTCATTTTATAATGATGAAAAAATTCAATTTGCAGCACTGATGACCGACCTGAAAGTGTTTGAAAATACAGAAATGAAGAAAATGCTCATGTTACAGCTCAATCAGATAAAATTGTTCTGAACAGCTCAATCAGAAAAATTACAGAAACAATACATTTATGAACTGAATGAAATACTACGCATGTAAGCTGAATTTTATCAGACCAATGGTTATGACTTAGCATTATTTTTATTTTTATTTCTAATTAACCTCTTATAAAATGCCTATAACTGCATGGTATTTTCGGAGTTTTTTAAACTGCTTAAACTACAGTGTCATTTTTGGAAAAGAATTTTCTTATAGTTTTGTTTCGTGGTACCGTCAGATTAAAAGTATAGAAAGTAGTCATGGACAAATGTGATTTCATTAAGCAATTGCTTATTTATTTATTTATTTAAAGCTAAGCATTCAAAAGATTTCTGTTAGTGATGAGATAGTTTCTGGATGTGTGCGTATTAAACATTTTTCAACATAAGAATTGGGTTTTTGAGTATATTTCTTCCATTATGATACTAGTTTTAATATATGTTTTTCGTCAAAGATTGTTTTCAGGTCAGTCTGAATCCAATTCAAAACATTGTCTACTCAAACGTCTTTTCACTAATAGCCACATTCACATATTTATGATCAGTCACTACACTGTCTCATCACCAATAACACCGTCCAGGGCGCACTGCAAAAAGCGACCAATATTAACCAGTGAGAAAGTCATGAAACTGGCGGAGAATATCTTGAGGTACAAATATGAGGTTCAGTATTTAGCCCATAAAAAATGAACTGTAAATTATTTCTTTTCATTTGTATACAGGGCCGTTCCTAGCGGGGGTGCAGCACGTAAAAGTACGCGGTTGGCCAAAATCAGGGGCGGCCGAACTCTAGGCTACTACGCCTAAATATTTTAAATTCATTAAATTAATCAAAAGAACTTGTCATGTGTAAGTACTTTTTATACAGTTTTTCTGTAAGTACTTAGTGAGTATGAAATAAAAATTTTATTAATCGCTGAGCACTTTTTTTTTAAATTTGCGGGCGGGCAATTTTAGGAAAGTAAGCAGGCAGCCAGCGGCCTGGGAACGGCCCTGATTGTTGGTCATACTAGCAAACACTACAGTTTTTAACGTAAATGACGCATTTATTTGTGAAGGGAGCAATGTTTAGAATCATTTGAAGAAATTCCAGTTGGTCGCCTGTGCATATCTATATGCTCAGGGATAGCAATTTGATGAAGAAAGTGAACTATGAAAGCAATGAGTCTAGAAAGTCTCATTTTGTTAAGCTGAAAAATAGCCAAGGCACTAATTTCGCTACTTATGTATTTTGTCAAGCTAAGCAAGCTATCGAGAAAAATTAGTGCAATTTGTTTTTCAATTTTTCTTTGAATTTACTATGAATCTATGAATATTTGTATGTGTGCATATATATGTACATATATACAAGTAGACGTATGTACAGTGGTGGCCAAAATTGTGGACACTTTTGGAAATTTTTATGTTTTTGAACTTTGTATGCTTATAGAAAATGTTACGTTTCGCAAAATGCAAACTTGTATATATCATTTTAAAGAGAATTTATTACTGAATTCAATACAAAACACAAAATTCAATTATTTGCAATACAAAAAAAGTTATATGTACTTTAATATAAATAAAAAACACAGTTATGAAGTGGTTTGTAATGTCTAGCTTTCCTGGCCAATCACTGTTCTTGTTCTGAGAACCAATCAAATGTTAGTAACTGCCAGTAGAAGCTGACATCATGTTTACACTTGAAACAATTCATTATTTTGCTTTGTTCTGTAGAAGGAGGACCTGTTTCTTATACACTGCAATTACAAGTAGGAATTTTTGTAAAAATTTTTAATATTTAGTCAAGAAGCAATGACATCAAATAAAAGAGTAGATTGGACACCTAGAAAGAGATGTAATATTATTGTGTTACGAGAAAGTGGTCTTTCCTATGCTGAAATTGCAAGACAGGTGGGTGGTTCAGTGACTACATCTGGAGTCCGAAAGTTTTGTTTACGATATCAGGAAACAAATTCAATAAAAAACAAAGAAGGAAAAGGCCGAAAAAGGTGCACCACATCTATTGATGACAGAAGAATAAAAAGACTATGTCTCCAAGATAGAAAAATGTCATCAACGGCCATCAGAAGTGATCTGAATGATGCTGGTGTTTCTGTCAGTTCAAGAACAATCAGGAGAAGATTAACAGATGTTGGACTGAGAGGTAGAATTCCACGAAAAAAGCCTTAATTTTCAGCAACGAAAAAAAAAAGACTGCAGTGCAACACATTAATTGAACAGATGATCAGTGGTCACAAGTTATATGGAGTGATGAAACTAAAATATCGTTATTCGGTAGTGATGGGCGAAAATATGTAAGATATTGTGATGGGCGAAAATATGTAAGACGTAGATTAGGAGAAGAGCTACATCCTGACTGCATTCAAGCAACTGTGAAGAACCCAGTTAGTGTTATGTATTGGTCATGCATGTCAGCAGATGGTATTGGTCGCCTTCATGTCATCGATGGGACACTGAATGCCAGAAAATACATTGACACTATTCTAGAACCAAAACTTCTACCTTCCATCA
>KK117429.1:733032-796635 GCA_000611955.2 Stegodyphus mimosarum | reverse complement strand
AGCAGGATTCTGCTCCTTGCCACGCGGCCAAAATATCGAAAGAGTGGTTTCGTACAAAGAGTATTAAATTGTTGTCATGGCCAGGAAACAGTCCTGACCTCAATCCTATCGAAAATTTGTGGCACCGTTTGAAAACTCTTGTTCGAATGAGGCGCCCATCAAATACAAGGGAACTATTTGAGGCTATAATGTTTCCTGGCATCATGTAATAACGAAAGTAGAGCTTAAAACTCTTGTCAGCTCAATGAAACGTCGATGTGAAGCTGTAATCAAAAATAAAGAGTACCCTACTAAGTACTGATAACTCGCTGCAATCATCACTATCTAATGTATATCGATAACTATTATCGCTTAACTTTTATTGTACTGCAAATAATTGAATTTTGTGTTTTGTATTGAATTCAGTAATAAATTTTCTTTAAAATGATATTTACAAATTTGCATTTTGTGAAACGTAACGTTTTCTATAAGCATACAAAGTTCAAAAACATAAAAATTTCCAAAAGTGTCCACAATTTTGGCCACCACTGTATATACATACATACAAGTTAGGCACTAGTTAGCATCGAAATGTTAAAGTTAAATTTAATCATAAACAGTAAAGTGTTTGTTTTCAGAATATAGCAATTAACCTAATGAAATATTTCTATGGTATATAAAACATACATGATGTAAGAATTTAATCGAAACTTTTCTGTTTTGAGAGAGAAAAGCATAGCTATGTTTATTTCACTTACTCATGAGAAAATGTAAAAAACACAAGCAAGTAAATTTAATAAGACGTGTCATTCAAATCAGTTTATTGAATTCAACAAGAATATGAAAAAACCATCAGATAATGAGAAATAGATCTTGCACATTTTGTTAAAGACTACAAAAAAAAAAATTGAAAACTCAAAATTGAAACTTAATTCGAAAAGCCCTATAATTCTTCATTTTAATTTATGTACCTCCCCTTTCTGTTTTAAATCGTTTATGATAATTTTTCTGGACTGTGTCTTTCCGTTCATACTTGCTTAAGTAATTCTCTTGCATTCCGAATGGTCTTCATCCAGTCGCAGCTCAAAATTAAAACAAAGGACATAAATCTATAAACACCGCCATTACTGCTTGCGCAAGCCCTCTTTTTCCTCCTGCTTCGCCTTGCTGCCAACCACGCATAGTTTGCTTTCCGCTTCATCCTCTGTCTAAGAAGATAGATATCTTCATAGAATTGAGACGAAGATCAGATGAGAGATGTCTTCATAGAATTGAGGGGGACATAGCGCATCCATAAATGGCGTGTGAATCTGTTTATGTGTATCAAAGCTTGTTCTTTTACGGAAATAAATTTAATTGTTTAAATCAATGGCGATGTTAAAAAGTTTTTCTTCTCCGTTCTCTCATTTGAAGTATCCTTGCAGCTGTTTTTCTAAGACAACTATAGGATTAATATTACGTGTAAAAAAAAGAGAACCGAAAATCAAAATTCTCATTTAAATTAACAATTGCCCCGTTATTCCTCATAGATGTAATATTGAACAACCATTGGCCTTTTCTAAGCAGTCAATCAAATAGAATTGCACAGAATGTATTAAAGTAGAGCCATGATGAACATATATATATTTTGCTAAAAGTCATAACCTTACAGAGATTCATCCCTTTAAGCAAAAACTGCCAATCAGTAAATATAAAACAGAAGTTTTTCTCAAGTAGCAGCTCTTACTGAGAGAATTTTTGTTGAAAAGTTATTTCAAGTAACTTTAGGAAAAAGAAATATATAGCACTGTATTAGATACTTGAACGGAAGTGGACTAAAGAGAAAACAAGTTAAGAATAAATTGATGGAAAAATACACTCTACGAAACGAAAATAAGGAATTTCGTTAAGAATAGCTGGTATAAAATTCTTAAATCGCATTCTTCTGTAGTTCAAATCAGCAACAGTGATCTTTGAGCGGAAGAAAGTAAATTACCCACTTTCGTTATTTTGCAAGAGATTAGGGCACTTAAGAAACTATAGACGAGGCTCATTTTCTCTGTTCACGATTTTTACCTTACTTTCTCAAATTGCTGTCACTTCTCCATCTAGATGTCACTATGCTTCTCCCCGTCTATGTTTTCCCTTTTTTAAGCAAGTTTACTTTGCAACCACTCAGTTTAATCGGCGATGAAGCTCGTGAAAATAACACCATAATGTGCATTGTATTGTTATATACAATTTGTAAGTACTTGTAAATAAATTACTTTGCTGTGGATGCCCAGATGTTTTTCCTTTCTACCAGAAATAAGATTAGATCAATTTCAGAAAACATACAAGTGTAACAACATTATAATAGGCAGATAATACAATTACGAAGTTAGTTTATTTTACATGTGAGAAAAAACACGACAACAACCATTGTGTTCACTTGGATTCGAACTTAGACAACGCTTTTAAATGATATTTAAAATGGCATTCAGCCGTCACCTTTGTGTGAGATATTAAAAGTCTTTTCATTTTCTTATAGGTTATAAAATTTCAAAATGTATAATTTTAGTTAGGCATATAGTCTTTAACTTGGCAAGTGTTTTAAAAAATGCCTGTTTTTATAAATTACAAATCCTCATCTTATCTTGTTCTCACTGCTTTTGGCGGTGCAGTGCAAACATCCATTCCATGGGAAGCATATATATGTAATATTTTAACGCGTAGTAGGAAGGATGAATGAATAAACCAAAACTTTTAAGCATGGACTGTTAAGCGCCCTAATGATCCAAGCCATAATGGACTCTATAAAAACTATGAAAGCATTTATTCAGACTGAAACTTCTTCTGAAAATGAATTTAAATGTTAACTCCAAATCGAGAAGCTGGCTGAAAAATGTAGACATAATAAACAAAATCAAACATGCATTTTACAATTTTTCTCCAAAGTGTAATTCATATTCTTAATTAAAAGTTACTTTCTATTGCATAGCTTCTGCTTAATTTTATGATTAAGGTAAGTCTTATCGCTTTATAATATGTTTAATTTTAGATAGCATAGCATAAAACATTTTATGGGGTTATGCATACTACGAGATTTTTCTTCTTCAGTGATACACTTTTAAAGTTATATTTTCTCTTAATATTGGAAAATTCGAACTCTCTTCAGACAAACCTTGAATTCGAATGGAATACATAGTGCATTTTATGTACTTAGAAGCTGTTTTGGAAGATATAAATTTTACTCTTCAATTGAGCTGTTTTTAAGAATTTATTACACAGCAATGAATGTATTCTTTCTTATGTTAAGTCTTTTTACATCCTAGAACTTCAAAAATAGTCTCGGTGTGAATGATCTTTGTAATAAATTCATCTAAGAAATTAAGTAGTTAAAAGAAAAATCCAGTCAATGCCAATCATAGGAAAAAATTTCCTGCATCCTTATTTAAATATCTCTTTGTATATGGCCACATTCGCAAATAATTTTCCAAATCAAAATCGCATAGCAATTAGTAGTAACAACTCTAAAACGCTCTTCTCTCGAATTCTCTTAAAACTCAAATCTCAACTCTGGAATCTGTTTAGTGGTATATCGGTTTTCATTGCTATTTTCGGCTACTTTTTATGGTTTTGCAGCGGCCAAGTCCCGATGTAATTGGATATAACTGGTACAACCTGTAATAGTTTATATACTTTTAGAAGATGAATACGTAAATTAATGTCCAAGGTGACTTACAGTGAACTTATGACTTTGTTTGACATTTAAAGTTACTGAATACAATTTTTTTTTATTCCATTTGGTTGAAATGAATGCAAATAATATACCAGATGCCTGATATTAATTGCTTTCAGTTCTTAGCGTTTAAAAAAGGTATATATTGTAGTGTTAATTTACCTGTACTGCATTCTCCAGCATACACAACTCGAATATTTTTCCGAGATTTGCAAGCTTCTACTCGCAGTGTACATTCGTTGGTATATGTCTTTCCATCTGATCCGCACACCGGTCTCAGGTCTTCCGAGCATTCACCGTTACATCGACAGAGGGCATTTCGGTTTTCATCCAGTTGACAAACTTGAGAGTTTGGACATTCCACTCCTTTGCAGGGATCTAAAAACAGTATAAAAGAAAAAATTTCAAACAAAACGTCTCTCGAGATAAATTCATCTAAATAACAAATTTCAATTAAAAATACAGGATGTTTATAAAGTCCCGGACCCATTTTGATGTTTAAGAACTCATAAAATAATATAGATTAAAATTAATAACATAAATGGTTAGATAGACTCAAAAAGTTTCGTGACCCTTGTCAATAAACTTCCACGTGTGCCCCCTTTGTCGCACGGAGAATATTAAGTCGATATTCAATTTCACGCCAGGTGCCGGTAGGCATGTCGGCATCCACAGAGGCTATTGCGGTTGTAATTCTGGTTTTTAGGTCATCAATGTTTACACTCTCCTCCTGTAAACGTTGTCCTTTACAAATCCCCAAAGGAAACAGTCCAGCGGCGTTATATCAGGTGATCTGGGTGGCCAAGGAATTGGACCTCCTCGCCCGATCCATCTTCCTGTAAAATGGTCATTCGAAGAACTACGAACGATGGTACCTCAATGAGGTGGTGCACCATCTTGTTGCAAAAAGACATGTGGCTAAAGCTCTTCTAGTTGTGAAAATACGAAGTTTTCCAACATGTCTAAGTATACGACTGATGAGACCATTTTTTCTGTAAAAAAGAAAGGCCCAATGAGTCGGTCGTGCATTAGTCCACACCCCACATTAACCATTGGGGAATCCTTTTGTGCCTCACTGTATTCATGGGGTTTTTCAGATCATAATTATAATTAATAAGCAATTAATAAGCAGACGATATATAGAAAAGTACAGATATTTAGACTGGAAAATGAAATTATCTGAAATTAACCACACGCGCAGACGATATTTACAAAAAGAAAGATATTCAAACTTGAAAAGGAAAATATATAAGTCATTCCATCAATAATTGCCATGAATTTGTTTATATCTTCATTATTTTATGAGTTATTAAAAATCAAAATGCGTCCTAGACTTTATAAACATCCTGTATAATTTGATATCGAATACAATCTGATTTTGATTCTTTCTTTATTAGCCTAAGAGAGTATTTGCCTAGAAAGGCTATTAATTTCGTTTGTCAACATTTTGCGTTATCAACAATAAAATCGCCTTTCATTTTTCAAATTGTTGCCACCGAATATTAGAGCCCTTGCATTGCATTTAAAGAAATTAAATAATGAAGAATCTGCGTAAATGTACGAATGTTTCTCGCATTGCGAAAAAACAGAGGTACCTAGAGACATCAAATTTTGAATAACGTAGTCCTCCCCTCGAATATGGGCATCCGGAAGCCTAAATTTGGAATTTGTTTATTACCTATTTCATATTTTGTAAAACGTTAACGAATTTTCTATTAACAAAATTCAAAGATTTCAAAGCGAGCAATGCCAACACTGTACGGGAAAAAATTATCTCCAGCGCACAAAACTGTGTATAGGAAATTCTAAAGATATACTCATTTTAAATATTTTTTGATATTGTTGTTTAATAGAATTGTATGGTTTAAGTGCGAAGACCATGATATTTAATAAATAAAGTAGCACACAGAATGTTAAAAAACGGACCTTTGGGCGTAACATAAAATTTGAAAACTTTCAGAGATTTTGTGTTTGTTATTTATTTTATTTTTTTATCATTTTAATTTATATATCGTTTTTTAATAATTTTTATCCATTTGCAGTGATATTTTATATTTGTTTATTTTGTTAGAGGTATAAATTACTTATGCATGTCCCGTGGTATGCTTTGCGGAACGCGAGTTAAAAAAATTAATAACATTTAGAAAAAAACGACCTGGAACTTAAGGATTTCACCTTTCAAAATTTATATTAAAAAGAGTTAAAAATATAAGTACTGTACCTGTTACTTATTTATCCGTTAAAATGAATTTATTCTTTAAATATCTCTTTAGGTTATAGAGATTTGTTCAGTTTAACTAACAGTTCATTTTTAGTTAAAGCAACTTTCCTTTCAATCTCGCTTTTACCCACGCTTTCTTGCCAGAATGTTAATAAGATAGCGCGCGTGTATTCAAATGAGGTAGAAAGAAATGCTATATAAGGAAAGGTTTTTGGTGGTGATTTTAGCTATTTAGGGAGAGCGTGTTATGCCTGCTTGACGTCCACGTTGCTCTTTTGAATTAATAGCGATTAGATTCAGTGGCGTTGATCGCTTCTAGTCATTAAGCTTGTTTTTGCCAACTTCCACGAGTCAGACTTTCCTGTGCGTTAAATCATCCTGTAAGCCGTTAAGCTAGATTTAGTACATTTAAGTTCATCGTTACCTGTTTTGAGTTTTTCCAGAAGTGCTGGCTTTGTGTAAGCCCAACTGAGGCCATCTGTTTAATTATCTTGAGTGAATAAAGGGTTCTTTACACCATTCTTCTGACTTTTTGTGGTAATTAAAGACCTGGAGATAATTCCTCATACTATCTTTTAAAACTCGTTAATTTACGCTTCCAAATAGAATAAGACTATAAGGTTTCCAGTGACTCCCCTGTCTTGTCATGCGAATAACCAACAGCTTGCCGACTGAGATTGGGATAGCCTCTTTTTTGTCCTGAAGGATATCAATTTTTAGTAAGATATTAGACGCTACTCTCCGAAAAGTCAGACTTATCTTTATTGTAGAATGGATTGCTCTTTCTTCTTAAAGATAATTTTACAGTGTTTCTTTCAAATCTATTAACAAAACAGCGTCATGGCCACTTTATCCTTGGGGACTAAAGGGAAGCTGTCATGTGATAAACTAGTGACGATGTCATTTTGAAGTCTCAAGTATTTTTGCAGGGTTCATTTGAAGATGGGAAAATACTACCGTTATCTCACACGAAATATAGGGAGCTATGGTATTTTTATTGTATAGCTGATAATACTGTAAGTCGTGTGTTATCTATATATTTATGTAAAAAAGAAAGCCTGTATGCTTTTCCTCAAATAACTCAGTTATTACTATAGCTATTGTCACCAAACTTGCTGCATTTCTTTTCTGGGTCCTGGGGAAGGTCGATGTCCACTCATGTTTTTTTTAAAAAAACTAAAATCAGAGTCATTAATTAAAAACGCGGAAAAACGACGATAATTTTCGCCCTCATTTTTCCGAGTGGCAACAGTCTTGCAAGCTGGAGATGAAATTCTGCTTTATTTCGAAAGTTGTTGCCACTGCTTGCTTTCAAATCATAAAGTTTGTTAATAAAATATTTCTAAGTTTTACGATGAAATAAAAACAGCACTGCCAAACATTAAACACATAATTCCTGATTCCAAAAATTTGTGCGAAGCCATTGACTATTCCCAACTTCGTACGACTTAATCAGTCGAGGTATTAATTAAAATCTCTAAAAACTCTAATTTCCGCACTCATTTTTTCGAGTGGCAGTAGCCTCGCACGTTGGAGACAAAAATGCTTTATTTCGAAAAGTGTTGCTACTCTTCCCTTCCAAATCGTAGAGTTTGGTAATAAAAAATTTGTAAGTTTTACAAAATCTATGTATATAAAGAAGAATGTCTGTTTGTGCGTTTGTTTGAGTTACTGATGCTTGATCAATTATGATAATTTTTTTGCCACATTTATTCGACTAAAATTGAATATATGGGAAATATTAGATGGAACTTGAGCTTCTACGACCGTCTGATTAGAATAGTTAAAAACTGCGTGCCATTGTTGCTGATATAATGAGACAGAATTCGTTTATTTTTCCATCAAAAACTTTTATGTGGGTTCCATATTGCATCAGCCTGAAAAATGTATGAGTATGAATCGTAATGTTTGCATCATTATTAGAGAAGGATTACAGCGGTATCGTTCTCTCTTTTGTTAGATACATTACTTTCAATGTAACTTAACTGGTATGGGGTACTTCCGCTAGTTAAATAATATTAAAAGCTTTTGAAAGTAATCGGAATGTGTTCCAGAATTTCAAACTGACAACCATGCTTGCAAAATCTCTCCTAAACGCAAGATTACAATAAATCATCGTTCCGAATAAAAGGTAGTCTATAACGCGTAATTAAACAATGTGTGGCAACAGTTACATGGCGTGATGTTAAAAAAATAGAATAGACTTTTTAAAGCTTTGCAGCATTTATTCGCATTTTGATTTCATTAGTCATCGTATTGTTTCCCTTATTTGAACTATGATGCTTCAGAAATTTCCTTGCTTGCCTTTTATTCCCTTCATTAAAACTTTTAACGGCTTCTGCTAAATTCACAAAAAAGCGATTTTTCAAGTTAATGGTAGTACTCCTTGCCGAAGAAAAAATAAAAGAAAATAAGTTAGCTGAGTGTTCTCAAGATAGTCTGTACTCGGATAATAAATATAAATCCTTTTATTCCTTATACACTGAGCGAAATCAGGCACTTGTTTTCCTGTCACATTAACAACATGGTCTCCTCAGTCATGCATAACATTTCTAAATGCATAATAATTAATGCTCGACTCAATTATGCGTAAACAAGTTTGTGCTATCATGAAAGAAATCTACGATAGTTTATTAGTCGCAGAATACTTTCTAGAATAATTTACAATTGTTCTCCGAGCAGAAAATCGATAAAAGCTCTGTTTTCCCGTTTATGTAGAACACTGCTGAAAACTACGCTTGGGTCAATGCAGTGTACAAAGGAAATTTATTCAGGAAATTGACAGGTCCTGTAAAGATTAATACTAGCTGCACTGATAGATTAGTTGGCACATTCGTGTAAAAGCAATCCAGCCATTAAAATAATTATGGCAGACTGAATTACAATGGCCATCATTTCAGAACTTCTACAGCTGCATACAAAGAGCAGTCGGGCAAAAATCTGAAAAATGTGTTATTTTATGTGTGAAAAGGCGCTCAAGTAGAGAAAATACAGCAATTTCGTATGTGCTAAAAGTAATTATTTCAATCAAGAATCAACTAAGAATGTAAATGTTCTTAATATAAATATATTTTACAAAATTCAGCAGCAGATGTACGTAACATATCAAATTGCAAATACTTTTCCCTTAAAGTTTAGTAAATAACATATATTGTCAAAATATTATTAATGATAATAATAATGATAATATTAATAGTGCTGTTGTTTTGCATAAATTTGCGAAATATTATTTGTAAAATTATTCCTAAGAATTATGTTTACTAATTGTAAACCGCAAAGTCTGCGGCATTGATAAACTACATACAGTTGTAATTAAATCTACTATATTATGATCTTCAGATTTGCAGTAAGCCTTAGAACTGGCATTCTGAGCGATAATATAATAATAAAAGTAACGTAGCTCGATAACTGCATAAAGGGGGCTTATAGACTTTTAAAATGAGATAATAATAATAATAATAAAAATTTTGCGTTCTTTTTGGATCAAAAAGAAGAAACATTTTACATGGTATCATTTAGTATGTGAAATAGAACATCATCAATTAAAACAAACTAACTTACCTATTATAACCGTATTATATTCCGGAATAAAAGAATATAATTTTACAATTTTAGAAAAAACGATCAGAATTTTCTACTCTTCCCGTCTTATTGTTTTAGAAAATTACATATTTCCTGTGTGCTTATATTAATAATTATGTAAGCTACCAGCATCCAAATGGAAGAAATGTTCCTCCCCGCCATTTCGCTCAGTTTTAGGTTTTGTTTTGTGTTTCAAGGTTTCGTTTCGATAAATAACACGAATGTAAGATTCGTGTTATTCATCGGAACGGAACCTTGTTTTGATGTTATACTATATACAGTTTCAGTTTTATTTGAAATTTGGTTGCTATTTATCGTCTTCCAACCGTAATTCAAAGTCATTTAACGGCAATTCCTCTCTGCCTCCTTGACGTTTGGCTTCGTGAAAATTCTTCCTCTCATAAAATAACATAAATGAAGAGGTAAATCTGCCAATTATATTTAAAGATTCGTATCGTCATTAATGAAATCTTTTCCCCTTTTATTCATGAATCGGTCAAAGTTGAAGCTTTAATATAGTTTAAAGCAGCAGGAAACTTCAAAAGCACTGATACGAGTATCTGGCTATATGTTTCTAAATACGTAATGTTTGCTCAGAGACAATTTCTTGTATCGTCCTTATTCAATGTACTTGTCTTGCAACATTGGTTTATTATTAAGTATTCAGTAAAATGCCATGAACTTTGTGAAATGTTCGTAATATCAGGCCATTTGTTAAAGTGGTCTTATTTTCATTTTGCAGGAACGAAAAAATGGTCTTTTACAAAAATTATTTATAATTGAAGAGTACAGTCGGCGAATCAAAAGTATTAAACGAGAGCGACGAGCATTCCAAGTAAAATGTAAGAGTCAAAGGCGGCCCAGACAAACACACATCACGGAATCTAATAAACAAATTCAGGACAACAGGTTCCATTCTGAATAATCATTTGCACAAAATAAGGCTCACCAAATCAATATGTAAAAAAGAACACCTTCAAATGTCTTTAAATCTTAGCAAGAAAACCGCCAAGTTTATGAGTGCTTCTAAGGCTTTAAGGATCGGATGCAGCATTGTCCAACGTATTTTGAAGAAAGATCTTAATTTTTTTTTTTTTACAAAGCCCAGACTCAACAGCTATTAAGGAATACCTAGGGCAATGAGTGCATTTTGCTCAAATAACGCCCAGCCAATTCCAAGAAAAAGAACAGTGTATTATCTGGTTTTGAACGAGACATAGTTTTTAACTGAATGGGTTTTGTGAATCGACGCAGGCCGATATGGATAATATTGACAGATCCCCAGCTGGCGTAGCCTAACCAATGGCCTGAAGACGGCGAATATGTGCATAAAAAATCCCCACTTTGCAACTGCTTTAAATCTTCCCTGAAAACATCTGATTGTAGGATGTTCTCTCTCCACAGCTGGGACTACGAGGCAATAGTTTTGAGAGAACAGTGGTACAGTGGTCATTCCAGTTGACAGATGACGGGAGACGGAGACACCATCATTTTAGTAAGAGGTTAGGTGGTATTGTAGCTCGTCCTCGCATATCTAACATTAGAAGATGTATCAAATAATATTATAAGAAACTGTAACCGTTGTGGCTCAGGACATAATTACATAATTTAGATAATTATTACATTGTTTCAAAGACTCAAATTAATTTACAGCTGAACATATAATAGTGTACATTACAAATACACTTTACAGAAATTTACAAACGTATATTGTGCGACATCCAAATACAATAGTAGTACAGAGAGTTAAACTTCTAAAAGCAAACTGAGTGAATATTAAATTCTTACTCTAGACACTGTTTCTATTAACACCTCCGAAAAAAGATTAAACAAAATTTTTAAAAATTATATAACGAGGCATAGGTCAGCTTCAAGTTTTGCAAGCTCAGCGATAATTTGGACGATTCCTGCCACCAGATGGCGTTGTTTTACCATAAGCTTTCAGAAGGCTTATGTATTGCTATTGGAGATTGTAAGGTGGTTTTCTCTGGTAAATGGGCAAGGTACTTGAGCCTTTGAATTCATTCCTATCATACAAATGTTATGTATGACTGAGACTGAAAACATATGTTTATCCACCACGTGTTGCGCCTAATCGCTCAACTGTCATTTTCACATTTTTGCATGAATATTTTGGACATAATGTCGTCATACAGGATTATCCAATGAACTATAGTTATGACCCCGACTGGCCCGCATGTCCACCTGATCTTTATCAGTCGATTTCTTTTTATAGGGTCACTTTGTCGCATTTAAGTTTCACTAACGAAAAGTTATTCAGTTTAATTCTTTCCCCTCAGCCTCTTTTCGCCACGATCTTTCCAAATCTTTTGTAGAATTGAGTACAAGCAGATTTACAATAAAGTATAGAATTTTACAAATAGAAGTGTGAAGGTTTGGTCTGTGTTTCGCTGACTTGCCAGTTGAAGAAAAAACGCTGTTGGCGACGCGAAAGCCAGTGCTGGGAATATTTTAGACTGAGGTTACATCCTGTTTGGCAAGCGTGTGTGTTTGAAACTCTATCGTGGTCTAAATAAACTTGTGGTCTTTGCCTAGCTTAGATTAAAACTGTTAAATTTACATCCTTTGTGAAAGAATGCTTTGATTTTTAAACGAGGTCGAGGTTGGCTAGTAAACTTGTATTTGTATTTTTAATTAAAAAAATCTCAAGAGATGAGATAGAATAAACTTAAAGTGTTTTAAATCTGTTATAGTTTTAATCTGTTTTAAATATGTTAATAGTTAGCTATTCTGTTGGTGATAAGCCACTGCATAGAACACATGCAACATTTCATTTTTATGGTAATATGCATCGCTAAGTTATTTGGAACTCACAGCAACTGTTAAATATAAAAGACCATGTCTACCACACTAACCCTAATATCTTGAACAAGCCGAGGACTTATATCGAGCGAGAAATTTTGGACGTTCTTCTCAACGTTCTAATGGGGGTGAGGTCAAATTTTGAAATACGATAATATAAAACTATTGAGGTGTTCACTGAGCATTTGATTCTTTTTATAGGGATCATCTTCAAAATCACTTCAAAATCACTGAGCATTTGATTTCTTTTTATAGGGATTGCCAATTATTATGTGCACAGTATATCAGCCTAGTTTGAACTGTTCTGTTTCTTTGTTCCTCTATAACTATACTATTGATGGGAAGGTTTTGGAATACCTAGTAGGTTCTTATAGTTTCAAGGTATTAATGAATGTACACAGTAGATTACACAGTACACAGCACATCTGTGAGTGCACGTTTGGAAATTAATCAAGATTCATGTAATACTGGAGATACTCTTTGTGAACAAATGTTATTTTTCGTATACTCTCAATTAAGTGGACTGTTTTGATAATTTTGGAAAGTTATTTCATCATTTATGGTATTAATATATTTCATTTAATACTGACATTCGGACATGATGCCATCCCTTTTTTTTGTAATGAGGCAAATGCAGACATATCTGTTTCATGTACATATTTAGAAAAGTCTATTCAAAGTTTCTAGCAAAGAATCTTCTAACGTTTCTAGAACGTATAAGAAGTGCTTTGCATTAATAAAAATTAAGCTTATTTAATTTTATTTTTATTAAGTTTTCAGTTATTAATTGATTGTTAAGCATTCAGTTACAAAATTTAGGCAAAGAATTTCTTATATTTCAAAGTTTGTGCAAACAGCTTTTAATGAGAATCTAATTGCTACTTTATATTTATATTGTTATGGCGAAAGATAAATTTTCGTTTATTTTAAAGCCCATAAAATTATTATTATTATTACTTTTAGGAAGCAAGCATTTTTAAAAGTCAGATCGGTGAAATTGTCAATTTGTTAATAATAGAGCCCCATTAGTCGGATACACATTTTCCTAGTAATTAAAATCAGTAGTTACTAAAAAAACTGCAAATTTTAGCCCTTGTACGTTAATCGTAGCAAAGAATTATACAATTTACAATTTTTTTGCTTTCCTAAAATTAATTGCTACTTGTTTTGAGCTTATAGTTGTTGGCAAAAATAACAATTTTAACATGTCTCTTTTTTCCTGTCACGATGCTGTTATAAAGGGAAACCTTTACTTCAATAATCCTCTCCGATATATCTTTTATATTTTAGCATTCAAATCTTAGTAAGAACTTCTTTAAAAATGTCCGTGTCTTTCTTTCTATAAATAAAAAAAATGAATGTAAACTAGCCTTCAGATCAATATTCACTGTTTTACAAGAAAAAGGTACGCAATTATTCATACTGCCTTTTTTCAGTAAACATATGGAAGTCAGTTCAGAGTCGAATGATTAAGCTAACTATAAATATTCTAAAATAAACAATCCCAGTTTCAGAGTGAGACAGTACTCAGAAATAACATATAATATCATATATTTTTTCATATAAGCATCTAGCTCCAGTTTTTAAAATAATTACGTAATGTTTTCCATATATATGTGAGTTGACAAATTTTAGAGTAAATTAGAATGGCCTTCTCTGTTGAATATATTCAGCAAAGAGTTTGTTAACCTTATGAATAACTGAATTGATTATTATTCTTAGTACTTTTAAAGAAACTTAATTTAAAAACTTTATTAAAATTTAGAAAAAATAAATTCCTATATTCACTGATATTTAGGCTTTGATAGAGGAAAATTTTAGGATTTCAAAGTTCTATAAGAAACTTTTATGCAAAGAAATAATAAAGCAAATATATATATTGAAAATAGTAAATTTAAACATAAATGTATTCAGATGTCCTCAAGACATTTTTCGGATATAACATATTACTCGATTTCTCACTTCTTCAAAGTCTTAAAATTTGTTCTGGTTCACTTGCTACTCATGAAATGACGAGATTTTGCTCACTTGTCAGGACTGAGTGTTCGGTGCATATTCTTGGCAAACATCTTCGTGAACTCTTTAAATCCTGATCTGGAACAGGGAGCTGAATGCAGCTATGTTCTGTGGTAGAATATTATGATTCAGTGGTAGAAGAACTGCACTTGAAAGGGATTTAAAATCCTCTTTTATTAAATCACAATTATGTACAACCACTTCCCAACTCGGGACGGATACAGAAAGTAAAGACCACACTTGGGTCTAAAAATGAAAAATCAAATAAATTTAAACTAAAACTAAATAGAAATTAAGTAGTCGTTGCTCACAGAGCTATAACGCGAGGTTGGCCTCTAAACTAAATGGTGCGTAGCAAGATTTAACTAATACTGACGCACTTGGAATTACTTCAATAAGCAATCACGTAAAAGCGCTAAGGCTTAGAATTTAAATGCTAGCTAGTCAGGCAAACGTCGAATAGAGTGACCGTGGTCTGAGACTAAAAGCTCTCTCACACTGAGAGATTTCTACCTCCGGTTTAAATACTCCTTGGCTCCACTTCAAATTAGCATAAAGCTGAAAACGCGCGCTTATTCTAACGGGAAGTTGAAAATGAGAACAGTTAGAAAAGGGCAAATAAAAATAAAACTTTGTTAGTTAAACTAAAACGTTACATATTATGAACTTTTTGAGCATCTAGTTATCATTTTAGATTACAATTTTCTTATATAGGAAAACTGTTTACATTCTAGGATATTTACATCTGATAGCATTTGACAAGTTACAAGATGATGTCTTAAGTCGAAATCCCTTACTTTTCGATCGCAGATTATAACAGATACTTAAGAAAGCTGCATTTAGAAGAAACCAATCTTATTTTCTATCGCAAGATATTACCATTTCTTGAAGTTTCTTAGTGTTTGATCCCTGCCTATTATCCTCAATAACGAAGTCCGAGAAATTATAAAACGCTGAGAAAGAACTAATTTTGTTGGGCATTCAGACTGTCCAAACATATTCGCTGCTTTAACTGAAATGTTATAAACTTGGGAAAGGTTTATTTCTAAAGGCATAAATACGTTAACAGGAAGATAAGAACAACATAATTCAATCATTTTTATAGCAAAAATGCACAATTTACAAACATATAACAATAAAAAACTGGGCCCTCTGAGCCGAGTAACAGAGTGGATATATATGCATATATATATTCATACATTTTTGGTGCTGCTGGTTGCAACCAAAATAAGAGGTGAACATCTACATGTTATAGCAGTAATATGTACAAAATTTCACCATTCTGAGTCTATTCGTTTTTGAGTTATACGAGATGCATACGTGCGTACGTACAGACGACACGAAAAAATCCCTTCAGAATCCATTTTAAATCAGTTTTATAATTTTTTGGGGAGGAAAAGAGTCTTTTATTCCGTCCTTACGTACAGATGTCATGCAAAAACATCGTTAAATTGTATTCGACAGCGGTCAAAATGGATATTTTCGTTGAAATATGATACCCGAAAATTTTTGAGATTACAAAACTTCCGTTTTACTTCGTACAAGGAAGTAAAAAGTGAAATGATCCATGCTTATGAGGAGCAATCATTGTTTGAGAAAGCCAACTACCAGGTCCTCTCTCGACATTAATCTTGCTGTTAAAGTTTCAAATTCAATGCATTTTTTAAAAGAGGAAGATAATTTATTTACCAAAACGTAAAGAGTAAGAAATATGATTAATTTGATGCTTTTCGTATCATAATATGAGAAACAATAATTTTTAGAAAATTTCTAAAATTAGTTAATGTAATTAAACTAGATAGCTATTTACGGTTATTTTAAAGTAAAGTGAAACTGTTATGCTCTGAATAAAATATTTAACTTCTAGACTAAAGATCAGAACTTATGAGACAATCTTAAAATCAGTTTAAGTTTTACATAATATTTCCTAATGCGTATGCTATGCTTAAATCCTCTCGATTTTTTTTATTTTACTTGTTTCACAATAATGAAATAATTAAACGGTACATTTTTATCCAACAGTACCAGTAACGAAATCAAATACAAAATTTTTATCGTTACTTTTGCATATATTCCCCTTTTTAATAAGTACATATTCCATACCTCTAATCAGCTTTCTTCGATTGATAATCAATTTCAGTTAAATTTATACGCAAAAAAAACGTAATTATTAACTGTTCTTTTTTAATTAAAAATCGGTTATATCTCTTCAAAATTATTTATTGATTTACAATTTACTCTCCTTACGCAATTTAATAGAACTTCTTTACATTACAGTATTTTTTTTCAAGTTCAAATCAAAATAGTTTTTCCAATTAATCAATAATTTTCAAGCGTGCCTTTCAATAAAAATGTCAACAAGAAAAATAAATTTTATAGCACGGATGTTAATATGATGCATAAGAATTTGGTTGCTTATGAGCATATAACCTTTTCAGTGAATTTTATATTTTACTTAGAGAGTAAATGATGTTTGAAAATGGAACATATGCCAAAATAATGCATTACAAAAAAGGGGAGTATATGTGCTAAATTAAATCAAAAATCGTTTTCTTAAAGCACTATATATTTTTCATGAATCTGAATGCATAATAACTACGACTAATCAGGAGTAGTAATTAAAAAATGGCATTTAACACTTTCGAAATGTTTCACTTCTTTTCAGTATTCAAATCAAAGCGAAAGGAATACTGACTGCATTTAATAATTCTACTACAGTAATTCATTTTTAACAGTAACAAAAGGATATATAAAATGACAACTTTTCATTTCAAATTAACAACTAATATTCGCTAATTTGTTTGCTATTATACACTGACTACAAGGCAAAATAATATATTATTAAAATGAATTTCATAAAAAGGTACAACATAAAAAAGTTTCCTAAAAAGGTTCATAAAAGGTACGGAATTTATTTTGTAAACATATAAAATTTTTGATAATTTACAGAGCTGCCATTAGTAAAATAATTTCATTTCTAGCGAAAATATTCGCAAAATTAGAATAAAAGAATTAGAATAAAAGTTCACAGCAGAAAACGGGATAATTAATTTTCTGACTGGGTAGAATGTTTTGCACAAATCAGGTAAATACGGAATTTTTTCTCCCCAGCGGCAGTACACATTTCAGATACAATAATTGTTTTTTATGATTTACGGCCTGAAAACTGGATATCAATAAATGTTTCCATAATGATATTATAAATAACATTTGCTTGCTGTGAAACTATGCAACACATTTGTGAAAGGTAATTTTTTGTGTGTATGGTGGGAGGAGATGCATTTTTTAATATGTGCATGTGTGTGTTTTACGCGTTGTTACTCTTTACACTGTCTAATTTTCATCTAAAGTAGTGAAGGATGCACGGTACTTTGCACTTCATTTGGACGACGAGTTCTACATTTAACACATTTTTTGAACATTTCGGCATCATTCAATTAATGTTTAAAATGTAAATACTTTTCGCTTAAATATTTGATCTGATGATCTTTCTTTTTCCAAGGCCTTTTACGTAAAACTTTTGTAGATACTGCTTTTCACTTCTCTTTAATTACTTTGCAGATTAACATCAATCATAATGGCTTTGCGCTTAGAAAACGCTTTTCTTCAGCATATCAGAAGCACATAGTTGAAAGATCAAGGGCCGTTGCAAGAATATGTTTAAAAGATAAACGTGCAATATCTGTAGTAGTTCACCCCTTTTCAAGAAATACAGCGGCTGTTTTCGAAGTATTGTTGATGATTTAGTCTTGAAGCAATTTTGCCCTTTGAAAGCTGTTATGATAACGAAATTGAATTTACTCTGTAAATACCTAACGTAAAAGATTTTTCTAATACTATGATAAGTAGATGTTCATATTTCAGTTTCACGTTTTAGCCCAAAGGACGTTAGCCCAAAAGGGCTATTTATTTCGCTTTGGCATTTCGAGTTGCAAACCTTATATGTCCGCTTCACTTCTCAAGTGGTTGCCACCAAATATTATCGCCATGTGTTATATTTAAAGAAATTAAATAATGAAGAGTCTGCATAAAACTTTCCATGTTTCTCGCATTGTGATGAAACAACGGTACCTAGAGCCATCAAATTTTGATTAACGTAATCCTCAACCAAATATGGGCATCTGGAAGCCCAAATTTGTAATTTGTAATTTTTTTATTATCTATTTCATATTTTGTAAATCTTAAACGAATTTTTGATCAACAAATTTAACGATTTCTAAGCGAGCTATGGCAACACTGTACGAAAAAAAAATATCTCCAGACAGCCAGACTGTGTATCGAAAATTCTAAAGACATGCTCATTTTAAAATTATTTTGCGTACTGCTGTTGAATTGAATTTTATGGTTTAAGCGTGAAGAACGTATTTAATAAATAAAGGTAACACACAAGGCGTTAAAAAACGCCCCTTTGGGCGTTGTGTAGGATCTGAAAACTTTCAGATCCCCCCTTTTTAGTTCAAAGGCACTGTATTCCTGAAGGACTATTGTTTTCGTTTTGTGATTTTGCGTCGAATCACTCTGAATGTCCGTTTCACTTTTCAAATTGTTGCCACCAAATATTATCGAACTGTATTATGTTTGAAGAAATTAAATAATGAAGAATCTGCGTAAATGTATGCTTGTTTCTCTCATTCTGATAAAACAACGGTACCTAGAGCCATTCATTTTTGAATGACGTAAACCTACTGCGAATATGGACACCTGGAAGCCCAAATCTGAAATTTGGAATTTGTTTTATTATCGATTTCATATTTTGTAAATCTTTAATGAATTTTTGATAAACAAGCTCAAGGATTTCAAAGCGAGCAATGGCAAGATCATACAGAAAAAAAATATTTTTTATCGGAAATTCTAAAGATATGCTCAACTTAAAATTATTTTGTGATATTGCTCTTAAACTGAATTTTGGAGTTTAAGTGCGAAGAAAATGTTATAAACAAAATGTTAAAAAAACGCCCCTTTGGATGCAATTTAAAATCTAATACCTTTCAAATTTTCTTTTTTATATGTATATTTTTTCTTACTTTTTTATTTCCCATTGTACGAGAGAAATTGGCAACAATCATAAACCCTTCAATAAAACTTTCTTTACACTATGTCGAAGCCAGGTTCAGACATCTTTTTTTCCTCGATTTTGATAATAAATAGATCTTTTCTTGTTGCAGTAACTTAAGGAAACCCGCGCTTCATTAAAATACGTAATGCATTTCCGGTTATTTCCCATTAAACTGGCGTTTATACAATGTTCTCTAATATTTTCTGCATTCCAGTTTATGCCTCATAAAAAAGCCGGTGATAAATATTCTTTTTTTCTCAGCTTTTAAAATTGCAAGTCTTTGCCTGTTATTTGTTCATTATTGTTACATATGCGTTAAAGACTTATCAATTGAATTGTGCGTGGGCGCAATTTCTATTGTTACTAAAGCCCGAATTTTAGGAACATTACAAATATATGTACATACGTTTTTCAAGTATTCATTGGATTCTTATTTCTACATAGAAATAATGACGACTATTTTTCCCTTCCCTATTAATAATGTTGCTTATTCTGCACTTTGAAATTTTAATATCACACGTTTCAGAGAGAGTTTTGAATTGCGGAATAAGAACATTTCTCTTTAGAAAGGGTAAAAGCTCAGCCTTCACTCTGCAACTAATTTACATGCTGTATTTTGAAAAAAGAAGCGATTCCAAGGTAACAAACAGACAGTATTTTTCATTTAAAGTTAAATGAAAGTGGCCAGAAATTTGATTCCTCAACATTTATATATTTTAATATTTTATCGAAATGGCTCTAATAAGTGTTAACATTCTTTGCACTTTAATATTTATTGTTATTATAAAATGTAGATTTGTGTATTTCAAAGTACCGCTTTTTAAAAATAAATTATTTAATGTTTAACATTAAAATAAGTTGAAATGCACTTCTGATAATTACATAACGAAATTATCTTGAAATGATTTACTAAATGTAACTCGCTACGCCTCAAAAGATTAAAAGTATTTTTTCACTATGTCAGTAAAATAAATAAATGCAAGCTGCTTCTACAATTATTTTGTTCAGTGTTTTTTCCTCAGGGAATCAAATTGTCTCTACACTAGTAAATAATGAATAACATTACATTAAGCTATAATCCGAGATAATGCAAATATTTCTGTTTAATGTAATAAACATAGCCACTGAATTATTAAAACTTGCAGCGCACATTTGAATTTCGGTCTTGAACTTAGTTTGTACTTTATTTAAATTTATTTAAATTTACTAGCTTCTTTTTACAAAAACATAATTTCTATTAATTAATTTCGCGATTGGTGAACATGATTTCAAATACATTTTTATGTTTTAATATAATAAATATAGTTATATACATATTTATATTATGAAAATTACAGATTTTTAACTAACTAAATAAATATATTCCATGAATACATGTATAGGTGTGCATAAATTTTTAACTGATTTATAGTCTACCAGTCATATGTAAGTTGCTTTGGATTGACTAATTTTTCGTTTACCCAGCTGAATATCTAGTCCAAATAGACCTTTAAATAGAGATTTTCAAATACTTCCAAAAATTTTACAAGTTATATATGAGTTAAAGATGGCATACAAGAAACGATAGCAGTTAATAAAAGTTTTACGAGAATTCTGCTGTTAAAATAATTTCTGCGCCTATGTTATTTGTGTAACAGGTTCAATAAAGTAAGTGTAATAAATGTTGTTTGGCATCAATCTTGCTTGCTCTCTACTCAATCTAAATTAAATTTTAATTTTAGTTTTTAAAGTTATATTGTCGCTTTACAAATTTGTGTAAAGAACAGAACAGGAAGAAACAGAACAAGAATAAAAAAGAACGTCTTTTTAAATCTTTTACGATATCAAGCTGCTTCTTTATAAATCTGAAACGTATCGTTATGAATTTAAGCATTTTTGTATGATGATTTTAAGCATTCAACATCTACATAATCAACGATATTCCAAGTTACTGCACACATACAGTAAAACCTCAGATCACGAATTTAATTCTTTCCTCAAAGTTGTTCGTCAACCGAAATGTTTGCAAATTAAAACAATTTTCCTCACAGTAATTAATCTAAAGTGAATCAATTCTTTCTTGCACAATAGAGGATTGATTATTTAAATTTTACATCAAACAGTTCTGCATAAGTTCATACCTAACCACAGCTAATCAATAAATATAAAACAAAAAAGATAAACTTAACTTTTAACAGATAAAATAGACGAAAAAGTTATTTTGCTGTATCCGTACGAAGGAAAGTGGTCGGCGTAAGCAGAAAATGATGAAAAGTCGTTTGTATGTGAAATTTCCTTCTGAAGAAGCATAACTGTCCTTAGGAACCATCTTCTTTTACTTTACCTTTTCCTCTAAGCGCTATTCAACTCTGATTAAGAATCCCTGAGCCTCCACTTCATTTAAAATTTGTTCAAAGTGATTTCTTGTTGCCTATGTTTTAAAATGTTTCTAAAGTGATACATGGCATTGTCATTGAAATTGCTTATGACATAGCTTGTGACTGCTTCATCAGGGTGATACTGGTCACGGAAATCTTAGTATCTTACTCTAGCTTAGGACTACAGCTGGAGTAGGATAGTCGTGTTTTCTTCCGCTTGTTCTGAAGATATCTCTTCACAGGCCGCTTTTTCTTGCTAACTCTGAGGCTCATGTAATTATTTCTAGATGAGCTAATTGTTATGGTCCTTTAATAACTTCTTCAGGTCTTCATTGTTAATTCCTGGTGGTGGAGAATCATAATCCACCAACGTTTTTAGTTTGGGCGCCACTGTAGAGTCATTAGCTTATTTGGAAGCAGGAGTCATAAAAATGAGCAATGTCCTCGCCGGGACTCGAACCTCAGATCTCTCGATGCGCGCCGAGTGTGTTGTCCATTGCACCACCAAGGCATTCTAAGAAGGTGGGAGAAATACCTTATAAGTATCTTACCTAATTATAATTAAAGCCACGTTTCCTTTGACCGGCAAGGAGTTTCACCAAGAAAGCCTAAATTTCCAAAAACTGCCATAAGACAGATGTATTTCCTTGATTTTAATGCCAAAATGCCTCTGGTACTTTATACCTGGTTTTATGTAATTTTACTATATTGCTTTAATTTCTTGGACATATGTACGAATATAGCATACGTTCTTACACTCAAGACAAAAACTATTCTAGGCCGTAAATATACGACCTTACCGGTCAGAGGGTTAGCAATTTTACATTGTCAAAATCAACTACCTCCATTAAACTCTATAATATAAAAGATAGCTTTCCGATGGAATGGAACTGAAACTACAAACTACACACTCTTACAATTTATTTATATATATATCTCCAGCTCATCGAGAGACACTTCCTTTAATACCTCATTCATAAATAACGCCGAAGATAGCATTTTTACCCCTTTCTATTGCGAACTCATAAAAGGGATAGGAAAAAATACATCCGAAAGCAGAGCAAAAATAAAACGGGACTTGGATGAGGTTGCGGAAGACTGATCGTCCTTTTGATAAACTTCGCCGATACCTCGGAAGAAGCAGTTCGGAATGACCACGGCCCTATGTTCGAGAGCTGACATCACGATTAAGGTTATAAATCAATACTGTCAGGTGTCCTGAAGGGGGCTATTGAAGAACCATCTATATCATCTGGTTCTTCATCGGGAAGCTGGACTCCTTTGATCGCTTTTTATTTTCTGTCGCTACTCCTCTGCGACATACAAGAAAAGTGCAATTTTTTGCGTGTCCTTCACATGCAAGAAGAAAAGAGAAAAATATAAAGGATATTCTCCATATTTTTCTGCTGAAATGCAATTCTAAATGCAGTAGCTGAAAGATGCCCCCAAAGTGGATTTATTATATTTTAGGATTATTTCAATTAATTCTTGGGAAGAGAGAAAAATAAAAGCACTGTTAAAAAACGAAATAAATAATTACTTATAAAATTTTCAACGATTTTGAAATGAAACGAATGCAGTTGATGATGAAATGAAATTATAAGTAAAGGTGCAATTTTAAATGCTATTGCTGAAAGATGCTTGAAACTTGCATAGTACATTTTAAAACTATTTTTATTCAACATGAAAACACCCATCTAAAAATCATAAATAAAAAATTACTCCTAAAAATTTAATTATTATGAATAAGTGCATTTGAAAAAAATGAGTGCTTAAGTCAAAGCAATCAATATAAAGATATTTTAAGTTAGTATAACTATAGACAATTTCGGAGCCCATGTGTATCAACCTTCTTTCAATTCTATTAAATTTTGGCAAGCCACCTGATAGCTACCTGCTTATACATTCCTGAAAGAAGTTTTAATAAAAATATACTCGTATTCACGTTATACATGAAGAAAACTACGGAACCCATCAAACTCGTTTAACCGAATCTGAAACACCATCAAACTATCAGCTCTCAGCGCTTTGAAAAATTCCTATAATATTCTCGATTACTTTTCGTACTTAACTCGAAACTTTTTGCTATGCTTAAATGTAGTAAGATTTTAAATTATGAAGTCTTGTTAAGTAGTTTTTTTAAAACGCTATAAGAAATTATGATCTGTTTTATAAAGTGAGAGCTTATATAGATTGATTTGATACTTTAAGTAATGCGTTAATTTTTACTTGGCTTCGCCATTCAGATTTTGATAATTTGATAATAGGATTGCAGAACATGTAGTTAAGACTGAGGAGCTTTTTGAGCGTCTAACAGTTATACAGAAATATATGCATACATTCTAGCACATGAAAACTCCTTTGTTAAATCCTTTTTATTCTTCTAGAAGAAAATTATAAAAATTCTTCATTTGACATAACTTTTGAACTAGAAAATATCAGATTCAAATATTTGTGCAAAAAAAGACTTCTCAATCCAAAACCGAAAACTTAGCGTTGCTTTTAAGAATAAATAAATAAATAAATAAAATAAATAACTCTTGACGAGACATGATATTATGAACTCTGAAGGACAGCTTGGTAACTAGCAAAACTCAATTTGTGTTTGATGTTAGTTTGAAATAATAAAGGTCTGAATTTCAAAAGATAAACGACATGGCCTTATCTCGTTGGCGCCATTTATTGAGCAAAAATAGGAATATATGTGCGTTGTACTTAAGAAATTTTGTGAATGCATTTTTCTGAATAACCTATTCTCCGTTTTGGAAAAGGATTCATTTATTGTGTCCGTACATACAGACATCACGTAAACAAATCGTCCAACTGAATTCGAGAACGATCAAAATGGACATTTCGATTGAAATATGGTACTTAAAATTTTCGCTATTGAAGTACTTATTTTACTTCGAACAAGGAAGTAAAAAAGGAAGACACAGACAATAATTCCTAAAACAATTCCAGTTGCTTTATTTTCTGCATATGTGAAGCGATGGGAAAGTTTGACTAATCAAGCGCACCTGATGCTGAAACCACTATATACGAACCAGACGGGAATAGATAACTAAAAGTACTAAAACTGTTAAGTAAGAACTTAAGAATATATCATATGCCTTAGAAAAGCTGCGAGAAAAATTTTGAAGTTTCTGTTTAATGAGAATTATCTCTTTTGGCCAGATATCTAGCCTTCTAAAAGAGATCACAACATTTAAATTTTCTTTATACATTGTGATCTTGTATATTAGTCCTGTTGATGTCCATAAAGTCAACAAAGCAATTTAAGCATAAAGTATGCAATTACATTATAATAAAACTTATAAATGCAACGCTACGCGTTATTGAAGAGTCCTGAGAAAATGGATTTAGAAAAGCACAGAAAAAATTAAAGGAAATGATTGTATCTTTAAGAGGTCTTGCTCAATAGAACAATACTAGATGTAAAATTATAAAAAAGAAAAGAGAGATGAATCTATTTTAGGATAAAATTAATTAGAAGCAACATTCCTTAATGCTGTAATAGACGCAGTTCTTTTAGCCCAAAGGAACGTTAGCGCAGAAGGGCTATTAATTTCGTTTTCAAATTTTGTGTCGATTCACTGTAAATGACCGTATCACTTTTCAAACTGTTGCCACCAAATATTATCGCCCTGTCTTATAATATTTAAAGAAATTAAATAATGAAGAATCTGCCTAAATGTATATATGTTTCTCGCATTGTGATAAACAACGGGACCTACAGCCATCAAATTTTGAATAACGTAATTCTCCTCCAAATATCTAGGTGCCCGAATTTGGAATTTGTTTTATTATCAATTTTATGTTTTGTAAAATTTTGTTTATTTTCAATACTTTAAGGAATTTTTGATTAAGAAACTCAACGATTTCAAAGAGAGCAATGACAACACTGTACGGGAAGGAAAAAAAAAAGCATTTCAATTTCCGCTCGGGAGACTGTGTATCGGAAATTCTACTGATATGCTCATTTTAAAATTATTTTACGATATTGATGTTGAAATGAATTTTATGGTTAAGTGCGAAGAACATGATATTTAATAAATAAAGGTAACACGGAAAACAATAAAAAAAAATTCCCCTTAGGAAGTAATGTAAAATTTGAAAACATTTAGATTTTTTTAGATTTTTATAATTTTATATTAGGTTTTTTTTGAATGAATTAAATATTTTGAGCAGTTAAGTCGTGGCTCTGATATATATATTTAGTATTGTGGCATTAAAAATTTGCCAAAAGTCAATGAAGATCAGAATAGCGGTTGTAAGAAACTTGCAGATACTCTAAGTGGCTGGAAACAAGATTCAGAAGATATAAATCACTTAGATCTTGCTGCTCAATTAGAAAGGCCATCTTGCATGTTGTTGCAAACCGCAAGCTGTTGTTTGACGGTACTTCGGTACATTTACGAAAATAATTTGGAAGATATTTTCCAAAATGTATCCACTACACTGAGAATTTATTTGTAGATGCAAATGTCAGTAGCGTCAGGGAAAGGCAGGTTTTGAAAGCTAAAGCTGACAAAGAATTACCTGTAATCATCAATGAATAAAGATTGACTAATAGGTATTTTGATAATTGCAATGGAAAGGCAGCTTGCATACTAACTGGACATTGGCAAGTTAACTAAAATCTTTGCTGCTCAAAAGCATGAAATGTGAAGATTTAAGAAATGCAGGAAAGTTATCTAAAAAGGAAAGAAGTTAGAAAATTAAAAAGGAATATTATATGATTTTATGTGATGAAAGTATTAGGATAAAAGAAAATTTACAAATAATAAGTAATAAAAATTAAAAATTTAAGCAATAAGAATTAAATTAAAAAAAATCAGAGCAACTACTTAAGTAAATGTGCACAGTATAGTATTGTGAAACAGAAAGGGATTACTAGAAGCGTGCTGTAAAATATAATATCCTGAGGTAAGCTTATTTTTCATAAGTTTAACATTTTCCACTTTGAAGTTGTTAATGTTAAATGTTGATGAAATATGCTAGACTTTCTACTTTGTTTTACTGAAAATAATATGCAGTTCTACTTAATATGATATAAGTGTTGCTTTACATTTTCTTAATACATTTGTATTCTATTTCACTATTGAAAACTGAATTCGTTTATAAACTATTCACAACCAAAACGTATTACATAAATACTTATAAGCTATCGAAATAAAATTATTCGTGATACTAAACCTTGCAACAGTCTGACTGTGCTAGAGAAAGTGTACTGTAGAGACAATAGGTTATTTCGAAGCAGAAGAGATGTGAAAAATGAGCAATACCCTCGCTGGGATTCGAACCACGGACCTCTGGAATACCCGCCGGGTTTTCTGACCACTACACTACGAAAGCCTGCTAAGAAGGCGGGAGAAATACCTTATATACTACCCCTTTTAAATGGTGATTGGGGATTAGGAGGTTTCTGATAACCAAGGGCTTGAATAACGATCGACAGCCAATATGCTCTGGCAACTGATTAGCATAATCAATATCCAATTGATTAAAAATACAATAAAATTAATATTATTGAAATTATTTCTTAATTGCTAAATATAAATATAAATATTATAAAGGGGTACCATAGAAATAAGTCAAGTTTTATTCAAAGCACATAGGCACGCTATATTTCGGAATTTAAAAGTCATCCAAAAGAAATATCACCAAATTAAAGTTGTTAGCGGATCAACATCACTGAATTTTCCATCTTTGTTCCTGGCGGAAGCAGGTCAATAAATATCTAACGAATAAAAAAAAAGAAACAGGCTGAAGATTTCTGAACGAGGTGGTTTAAGAACTTAATTAACCAGTTTTATGCCATTAAAAAATGGCATCAGTACATCGACAGTAGCCATCCCATTCATTAAAACCGAATTTTTGGTAAATTAGAATCCTAAATTTTGTGTCTGATAATTTGTCAATATTTGTAAAATTATTAATAATTTTAATACAAAAATTAATAAAGCATAAATCTAATAAACCATTTCTTTCGAAACATTTGTTCATATTCTTAGTTCAATTGTAATCTTTAAGTATATTGTCTTTAAGTATTTCTTTAAGTATGGTTATGTTGCATGTTATATATACCATTATATAGAAAACTGTAAGGGTATAGTTGAAGAAAATTATTATTTTAAAAAGGGGTCGATGCAAGAAAAAGTTTGGGAATCCCCTGTTTTAGTTCACATTTTGTAATAAGCCTTTGCTAACAATATAACAATTTATGTGTCAAATAGTTTTCAGTGATATATTAAACATCGAATCTTTACTATATCATTTAGAACTATTTTAAAGTATGATTTATTCACGCCATTTGGTCGAAATAATAATAACTATTTAACATGAATCCAATTCTCTATATTATCCTTTATTTTTGTAGACTGCAATTCTGCGTCTTTCTTATAGAAGGTATTAGTTCAAATATTTACCTTAGAAGACATAAATTTTGTTTTCTTCATTGAAATAACGAAAGGAGTTTTTGCGTTTGTTGCGAAACAAAATGTCTTAATTATATTCCACATCTGCATTCATACATTTCCTTATTTGAGCTAACTTTGAAGGTTAGAAAATTTAATTTAAACATCTTCCTTGCATTAATTCTAGAAAATTTGATTCGCTTATAAACCAGAGAAAAAACATATGAAACAGCATAACGCATAATAGTTTTATTCATTGTTCTATTTAGTAGTTACCACTGATATAATTTTAAAATGCCTTTTTTTAGTCACACTGTAGAGGCATTATGCACTTTTTGAATGTAGAAGAGATGAGAAATGCGTAATGCCCTGGCCGGCACGGACCTTTCTAATACGGACCGAACCACGGACTACGGACCTCTCTTATACCCGCCGAGCGTGCTGACCACTACACAAAGACATTATAAGAAGGCGGGAGAAATACCTTATATGCTCTCCCTTTAAAAAAGCCGACTGGGGATTAGGGGACCCATTCTTCAAATCCTGGTAGTGGAGAATCATCATCCACCGTCTTTTCTAATTCGGGCGCCATTGTAGAGATATCAGATATTTTTTTAAAGCAGAAGACGGGAAAAATGAGCAATGTCTTCACTGGGAATCGAATCTCAGAAATCTCGAATACGCGTCAAGTGTGCTGACCATTACACCACGAAGGCATGCTAAGAAAGCGAGAAAAATGCTTTATATCCTCCCCTTTTAAAGGGTGACAGGAGATTAAGGGATCCAATCGCCAAATTTTAGTGTTGGAGAATGATGATCTACCCCCTCTGTGAGTTCCAGCGCCGCACTAAAGACATTAGGTTATTTCGAAGCAGGAGACATGAAAAATGTGCAAACATCTCGCCGGGACTCCAGCCTTGGACCTGTCGAATACGCATCGAGTCTGCTGATCATTACACCACGAAGGCATGTTAAGAAAGCGGGAGAAATGCTTTATTTTGAAGCAGGAGATATGAAAAATGAGCTGAACCATCGCCGGGACTCGAATTTCGGACCTCTCGAATACGCGCCGAGTTTGCTGGCTATTACACCGCAAAGGCATGCAAAAAGGAGGGACAAAATATATATCCCCCTTTTAAAGGGCAACTGGGGATTAGAGGACCCAGTCGCCAAATCCTGGTGATGGAGAATCATCATCCACCACATTTTATAGTTCGGGCGTCACTGTAGGCACATTAGGGTTTTTGATGATGAGAGACATGAAAAATGAGCAATGCCTTCGTCGGGACTCGAACCTCAGACATCTGGCATATGCGCCGAACGTTCTGACCATTGCATCAGGAAGTACCGCTAAGAAGGCAGGAGAAATACCTTATAACATGAGCACAATAAAGTCACGTGAAAAAATAGTGGCTGTAAAAAATAGTAATGCTGTATTACCCTATTAGTGGGAGTTCGAATAAAATATTGCTCAAAGTACTATTCTTCTAATGGAAAAAATGATACTTCGAGGCTGACGAAATGCATTTTTATAAGTGAGTTCTTTAAAATTATTTATAGTAGTCAACAGACATGCGACAATTCATATTCTTTTTCCCAATTCTATACTCACATAGATCCCCCGAAATGTCTAAATGAATTCGAAATTCTTTTCCTATTCTTGTAAACAATATAGACAACTAGATTTTAATGAGCAGTTTACTTCAAGTTCACTGGGTTTACAGATTTACCATAAACATCTCCTTTCAGAAGTCTCTCAGTGGGTTTCAAAAGTCAGTAGTTAATCTCAAAGGCATAAACTTTCAATTTTTGCTTATTTCTCCATGCTGAATTTTTTTTTAAGAGTAAAGTTATTGCACCGAATTTTCGAAGTATAAATATTTTCATTTTGATGTTAGAACTTTGATCTGGATTTTATCAGTTTGTTTTTTAATTATTTCGGTATAGCAATTGTCACAGTGTTATCCGTAGGAAGAGGCGGATAACACCGTGAAGAATAGAAAAAAAAAGTTCGAATTCATTTAGATACTCGTATTTCGGGAGATCTGTGTGAGTATATTCAAATATTATTATTTGACGTCTTGGGGGATTTGCTTGGCGAAAGACAAATGGCTCGTATTTACGCTGCACATGGGAAAATCACAAAAATACTCAACAAGGGTTCTGAAAATCGCAAACACATCCAAAAAGAATTCTTAATATTAAAAATATAATTCATTTGAGTAGAAATTCAATTCGGTTTTAATCAAAGCAGCTATAAGGAAAATGCAGTTTTGCGCAGATGCCAAACGCCAAATATGGACGTCAAATTTTCTCAAAAAAACTCAGAGCGGTCACTGTGGAGATAGTGGGTTCCTCCGGTCACAAAAATGGCGTTATTTTTAAATAAATCCTTCTACTGGACGTTAAGAAAACTAATCTTTCCGAAGTTTAAGTAAAAACTATTAGCAGCATTTTAATTTAATATTTTAAACATTCGGACGTTAGAGAAAAAAAGGGCAATTAAAGTTTTATAATCCGGATCCCCCTTGAGATTGGTTGGATTCAAAGATTAATATCCTATCTCTTAACATCTCCGAATTTACCAAAAGAACCTTCGTCAAGAGAACAAAAATTGATTTTTGATAGTACTGTCTTTAATGAGCTTGCCTTTAGGATTATCATGGATCTATCTGAATTAATGGGTATTTGGAATATTTATGTAATTTAAAACTGATAAACTAATACATGAAGGAATTTAACAGCATCTTCACGGTGACTTGAAGCAATTTATATCTCTAGTAATTTTACATGCCTTCTGGGAGATTTAGCATACAATAATTCTAATCTAAACATTGAAATTACTTTTAAATTCTCTGCAAGAATGAGCATGGTTGATTTATGAGACCAAGACGTAGTTTATCATCGGGAAAGCTTCTGTCTATGATGTTTTACACCTTTAATAACACTAAAAGAAATGACTATGAAGACGAATGTGTCTTTTCAGCGCAATCACTCACTGTTGCGGTGAAATACAAAACTAAATGTTCTAGCTGCTTAGGCGTGATTTTTGCCCCTCTGTAACCCAACTGACAAGTTTCATATATCTCCTTTCTCTAAGTCCGTGATCTATGGGTTAAGTGACAAAGAAATTCGGATAGCAGGCATTTGCAGCATGTTGACTCTTAAGCGAGACGACCGATTTGTCAAAGAGGCAACCTATGATTATTTTTTTGCTCCATGCTGATGGCATATTTCGAGTGGCAAGATTGATGGTGGCCCTGCCTAAGTCCTAGAAGTCCTCCTCGTTCGATCCATAACCATCATTCAGAGTGCTTGAGTCCTGTAGTTAGAGGATGTCAGAGATTGATTATCGCAACTGGTGTAGAAATAAAAAAAGAACTCACTAGCTAGAACCTCGTGAGATGTGTTTAAGTGGCCCATGTTATTAAATCACTTTATTACAAAGAGAATTTTTTAGCTATTATATGGAATTAAAAACTAACCTGATTAGAACTCCAAGAAAAATTTTACTTGATTATTATTTACAAAATCACGCAAGAAAAACAGAAAGGTTACTGTGATGATGTATTACATTCACTGTATATTTATAGACATGGACTGGTAATTGCAATCGTATGTCCCGACAGAAATTAGAAAATTCAGTGTTTAAGTGTGTATCTACAGCTATAATAAATTAAAAAACGGATAAATTGGCCTTAGATTAAATACATAACAAAACAAATAAAACTTCCATTGCGTGCATGAATCTTCGAACATCGCACGAACATAATAATGACTAAATTTTCATTTTAAAATAATTAAATGATTATCATTATAATTTTGTGCTTACCTGGTGTCATTCTTGTAATTCTTAATTCAAATATTGTTATTACACTCATTTCCAAAACTTAAGCACGGAGAGGAAAATGGTAATTTCCGGAACCCAATCAGAATTAAAAAGGATGCAATTCGCTGCAGAAGGAAATGGAAATATGCAAATGTGTTAGGTAACATCCAATTGCGCTTTCATGTCAAGAAATGTGCAAAAAAGGCAGTCTTATAAGAAGCCAGCTTTATGAAGGGTTACAGAAGTTGATTGTAAGTGCTGATAGAGGGTGTTTAAAACTTTCGTACAACATTTTTTCAAGACACACATGTTTCTATGACTTCCAGAAGACGAATGGAAGATTCTGAGTGCTGATGTGCTGTGGGGCGCATTGAAGCAGGACAGTCGATCACAGATGTTGCTCTTTTCTTCGGCGTTCATCATTCTGTAATTTCACGTTTATGGAAACAATTCCAAACCACACAGACAGTTGTTCGAAGGTCCGTAGCCGGTCACCCAAGGGTTACAACTCTCGCGGAAGATCGATATATTGCTATTGTAGTGAAGCGGAATCGCAGAGCGATTATGCAAAAAAGGCAGTCTTATAAGTAGCCAGCTTTATGAAGGGTTACAGAAGTTGATTATAAGTGTTGATAGAAGGTGTTTAAAACTTTCGTACAATTTGTTTTCAAGACATACGTGTTTCTATGACTTCCAGAAGACAAATGGAAGATTCTGAGCACTGGCGTGCTGTGGGGCGCATTGAAGCAGGACAGTCGATCACAGATGTTGCTCTTTTCTTCGGCGTTGCTGTAATTTCACGTTTATGGAAACAATTCCAAACCACACAGACAGTTGTCCGAAGGCCCGTAGCCGGTCGCCCAAATGTTACAACCCCCCGCGGAAGATCGATATATTGCTATTGTAGTGAAGCGGAATCGCAGAGCGACCTCCACACGTGTGACATCTATGGTTACAGCGTCCATTGGTAAGGGGATATCTGCAGCTACTGTAAGCCAAAGATTACATATGAGTGGACTGGACGCCCTGGTACCTCGAGTTTGTGTTCCTCTATCCGTCCAATCAAGAGGGGCACGATTGCAGTGGTGCCGGGAAGATGTCAATTGGAATGTGTCTGACTGTGGCAATGTCATGTTTACTGATGAGTCAAGATTTGCTCTGGAGCCAGATGACAAGCGTATAATGATATAGCGTGAACAACGAATCCTCAATCAGTCCCAAAACATCACCGAACATTACACATTTCGAGGCAGAATCATTATGGTATGGGCAGGCATTTCATTAGAATACCGCACCGATCTGCACATCTTTAAACGCGGTTCTTTGACGGCTGTCCGGTATCAAGATGAAGTCCTAGAACCCATTGTGAGCTTGTACGCTGCAGCAGTTGGCTCTACTTTTGTTTTAATGGACGATAATTGGGGACGCACGTTCCCATAGAGCTGACATCGTCGATGACTACCTGGAGAGTGAAGGGATTGCGCGTATGGCGTGGCCAGCATATTCGCCCGACCTTAATCCCATAGAAAATCTTTGGGATGCTCTCGGCCGTGCTGTATCTTCCCGTTTCCCACATCCAGCTACTGTTAATGAGTTGGAAACTGCTCTACAAGAAGAATGGAGATTGCTTAATTCTGTGGTGGTTGACCACCTAATTGAAAGCATGGTCACAAGGTGTAAACTTTGTATATAGCTGCGGGGGGGATCACATACCCTATTATTGTCCTTTTTTTCATTCTATGTTGTTTATTTTCCCTTTATACATAATTCTGTTTAAGTCTCCAGTATGTCATTATCTGATAACTTACAAAAATTTAATATTGTTTTCATTTTCTGTATATAATTATTGATTTTGTTTTATGCATAAATATATATGCTACTTTCCTGCCGAATTTTGTGTCAATCAAAGATGTATTTGTTGATTTTTTTTTGCATTTTACATCTTCGTGTTTAACTTTTGGGAGTGAGTGTATTATATTAAAATTTTCTAATGAAAGACCATTTACCCAGACTATTAAAATTAAAAATTTTAAAAAATCTGGTAAAATTATTATTGAAGACTCCACGCTGGATGTACTGCATAAGCATAATTTTTTATGCCACTTGCCTTTACAACTTAAAACCTAAAACATAAAAATCTGATGTATACACCACCTACTTCCTTGTATGGAATATTAAATTATAGGCATTTTTTCCTGCATTTCATCTAAACTTTTTGAAGTCCTTAGCGCATAAACCACAATAGAAAAAAATGCACTATTTAAAATTCACTATATTTATTTACTATACCGACACTCTGGCGCTAGGTTCACTTAACGGCATTACATCTCATTCATTTTATAATTCAGAATACCCAAAAATTATATCATCTGAAGAATTATCTAATCGTTGTCACGTGTTCTATTCAAATACTATAATGAATCTAAAACAATGTATAAAAGGCGTTAAAAAATAAAAAAAAAAGAAACAGTTTTTCACAAACGATTCAGCGCCGCTTACCTACTTCACATGCGCTACTCGTAAACATTCTCCACTGTGCGAGACAGACTGGCGACAATATTTGCTATATTTCTCATTCAGTTAATTCTGTTCTCAATTCGCAACAAGGCAAAAATACATAAAACCTCAAAATATCTTCATTAAAAATTGAAAAACATAAAAAAATAAAACACCAAATACAGTTAAAACAATAAAAAAAATTTACAATTAAAATTAGAGTTTCTGCACAAAAGCAACCAATTCGGCCAGCAGGCAACAAACAGATTTTTCGGTGCTCAAAACTAAAAGTTTCCTTTTGGTCTCACTCAGCAAAAACATACTGAACGTGAAGAAAGAATTAATTCGCTGTTCCGCTAAGTTTCAAATGTAAACAAACATGACTGCTATGGTAAACAACAATTAGGTTTAGCAGCACTTAAACAACTTTTAAATTGTTGATTATTCTACAACTATTTCATTCAGATTAACTAAAGGCATAAGATCCTTAACCGGAAGATAAGAGTAGCGTAATTAAATCATTTTTAAAGCAAAAAATGCACCATTTACCAACATATAAGACTGAAAAAAATGAGCTCACCAAGCCTAGTAGCATAGCGGGTGTATATATATATATATATAGTAGCCGCGTATATATATTTGAGAAAGTTGTCGAATTTTACATTCGTTGTTGAGAGAAAAAAACTAGAAAACTAGTAGAAATATATATATGTGTGCAGACACCCCGAAAAAATCTCTTATGAATCTATTTTAAATCAGTTTTATGATTCATTTGGGGAAAACGAGTACTTTATTCTGTCCTAACGTACAGATGTCACGCAAAAACATCGTTAAATTGCATTGGATAGCGGGCAAAATGGATATTTTCGTTGAAATATGATACCCGGAATTTTTCGTGATTCCAATACTTCATTTACTTCGTATAAGGAAGTAAAAGTCTGTATAAATCAGGACATTAGCTTCGAAAGTACAGCGAATTTGTTAACTTTGGTTGCTTAGCTGAATAGGTTAATTAACTTCGGATGTTTAGCTAAATAGAATTACTATTGGGTTAATGCTCCCTAATACTCCACTAGGATCATCAAAATTACGGAAATCTGTCACCTTCTTTTAAAATAAAGAGCTAATAAAATAAGGAACTTAAATAAATTAACAATGGTGTTCAAAATCAAGAGAATTTTAACATTTGGTTAATTATCTTCATAACTGATGCACAAATTTTAGCAAAATATGGCATGGACACAGGGTGATAGATACATGTCACATACAGGTCAAATAGATACATGAAATAGTTATGATACCTACACAAGGTCGACTAAAGTTATTTAGAGTAGGAAGGTTTAAATAGGCGCGTAAGGTTCATTGGTAGGAATGTTTAAATAGAGTTTGCTATATCGAATTAGAAAAGAAAAAGGGCTTCTAGAGGCTCTAAGATTAATCTTTTTCTACTTCGCAGCATTCATACAGCCTCTGTCAAAGACAGGATCACATCGGTCTTCTATTTATCTTTATGGACCTCAACGATCGTCTACACCAGTTTTATCAAGTGGATGATTTTTCAGCAAATGATCTGTACTTCTGCTGTAGAAGGACTGACTGTCATAGGGACTCATAAATTGCCTCATTTCCAGTATAAAGTCAAGCTCTGAGAGCTGTATGACTATTAGAAGGGACCTTATCCCTCTATTAGTTTCTCCTTTGGTTCGATCCATTAAGCTTTGTTTTAGATATTCCTGCACCGATGAGTCATACATATGATAAACCTTATGTACTGTGACTGTTTTATGGTATTTGCATTACATCAACTGATAACCATATATAGTTTATACTAATTAGCCCATTTATTTTCTCATGGTTTGATTTGATACACATTTGACCTTTTCGTTAGCATACCCTACGCAAATAAGCTACGACTGTTAAAGCGAAGTTCTTGAAGGTTTGGAGAAACAGAGCTTTTGACAGAGACGTTAGCAATTTTACTTTTCTCTCGCTCAGCTATGTTACGTTAGTTAGCTGGAATTAGTCATTTTGCTAGCTGAAGTTAAATCGTGCGCTTAAAATTTGGGTTAGCGCTTAGTTAGCATACCTTATGTCATTTGCAGATTACACTTGAAAATATGTTATAGTGCGATCTCCATAAATGAAGCAAAGCTGAATTATGATGTAAACTGTCTGCAATCCTTACCTGAAAAATTTTTGTTTCAGACCTTAATTGTGAGGAAGTTAAAATTTTTTATACGCTTTTAATTATTTTTCATACTATACAGTGTTTAACAACATGTTAATACGAAGATATTTTGTTCAGCTTTCAAATATGTGTAATTCTAATTTTCATTTATTAATATAATTTTCTAAGTATTTATGTTCAGCAGCATGCTTTTTATGGAAATTCAGGATGCGGCCTTGGCTTTGATCGTTACCTCCAAAAAAGACTTGTATTTCGAAATACATCGCTTCGTGTTTTCTGACCCCTCCCCCGATATGCAACGAAAATGAAAGGAGGTGATTGTTGGCTTAATTGGACACGCTCCCTCCACATTAGCTTGTATCAGGATCATACAAAGTTAAGTTCGTTTAAAAAGATGGAATAAAGGAATGCACTTCCGGGCTCTTTCAGCTGGCACTGCAATGTAACTACTGCTCGTTTGAAAGCGGGCCTGTAGGGGATCGCTTTTGCTAATTTTCCTATAAGAGACTGGACAACAAAAAGAATTTTTCTCCTGGGTAGGGAGAGGGCATTAAATATCCTTGTGTGTGACAAGTAGGTAGTTTTTGAATAGGTCTTAACAGCTATTGAAAATGGGACAGAAATATTTCTAAAATGTAAAAAATCGTTTCAGACGTAAAAATTTGTCTTTTGAGAAAAAAAAAGAAGCAAGTATTTGAGTGAAGTGGGTAATTAGAACTTGTCAAAGACTAATTATGTTTTAGTTAAATATAAAATTAGACTTCCAAACGAAAGATTTTTCTATCCTAGTCACATGTAAGTATTTAATTAGTATAATAAATGCTGGTTAATTTGCCGTAATTTCGATTTTGTAAAAAAGGAATCAAGTGGTTTTCCTTCTAAAACTTGTTCAAATTTGTGTTAAGTGGTTTAGGAAGATTAAAGCTGCGTTGTAAAAATATTGAACAGTGTAGGAAAAATTTCCTAATGCAGATGCAATATGTGAGATAATTGTAGCTAATTTAAAAGGCGAATAATTGTGTTCATAGATGAAAACTAATTTACATTTGAATGCAATGCAAACGACAAACGGCAAGTCTGAAAAATTGAAAAATCTTCAAGTTTTAAATTAACATAAATCTTTCATGATGGTAGACAGAAGTCTTTTGCATATGCTCATAATATTTTTCGATTTCGTTTTAAAATAGCATTTATTCTAATTATACAGCATTGTTTAGAAATTGTTTAAATATTCTTAATAGGATAAAGGAATAGAATAGACATCTCACTCTGAATTTCTCATGATATTATTCCTGTTATTTCATTTTAAACAGTAATTATGCCTTAAGTAAGGAAAAGGTTCTTACGTCTTTGACTCAAAGGTTACTTAGTTCATAAACAGCTTGCTTTCACATTTTCCATTTAATTTTACAAGTCACAATCCCTGATGTTTGCATATTCCACGATTCTTCAACAAAAGAAACTATTTCAGCGTTTGTTAAGAGTAAATTACAGCTGTTTTGCGAAGAAACGTTCAAGTTTATGTTTGAAAGTTATTCTGAAAGGTTAGGTTAGGTTAGGTTATTCAATTATGGCAAAGCACACGAGGGCTATCTGCCTAAAGGGAGGGATGCCTTCGTGGAGGACTTTCTAAGGGAAACTAGCTCGTATACACGTTACACATGGGGAAAACCACGAAAACGCCCATGCAGCCAGCCCGTTCGTGGGATTCGAACCTCGGACCGAACTACCAGTGTTCAGCGTCTTTACCGCTCGGCCGCTGGTGGGCCTATTCTGAAAGGAATTAATATTATATGAAACTTGATATAACCACTTTTTATTTTTTCCAATAACAAATGAATAATTCTAATTGCTAAAACCGTAACTGGCAGATACGTTTTCATGTTTAAGAAAAATTTCATTAAATTATTTCTGAAATAAAATGGATAAGATATATATTGTAAGATAAAGTTGCAAATTTTTAAACTTACATTTTGAGGTGACCTAAGCCAGTAGAATACATATTAGTAGCAAGGTATGTGCTATAGATAGGGAAAAAATATATTTTCATAGTAAAACGTTAGTTAAGAATTTATGAATATGAAATTTGTTTCATTGAAAAAATAATTTTCCTTTGCCGTACTATGAATAAACTCAAACAGGGATAAAATGAGGAAAATAAAATGTCCCCTCACCACAGAAAGGAAACAGATATCACAAAAAAAATGGGTACAAACATTTCGTAATTAAAAACGAGATCAACCAATAAATTCCGTAATAAATTATCATTAACATTCAGATAATTGTATATTACATACGACAGGACAGCTCACGTCAAGCATTTTACGCACTAAAATAATGCTTCAGCAGATAATGAACTAAAACATCAATTATTTCTATGCTAATACTAACCGAAACAATTAGTTTCTAAATGAAGCAATTTTTCGCGAACTGGGCTCCTTTTCTTTGTTTGTGTTGAAGAAATGCCATGCTTCATTAAAAAAAAACACTGATGTTTTATGGCTCAAGTATAAAGTTTTATTAGTAAACTAATTAAATTATTAAGCACAATATTGCGTAAATAAAAGATTTTCAATATTTTACCTGTAACAGTGAACGGTATATCACATGAACCTCTCACTATCAACAAAACGAAAAAGAAAGGTGGATTATAGAAATCATCTCAACTTTGCGGTTTCAACGCTTCTTCTGGAATCGAAGAATAATAGTGTAAACTAATTTAATTAAGCAATTTCAGAGAAGCATTGGATGGGTGCTATGATATGTTAGCATTCTTTGGAAAACGCAAATCTAGAACAACAGAAAATAAATATTAGGGGCTGATGAAAAATTGCGTCAAGAACAAATTAACATACCTTTACAACAACGAGTGATACAAAATAATATTCTTTTCTGGCAACTGTTAACGATAGTTAAATCTATTACTAACTTAAGTAACGAGCAGATTTATTTTAAAATCTTGATATTTAAATAAAAATAATATTTCCATCAATATAATTTAAAGTTTAAAATCAGAGCATAGAATGAAATGATTATTGGTGCACGGAAAACAATTATGATTTTTGAATTCTTCAGTTTTCTTCCTCTAAAAACCAGGCTATTTTCATTCAGAAAGTCCAGAAGTGACTTTTCTTACGATACAAAGATAAAGAAAAGATTTCTATATCTTTTAAAAAATTATAACAATTAATAAAAAAAAATTTTACATTACGCTCAAAGGTTATTTTTTTTAAAACGTTCTGTGTATTACTTTTATTTATTAAATATCATGTTCGCACTTAAACCACATAAAATTCACTTCGACAGCAACATCACAAAATATTTAAATTTAGAATTTCCAGTAGACAGTCTCGTGTACTGGAGATAAAATGTTACTTTTTCGGTACAGTGTTGCCATCGCTTGCTTTGAAATCGTTCAGTTTGTTGATCAAAAATTCGTTTGAGATTTACAAAGTATAAAACGGTTAATACAAAAAATTCTAATTTACAAATCTGGGCTCCTAGATGCCCATATTCCAGTAGAGGACAACGTTATTCAAAGTTTGATGTCTCTAGGAACCGTTGTTTTTTCACAGGGCGAGAAACATACATACATTTAGGCAAATTCTTCATTATTTAATTTCTTTTATGCATGGCTCTAATATTTGTTGGTAACAAATTGAAAAGTGGTACGCCGTTTATAACCAACGAAATTAATAATCCTTCAGGGCAAATTGTCCCTTTGGTCTAAAAATAAGTATATATTGATCAGATGTATTTTAATAACATTATTTTATTATTATTACATTTTTCTTATTTTATTATGACAGCATTTTGCAGAGTTAATACCATAATTAGCTCTTTTCTAATTCTAATGTACACTTATAAAGCATTTCATCACTATTTAAAATGCCTGAAAATGATAATTTCATCAATAACATTTAATCTATAAAACTTCAAAGAATGAAAATCAAATGTATGCTAAACTTCTCTAAACTCACTCTGTTTCATTTAATAGATTTTCGAAAACAAGATTAAAACAAGGTTCTCTACTCTATTTCGTTGTGAAAATTAATCTAAAATACGGCTTTCATTGCTTAAACAAAGACAGAATTTCGCTATATAAAAAACTGAGATAAACAATAAGCGAAATTTGTGTACTCAATGGCATCATGTATGGAATTTACACTCATGTCCATAAATTAAGGATAATGCAAAATCAGGCAAAGGAAGAGTTAGAAGCAAAACAAATTTGACTTATTTGTAAAGCTTGTTTGTTAAACAAAAGGTAAAGAGCAAAAAAAGATGCTATATGTTTGATATTATTTAAAAAATAAGCGATTTTTTCTCCCTGGAGCAAATTACAAAAAAAAACCTATTTACAAAAAACCAATATGACATGGTTGGTATGATTGTTAATATATATGTCTCCCAGACGATGCAATACAGTCCATACAACGCCTAGGCATGCTGAGTATCAAATTATCGATCTGATCTTGGGGGATATTACACCACTCAAAACGTAATGCTCTCCGAAGTTCCGGACAGTAGACATGTAGGAGACATGTAGACATGTAGTAGACATGTAGTAGGACATGTAGGAGGAGGTTGACGGGCTGCAACTCGTTGGCCAAGCATGCCCCACACGTGCTCTACTGGATTCAAATCCGGTGAGAATGCTGGCCAGTCCATACGGGTGATATCCTCTGATTGAAGGCGGTTCGCTTACGATGTTTGCACGGTGAGGACGGGCGTTGTCATCCATAAACACAAATTGAGCGCCCATGGCGCCCCGAAACAAACGTACATCTTGTTCCAGAATGACGTCCCGATAGATTTGGCTTGTCGCGGTTCCAATTTGAACATGCAGGTCAGTTCTGTAACCCAGAATAATTCCGCCTCAAACGAGCACTCCTGCACCAACGTAACGGTGTCGTTCAGTGATGTTTTCTTGGTAGTAATGGGTACCTGGAGCTCTCCATATGAAAGTCCGGCGAGAATCAGACTGCAAACTAAACCTGGACTCGTCGAAAAACGTCACACAAGTCCACTGTTGAGGTGCCCACAATGCATGCTCTCTTCTCCAGGCTAACCGCAGGCGACAGTGAGTTGCAGTAAGTGGAACGCATCTGACAAGTCTACGAGCATATAGACCAATCTGACCTAAGCGTCTGTACACGGTCTGCCTCGAAATTGCCTCGAAGAGAGCTGACGAGACAGGTCTGAGACTGTGTTGTGCCTGTGTCTTTTGGCAGTAACTGCTAAATACCTGTCCTCATTCGGCGCTGTAACTCTGGGGCGACCTGTGCTGTAACGTCTACTCACATTACCATCATCTTGGAATCGTTGCCAAAGCCTGGAGTTGACACTCTGGGCAATTCCAAGTTCGTCTGATACTTCCAGTTGGGTACGCCCACATTCCAGACGGCCGATAATTCTACCCCGTAAAAAATCATCCAAATGCGTCCTTTGTGTCATAACTATTCGGTTATTGCACTGAAATGCTTATAAAGCGCCTGCGAACAATTTTACTTCTTTGCCTGTATTCCTTATGTATCAATGTCTCACACTCTCGTCATTGTGAAGTACCATCGGTGTCATCTGGTTACTTCCTGAAGTTTGCATATGATTCTTGAAGATGTATGTAGTGGTTTTACAGGTGATATATTTATTTCAGAGTTCGATTTTCGCGTGACTCCGAATTATCCTTAATTTATGGACATGAGTGTATTTAACAAGAAAGTCTCAGATAAAATTTCATTATACATCAGGATTCTAAAATATCTGGCAAAAATATAAAGGCCGAAAAGGCTTTTACTTTTGAAGGGACCGAAATAAGCAAGACTTTTAATAGAATGCGTGCGAGAAAATGGAATGCTGAGATCGCACCGTTGCTTAAGAGCTACACAGAGAACGGTTTTCGTGTAAACAGCTGTCAAATCGCAAAACGTTCAAACATATTAACTGCAACATTGAGTCTTGTTTTAACGTTATCATTTGCACCTTCAAGCACCTAGTGAAAAAAATGATGAATTAAAACAGTGGTTGTTTCCTTTGATTTTATCTATCCTTTATCCTTATCTATACCCTTCTTATGCCTCAGCCCATGTATGTGCTATTCCTCATACACGTTCCATTGCAAAATCTACTTATTTCGGGTTTCGCTCCCTATCTTTCAATTTCTACCAGATATTTTGGAATCATCCTCAATATACACTCACGTTTGTGAAAATTGCAACACCATGAAGGACTTACGCGAGTGAGCTGAAATTTTCAGGAAATGCAAAGTAGCGCATGATATGCAAATGATTAGAATTGCAAATCCGTAGCGCATGCGTATGCTGAGCAGCGCCCTCTGAACGGCTGATGGATCCGAATAAATAGACGGCTGTAGAGAGGCGTGTATGGTTATCGGTGGTTATCTGCTAGTGGTAAACGTTAACTCAATCTGTACTTATGCCTCGTCGACGAAAGAGAGCGAGATTTGAACAACTTACAGAGTTTGAACGAGGGAGAATCATCGGCCTTCGTGAAGCTGGATTGTCGTATCGTGCAGTAGCCTCTCGTGTGCAGCGTAACAGCAGCACAGTGATGCGCGTTTGGAAGCAGTGGACGGACGAGTGTCGGACAACTCGGAAATCCGGGAGTGGACCCCGAAATGTGACGTCAGCTCGCGATGATAGACACCTGGTCCGCATGGCGCGGACGGACCGTACAGCTTCCTCTAGACAATTGGCAGCACTGTGGTCAATAGCTACAGGTGTTTCATTGTGTGCTTCATCAATTCGTAGACGTCTGCTGCAGTGTGGACTGCGCGCACGGACTCCTTTATACAGGATCCCCCTAACGCACGACCATCGCCGCCTGCGGCTACAATGGGCCAATCAGCATAGAGACTGGCGTGCTGATTGGCAGCATGTCGTGTTTTCTGACGAATCCCGCTTTAATTTGTGGTACCATGATGGCCGCATTCGTGTCAGACGCTATGCCGGTGAACGCCACCTTCCGGAGTGCATTATCGAACGCCACAGTGGACGAACACCCGGAGTTATGGTCTGGGGCGCCATAGCATATCATAGACGATCTCAATTGCTACGAATTGTGGGCAATCTGAACAGCAACCGGTATATCCGTGAAGTTCTACAGCCCGAAGCTGTTCCCTTCCTTCAAAGCTTGCCAGGCGCTGTATTTCAACAGGACAATGCCCGCCCTCATACTGCTCGGATTGTTAAATCCTTCTTTGCAGCGCAGCAGGTACAGCTTCTTCCTTGGCCTGCGTGTTCCCCGGATATGTCGCCAATTGAACATGTGTGGGATGTCATTGGTCGGCGTCTTGCTCGTGATCCTCGTCCTGTTGCGTCTGCAGACGAACTTTGGGTACGCGTACAAACGATATGGAATGCTCTTCCTCAGTCAGACATTCAAACTTTGTTTGACTCCATGCCACGTCGTGTAGCAGCACTTATTGCGGCGCGTGGTGGCCACACAAAATACTGATTCTGATCTCTTGTTCTTGTTTGTTTGCTTTGAACATTTAATCATTTATTTGTACCACTACCACTCAACTGTGTATTAAATTGCATTCAATTATGACGATTCCTTCTTGGTGTTGCAATTTTCACAAACGTGAGTGTATAAATGAAATAAATATATGTAAGATATAACAAAATACGATGGCTTCTTCAAGAATAACTGGCGAACTCAAAATTAACTATTGTAGATTTGGTGCTCTCGCCCTAAATTGATCTGTTCTCCCAAATTCGAGATCTTTCCATGTTACGTAAGGCTTAATTCAGATACCTCCTGCCCAATCACTAAATTGTGAACCAAAACGTTTTTAACTCGGAATTGAAACTTTTGTCCGCCCCCTTCTTCCTTTGAATTGCACCGTTCTTTTTGCTTAAGCTTTCATCCTGGCAAGACGCTCCTCATCCAAGCTGCTGCTTATTTACCTAAAATGATGTCGTACTTTAAAACTCGTGTACGTGGAAATTTTTGTACTTAACTAAAATTAAAAAAATATCTTGTCTGCAAAAGGATGATTTAATATGCTTAAAAATAAAGATTGTGTCACAAAAATAAAGATTGTATATATCAGGCAAAGTTGTGTTAAATGCGTCATCATAGCTTTTACCTTCAGCCATCATGCCTGTCCACTCAGCCCTGTCTACAGCCACAAGCTGATAAGAATACCCGATTCCTTCATATACGCATTAAAATATTACATATATATTAATGAAAGTATATTTACTCACGAACACGCTTTGGCAAATCGTATAGAAGTTAAAGTTTTAGTTATTTTATCGAGATTGCCCCGTTGGAAAGTAACATTTTGGGGATGAAATATGTGCATAAGTATATTGCTAAATGCAAGTTAATGGCATGCTAATCAATAGTCCTGAATTCAGTACTAAATGGTGCTGATAATATCGATCTCTTTTAAATAAACAATATGTTGTGACTTTTAAAAAAGCAACATGTATATTTCGTAGTAATCGGAGTGTTTGTGATTTTAAATTCTTCCATAAAGGTTCCAATAACATAGCAATAAAAGATAATAATTGTGTCAATAAGTGGTTTCTTTAACAAGAATATTCTACATAAAAACTTCTTTTCCCTTCGTCAAGCAGATGTGGAAAGTAACAAAAATCATGCATGTACGCTCTTATGCAATGGGTAGATTTTCATTTTTCATTAGTGTAATTGTATATCATTACAGATAAGAAATTTTAAACTGGTACATGACGCATGGTTAAAATGAATTATTCAGTGCTCCAAATGTAAATGTTTTGAAATAAGAGTGTGTAAAACCCTACGTTCAAAGTTATTAGAGAATACTAAAAAACGACCATTTTAGAGACTATGTAATACCGAAAAGCAATATTAATTCGCACGCACTTACCACAGCGTCCTGTGAATCGGACTTCCAGCGGTCGCATTTCTCTGCATGATGTTTTTTTCAGTTCGCACAGATTTGGATAGTCCTTGCCATCTGTTCCACACACAGGTCTTGAACTCCGAGTGTTTCCATACATGGGGCACTTTTCGGGGCAAACACATTCTGATGTCACACCATCTAAAGAAGGTTTGCATTGAGCACCAAACCTGCAATCTCTATCCTCACATGGATCTTTAACATCTGAAAGAACATAATGCAATAATAAACGTTTAATGGAAAATTGAGAATGCATCTATAAATAAATTACATAGTTTACGCTAATTAAGAAGTTGCTGCCACTTTGCAGTGTATAAGGATATGATGTTTGTGTAGAGAATCTTCGCATAGTTAATCTTTAATTGTTAAAAATATCCCCACTGTTAAAAGCACCGTTAAACTAAAAAACTAAACTCTGGGGGTACAAACAGCCTTTAGAGAGCCATGACCGCCAGTGCCCTGATACCTGCTTTCTAGACCGTTTCTTCGTGGGCTCCGAGGTGCTTGTGCATCTTTGACTGTACAAATGTCAAATTGCGAACCCCGGTAAGCGAACTTGGTACTCATTTTATCGAATCTTTAAAGGGGTGAAAGGCTGAGTCAACTTTGTCCAGCCCGAGGATCGAACCCCGGACTTGAGGTGCTGCTGTGAGATGCGCTAGCCTAAAATCACAGTTAGTAAAACATATAACATAAAATGTTAGGTACAACAGCATGTGAAATTTAAAAATTCCGATCACGCTGTAGCCTATTGTAGTGTATACCGTCCGAGTTTCGGATTCAAAACACATTTTTTTTTGTAATTTCAAATAGCAGTTATACATTTAAAATGGAATTAAAATCTGCTCTTGGTATACAAATTTAACATTAGAAATTTCAACTTGAAAACATTTTTAAACCAAGCATTTACGATAGGCTTAAGATTTAATCCTCCCCCAGAAGTTAAAAGTACAGAATATAAAATATTATATTACAAACAAGTTATTTGAAATGACAAAGCCAAAGAACAGAAAATAAGTGTTATGATTCCATATCATCATATTATCGCCACCGTGGGGACGTATACAATTATTAATAATGGAAAGGCTTCTTTGTTCAAGACGTAGCTGTGCATTTATTGCACTGGATTACTTAGACACGAGACGTGCAACAAATATTTCATAGATGTGGCTGTGCTTTCTGTTTCATTAAGACATAAAATCCACAAACTGAAAAAGATAAATATTTCGAAGCGGTTTCCTTAGAGTTATTTAATAACATATTAATAAAGCTGTATAAGAAAAGATAATAAAAGGCGGCGTTTCACAAAATAAAGTAACAAATAATGACAGAGGATTCTAAAACGAAATACACATGTATACATCAAAAAGAAATACTCATGTCATTTCACAGCAAATTATTTCTCAATTAATGGTCTTAAAATTATCTTAATATTTTATCTCATGAATATAATGGAATCTACCTCACGAAATAAATTCTCGATAACTATCTGATGAAGTTGATAAATTATAAAGGAAAAATCAAAAATGATTTCAAACCAGGAAATATTTAAATTTTGAATTGCAATCTCAGCAAAATAAATATACCTTTAGGCACACAGCGATTCATTTTCTTTACGTTAAAGATTTATCCAAAAGTCTTAGATAATGATACAGTAGAAGTAGTACCTGTGACAGTAGAGTAAATTTAAGTTTTGAACAAGTGCAGTTTTGGAGCTCATATGAAAAATTTGTCCAGGTGCGTTAAAAGTCATATGCTGATGCTTGTGTGAAATATATCGCAAGTAACAATTAGTAAAAGACTGTGAAATCATAATAGCATTAACTACAGATGTGGGTATCCTGGATTTGATTCACAGCGACTGAACAAGCAAGGCAGCTCCTAGTGTAGGCAACACGGGTAGTTGCTTCGGACGAGAGTTTTCGGAGATCATCAGCTAAATTTTTCTCATAAGCAAAAAACTAAATGAAGCCATTACGCTTTGAGTAATCAAGATTTTAATGTACATTGAGTTAAATTTAATATTGACCTAAGGGGCTGAATATGCTATGGTTTTGCCACAAATAAGATTATTATCGGCCGGTATCCATTCGAAGTTCTTCACGAAAACATTCCTTTAAAGACATTAAACTCTCAGGTATCTTGTCGAAATTAATTTTTCGTCTATTCCAAAAAAATATTTAAAATTATTACTATTTTCTGTTGGCAAAAGGAAAAATTTTTGACATTATAAATGTTCTTAGCGGAGTTTCGACTACGTTTTTCAATAACTGAGTTACCTTCCATTACGCTACTGCTATAAACCCTCTATAGCCCTTTGGATATGTTGCAACAAAACAATATATGCAATCTATTATATTTTGCACGAAGGCTTACGTATATCCAGGTCTTACAGTGATCTGGAAAAATATACGATTTTTAAGTTATTTTGTAGGGACATTAGGTATTTTTTTAAAGCAGCAGAGATGAAAAATGAGCAATGCCCTCGCCGGGACTCGAAACCGAGGACTTCTCGAATACTTGCTGAACGTGCTGATCACTTAACCACGAAAGCATGTTAGGAAGGCCTGAGAAATATATTATATATTCCTCTCCCTCAAAGGGCGACTGAGGATTAGGGGACCCAATCGCCAAATCCTGGTGGTGAAGAATCATCATCCACCACCTTTTGTTTTTAGTTCGGGGGCCACTGTAGAGACATTAGGTATTTTTTTTAAAGCAGGAGAGATGAAAAATAAGCAATACCCTCGCCTGGACTCGAACCACAGACCTTTCGAATACGCGCCGAGCGTGCTGACCACTACACCATGAAGGCATGACAAGAAGGGGCTAGAAATACTTTATAATTTTTCAAAATAAATTATATTGAAATTTATTTATTATCCATTTAAAAATCTCAAAGATTTAAAAGCAGCAAACGCACGCATTAACAATTTAAGAGCATTCATTTTATGTTTAATAATGTAATTAACCGATAAAGTTTTAAATATATTCAAGCTATAATATACTAACTGATAATTTTCATGACTATTTGTAGCATTATTTCAATTAATTAAATATATTTCCTACGGTATATATTCCATATATTGCAAAACAGAACAAAATTGAAGATTGTTTTCAAATTTATTGAAATAAATTCAAACAGAAATACAATTTCATCTCGTTGATATCAACAGTTTATTTAAATGACCACAAGCAAAAATCTTTTTATCTCCTAAACACATATGAATTTCCTCTTCTCCTAGGGCTTTACATTTAAAGAATAGATATATTCAATAGAAGTGGGTTACATCAAGCGCGTTTTCTTTCAATTCGGATTTTACTTTTCAAATTTCTGATCATCCGCCTTTTTTCCCGTTCTTTTCTTATAATGCATTTGAATCGCTTTTCCAAGAAATAAAGTTCGAGAATGGACTCAACGGGACGTATAAAATATATTTCTTTATAGCGGTATGGAAATACTTGCTGCCTATAAATCAAAATTTTTTTCGTCAGCATGGCGATTGGGGCACGGGTTATAGGCGTTGCAAATGCAGTCAGAAAGCTACGGTGCACTCCTCATCCATTTGAACCGTACGTCATTTTGGACATGCACATTATTTCACATGAGATAGGTACATCCATACCGAGAAAGAGCAGATTTTTTTCGAAGATGTAATGCAAGGAAATGCATTTCCTCTGACACATAGCCACGAAGGATTCGTTATATCTAAAAGTACATGACAGTGCGAGACTGATAAGTGCAATAAATATCAAAGATTTTTGCAGATTGATTTCATCATACTTGGAAAAAAATGCATAGCTCATCCACACACACACGCGCATAAAAAAGAAGAAAAAATGCATAAAAATGTAGGAAATAGAACGAGAAGTTCAAGATTAATGGTTCGGAACGTTTTTGAGGCAATTCTCCTTGTTTGAACATGTTTTTGTAACATTTGCTAAACTTTTTATTTATCATTTACACTTGCTTTAAAAATAATTTTATAAAAATTAGTAACACAGTTTAAGCTATATATATATATATATACGGTAAGAAAATAATGAAAGCAATACAGAAAACCTTTACTAGTAACCATATGGAAATTAACATTTTAATGCTTAATGAAGAGAAATGGTAAAAAATTAATTACAAAAGTAAAAGATTTGAAAAAGAGTAATATCTCTTCAGTAAAAGGACTAAGGTTCATGAATAAATATCTTAAATTTTGCAGTTAACAATTTACACTTTCACTAATAGCAATAGTGAAGCTAATTTTAATATTTAATTCATAGAATGTATGAGTTTGGTTAAAAAATTTACATATCTGCAGCTCTTCAGTAACAGGACTACGGTTTGTTAATAAATGTAGTAAATTCTCCCAGTTAACAGTTTCCAGAAGTCTTTTCAGTTTGATCTAAAACTGACATACAACATTAAACATGACACTGTAAAAGATAAATTATTTAGACATAAACTAAAAATCGTTGATATTATTCTTGATGAAAAATACTTGTAATGTTGATGCAAATATGCGCAAGTTTTTGGATGATTTGTACTTGTTTTCCTGGTATTATTATTTATGCAAAAATGCTCTAATTGTTAGGGAGAAATACATTTGTTTTTATTGCACTACTGAAAAATTACTGTTAGCACTGCTGCTCACGTGAAACATTAAGGAATTTTGCCCATTTTATTCCGAAATCTCCAAGGAGACATACTGGTACGTTGAAAAAAAAAACACAGCACTGAATGAATTAAAAGCAAACAAATGAATAAGTAAAGAAAGATTTTACAGACAGAAAGAATCCAGCAGCCACTGTTGTAAAGAAATCCGGAAATAAATAAATAAAATAAAATATGTAAATAAAATGAAAGGGAGTAATGTATAATGAAAAGCAAAATTAAGATTTAAAGAGAAATAACATAATTAAAGTAGCAAACAAAACTTTAAATAAATATTCACTCTCTGTAGGAAAGAAAGAAATGAAAACTGAATTAAATAATTGAAGAGTTTGGCTTCCTTTGGGAACATGAACTATTTGCAAACTTCTAACAGCCGTAAAGCAAATTATCGCTGTGCCTGAAATAACCTCAAATACTTAAAAATGTTTAATAAATCTTTTTATGAAACCAGGACTTTGAACATAAACGCACTTCTTATGCTAACAGAATCAACTATCACTTGTGGTGATGTAATTAAAGTAACAGTCAAATTCAAAAATTCAAATTTAAGACGTAAACTAATAATAATAGACTGCACAATTAAATTAAAATCAAAGCTGGCTCCGAAGACTCTAACCGGCGTATCAGATTTAAATGACGGCAGCAAAAACACAAAACCGAATAATTACAAACTTATTAGTGCTGACAGCATTGACATAATGCGGCCATGAGAGGCACAAATACACTGTGTCTTAAAATCCTAAAACGTCAGCTTAAATACTCTCCAACTCAGTTTATATTCTGGTGAGGAAAGGCAAAGGAGAAGCTACAGGAAACGCTGAAATTATGAACAATTGATTAATTTAAATAATTAATCTTACGCAATTATTAAAAAAGAAAGTTTAATTACATCAGATATTAAAAGAGAAATTTATGCTTCACTTTAATAAAAAAATCAAAACCAAAGTATACAGAAATAATTACTAACGAGGTAACATGTGTAGAAGCATTAGTTTATTATTATCGTTGTTATTTTAAACCAGGAGCCACTATCCAGAACGGCGGAGTTTGGCATACGTATAGTAGTATCGACTTGTAGGAAATACCATCAAAGAAAGAATCCCAGATATATAAACAGTAAACAGAAATCGAGACATTACGAAAAATTAAAAACATGGCGCAAGATCCTACCGTTCCTGCAATAGTACAGCAGCATTAAGTCCTGACCAAAGAGCATTAAGTCCTGACCATAATTTTGACTATCCCAGTAATATCACTGATTGTTCTTGAAGAATATCCTTTTGATCCTGAGAGGCTCTATTCTGTGAATATCATTGAGGACGCTGGCTGCGATTTGTTTACACAAGGTCCTTTGCGATTAAATTTGGCTTTCTCATGGACCCGACACCCCCCACCAACAGGAACCACAAAAATTCAGCTACGTTTTCACCAACATTAGACCCACGAATTTTTCATTAGCTAGTTTCACGCGATGCTACTTCTAAATGAGATTACGCACTGGGGAACGCGATAGTTTGTTAAAATTTCCCCCCACTTAAAGGGTTGCTGCAGAGAGGCACAAGTCTCAATTGACGAAATCCAGCTGATTATGAATTATCGTTTATTTAAATTTTTTTAGCTCAAGCGTAAATGTAGGCCCATTAGTTTTCTTTTACTTTTTCTCTCCCTCCCTTTTTTTTACCCTGCGAACAGCAAATACGAAAATTCAACAATTGATAAGATTACACCACAACAGCACGCATGGGGAATGCAATAATTTCTTTTGCATGCTCCTAGTTCGACTCCCACGTCATAAGTTTCGCTATGATAAACATTGAATAGTCTGCTAAAACTGTCTTTAGTTATAATTCAGCTTTTCAGCCCACGTTTTGAAATTCAAAAACGCGGAATTTTTCTTCAAACGTGGTTATAACACTTATATACTTTTAATAAGTTAGGACGTTTTATTTTATTGAAAGTGATAGACAACCATTTCTATTGACTCTGGTAATCAGGCATCTCTGAATATACCTGTTGAAGGGTTAGTCTATTTCAAACCGTTTATTAAGAAACTAGCTGAAATTTTCTCGTTTTACGCCCGCATAGCGAGCAATTTTTTATAAAACACTGAGAGGATTTTTCTCTATGCGAATACGCAGCCTACACACAGAAAGTGGTGAGGTATACTAGCATTTTTGGCTGCTCCCTTCAAGCGCGTCCCGACACATTCTCACTCCTCACAGTCACTCTTCTCCCTAACTACCCATCCCTACAGCGCCCTATACCGATGACCGACGACACACTGTACTAACTGCTTATACAACAGTACGCCAGCCTGGCTGAATTAGCGAGCGTTGCCGTATGCAGAGCAAAGGGGCTTCCTTTACGGTAATGCCTGTACCTCTTTCAAAATCTTAGGTAGAATGATTTTCATCTTATTTTGATTCAAAGTGAATTGTGGATAATTTTACTAAGCTCGAATAACATTGTAGAACTAACACGACGCCATGTAATGGCTTTACTAAGAACTGGTGTTTGCTTTGTTATGCCTTTATATCGGAATTTCAACACCCACTATTCGCGAAAAACTGACAGAGAGTGTTCCTTAAATTCTGCTTTAAATATGCAGTTCCGGAATGCATTGTTCCGGAAAATTCAGCACTATTCTAAAGAAAAAACGATCATGATGCTATTTAATGATTTTGGTATGAACTGATAGCGTTATAAGTAACAATGGTAACGTGAACATAGTGTAAGATGATGGGATTTCAAAATTCAAACTATTATTAAATAATATAGTTTGAATATAGTGTAAATATTATTATCATTATTATTGGTAAAAGAATTGTAAATTCCTGGCTTCATATACATGACTTTCACCGAGAGCTGGAACATGAACCTAAAATGGGTAATGTTGTAAAGACATTAGGATGTTTTTAAGCAGGAGTCATAAAAAATGAACAATGCCCTCGCCGGAACTCGAACCTCGGACCTCTCGAATACGCGCCGAGTGTACTGGGGATTAGAGGATCTAATCGCTAAATTCTAGTGGTATAGAATCATCATCCACCACCTTTTTTAGTTCTATTATAAATATTTATAAATATTGAGAGCTATTAGGTATTTTTTGAAAACAGGAGAGATAAAAATGGACAATGCCCTCGCCGGGACTCGAACCTCGGACCTCTCGAATATGAGCCTAGTGTGCTGATTATTACACCACTAAGGCAAGCTGAGAAGGCGGGAGAAATACCTTATAACATGATATTAACAGTCTAATATAAACGCCCCGAGTGTGGATCCGTGAGGTAGTTTTTCAAAATATCATGTAAACAAATGACCTTTCTCTTGTTTTGAAGGTCAAGTGTGCAAAATTTCATCAAGATCGTAACTGTTGATTTGTATGAATTAAAAACTAACAAACAAATAAATGAACAATCTTATTTACATATACAGATGATTTTAATGAATCCAAAGAATTCAATTTTACGGGTCCTGTTAGCAATAAATAATAATTGAAATTAAACTGTGTTTATTGTTTTTAAATAGCTTAGTTTGTTAATTAATAACCGAATAAATTTCAAAGAAAAATGAATTATCTTACGCTTTGATGAATGACAAAACACTGACACTTGGCAGAGAAAAAAAAATAATTCGACCAGTGGCAGCACATTTCTTTTAAATCTTTGACTGTTCGTTAAATTTGAGAGACAAGCATATTGCGAGTGGCAATATACTTCTATACTTCTTTTCTATCGTCGAGTTTTCATTATAAACCTAAAACATAAATATTTTACACTTTGTAGTGGCAACACAAAACTTTACGGATGACACACGCTCTTAGTGCATTATGCTGTACACTACCTTTGTCTTAGAATTACAAGTATCATTTCATAAAATGTCTCTTGACTCAAGACATTTGCTTAGATAATAATCTACACTATGTTATGCTTGAAACTACTTCTAAAATCATTCACATGCAAATATATTTAAAGCTTTCTAGGAATTTTCTGAAGAGTAATACATGGTATCAGCCTATATTTGTAATGATTGATTTGAAAATGATACTACATATCTGTTTTCGAGTGCAAGAGTTATTTCTTTACTTGCAGCATGTTGCTTAATTTTTCTAATCACACAGCATATACCATTTTGTACACCCCATTATAAATATGTACGAGCAATATACTACCAAACAAATATCTAGTAATTTAATACATCGCTGTAGTATTGTTATTGTTGTTATTACTGTTCGTGATTTGTCTGACTTATAGTTAGCTCAAGCCAGCTCACGAAATCCCTCATGGCAATGAACTCAAGTTTAAGCCTGCCGTTGGCAACAGCCTTGAGCATTTTACAGGTGACAAGGCGATTTAGCTCAGTTCCCCCCCCCCCCCCATTTTGATGGAGAGCACCCCGAAGGGAACTGGTCCGAGGGTCCCCTACCCCCTCTTATCCTACCACCAATATCTACAGAGGACTTTCGGCTAGCTGCATATTTAAAGTGCTCCCATGCCGCATGGATATACTATACATTTTCAAATATCCATGCTTTCTCCGGGATTCGAACCCGTGCTCTTCGGCATGGCAGTCAGCGACGCTAACCACTATACCGGTTGGGCGGCCCACTATACCGGTTGGTGCATATAAAAACCACAAACAAATATTAAGCTAGACGTAAAGGAGAATCTAGAACATATTTTAAAAAAACTTTTTCTAGCCAGTAAAATATATTTATCCATAACTTCTTTGAACTGTTGGCCATAAATGATTTGAAGAATATTTAAACAGTTATTTTGTCGAAATAATATATTTCACTTCAATAAAATCAAATAAAAACAGCTCACTCTTGCCCCGTATAAAGCATCTTTTATTGTTCATATTGCCTACAGTGGCAGCTTTTCTGGCAACATGGCGAGAATTCGTCACGGATCTCTGTCATTTATTCGGCAGCTGGGGCTCAATCTTTTGCCCATGATGAGGTTGAGATCTCTTTCTCTCTCGAATTCCTCCCATACCCCCCTGCTATAGTCTTCAGGACTAGGAAGGGGGAAGAGATTGTGCTGAATTGACGATTAAGAACGGCGTCTTTCTGAAAGTGCTACATCAGCGTTGAAAGACGCAAAATTGAAGAGGGAGTGAAAACAGGACGAAGACGGCGACGTAGACAGTGGAAGGAAAAACGAACGGGATCCTAGAAGCCAAAGATTTACTTTGCAGTTGGAATAATTTTAAATGCGAGTCTCTGGGCATAGGGAACGTAAAAGTAATATTTTCGTGAAATCCGGATATTCAGTTAGATTTACTCCAATAATGATTTATTTATTTAGTTTTTCATCATTGTACATTACAAACACAACTATCAACAACTGATATTAGGTACGCAAATGCTGTAGCAGATACAGATTCGGGTTCTAAAACTTTAAAATAAATATTTACAGCAGTTGCGGATAGTATTAAGGCGTGAGCAGATATGCTACATTAGTTATCCCATTCCGGATCTAAACTGAGAAATCAAATAAGTCGAGACTCAGTTTCGATTAAGACATATAAGAAACTATGCATTTATCTCTAATCTGTAATTTAAATTCACATTTCATTCACTAAATACTCATACATTTCACTCACTATATTATATATAAATTATTATATGTATGTATATGAATATTATGAATTATATTATACATATATGAATTATTATGAATTACATATATATAATTTATTTACTAATGGATTATTGAGTATTATCTCCTTTAAGAAAGGTAATAGAATTTTAGTTGAATAAAGTAACTTGTTAAGTATTTAAAACTGAATACTGAAAATTTTTGGTAAAATGAAACAATAATATCTCACGCTATTAAAAGAAAACCAAACTTAACGGAACTACCATTTCATAAAGAATTATATGTAGTGCATTAACTCAAATTCTTTTCACTTGAAACCTACCTACTTGGCTTAAACTCAACTTACCTAATACCAGTTTGGCATCATAATCCTTACTTAAGTAAAAGACGAAATACCTTCGGATTTATTAATTATTTTTAATTGATCAGGGGTTGTTTTGTTCCCATTGAAAAGTCAACCAATTTCCGATGAATGACGATAATTATTTGGCTAATTGATTATTCTTTCATTTTTAAAATCTCCATTTTCAACTTTTTCATGATACATATTTTGATCATACATTCATTTTTAAATACTTCATTCAACTAAAATTCTATTACATTTCATAGAAGAGATAATATACTCAATAATTCATTAGCAAATAAATTATTATTTTATTACTTTACAACTTTTGCGCAAGTATGAGGCAATTTATTACGATTTATTCATATATTTACTTCAATCTTTGATGTATATGCAATGATTCCGGAAGCATAGAAAAGGAATCAGCTTTGCAGCCGTCGTGACCTAGTGATGGATATTTTGGTGCCCAGTTAGCACAGGTATTTTAAGCAGCTTTCGATAGTCTAGTGGAAAGATAAAAGAATAGGAAGAAACGTCGAATAGGAAAGATTTTACTTTAGAGCTACCCATTTTAATGTCACATAACCAAAGATAACAACTGTCACAAGGGTTCTGAGCTCTTTCAATATCATTAGCTTCTATCCAGTTCTGAGTATTTTCTATTTGTCTTTACACTGCTTGATTAGGTTATTTAAGCAAATAAAGCAACTTCCTGACAAATATACCTCTGCTTTGACGTGCTAGTTTATTCCAGACTAAGCATGTTACGCCTAATGTTATGTTCTAGGTTAATTCGAAGCACTTATCTTCGATCTTTCTCTAATGTAAATATAGTTATATATCCAGATGACTGATTAAAGGTTGGTTAGCTATTACGTGCAATGTGCTAAAGTATCCAAAGCAGAATTACACTCGAAAATTGAATAATTCAGGGCAAAGGCATTATGATTTTCCAAACGATGAATGAATCATTAAGTGATGAATCGAATGACCAAGATATGAAATAAGAAGTATTTTTGCACATCGAATGGCCTCGTGTATATTATTCTTCAAGTAGTTTTACTTATAACGTATATATATGTGAAAAAATATGGCGGCTTACGAAAAACTGAAAAAATACTGGTGTGAATCAGTCCTTTGTCATAGAATATAAGCATACTCAGTTACGTTTCATTAGATTTTCATTAGATTGGAATATGGAATTTGTTTTAGTATATATTTCCTATTTTGCAAAACTTTAACGAATTTTCAATTAACAAACTCAACGATTTAAAAGCTAGCGGTAGCAACATTGTACGAAAAAGAATATTTTTATCTCCAGCGCGCGAGACAATCTACCGGAAATTCTAAAGATATGTGGTATTTAAATATTTTTAAGTCAATGTGGCGTCCTTGCAAAATTTGTGATTCCAAATTTAGAAGGGGTTTTATAACATCTCGCGCAAAATATTTGAAGAACTTAAAAACCTGTATTTTGTGAAACAAAAATTAAATTCGCTTATCATTACATTTTGTATATTATATAATGCCTAGCCCCTTATATTGTTAATTTTGATTTGAGTATACCTTATTTATGTCCTAAAAATAGTAGCAGTTTGTAATATGTCTATTTACATTACGTCCTACGACCTTATATTGTAGAGTCATTAGGTTTACGAAGGCATGCGAAGAAGGTGGGAGAAATACCTTATATACTCCCCCTTTTAAAGGGCGACTGGGAATCAGGGGACCCAATCGCCAAATCCCGGTGGTAGAGAATCATCATCCACCACCATTTTAGTTCGAGTGCCAGTGTAGAGTCATTAGGTTTATTTTGGAGCAGGAGACATGGAAATTGGGCAACGCCTTCGCCAGGAATCCAACCACGACCTCTCGGTTACGCGATTAGTGTGCTGAGCACTACACCACGAAGGCAGGCGAAGAATGTGGGAGAAATACTTTATAACATAACACAGCAAAGCAGGTACATTTCAGAAAATCGGCAAATAAAATTTCAATTGAAATAAAAACCAGCAGAACCTTTTATATTCCTCCCAGCCTTTTTTTTCCGAGTTGCTTCCCTCCAGCTAACACGTAGCGACTCATTTATCTCTGTCAGCCATTGTGTCTTAACACGTAGTAAACTTATAAAATTTGATGAAGATTGGGTGCAGAATGCTTCGATATTTATACGTGAATCAGAATATGCGTCTCAGAAACTACGTTCTTCAGAACTAAAATTACTTGAATATACAGCTACGTTTGTCTGCAAATTCCAACATTATACTATGCAATAGGCATTTAACAAGCCAGCGCCATCTACAAACATCGTCCATGATTAAAATTATTTATAGTTTCTCTCGCATTACTAAATAATTGCATGCAGTCTAATAGGATACTATAGATCTATGCGCGCCTTTTCACCAAGGAAAATATTGTATGCAGAATTATATAATATGTTAATTATCAATTTCATCCCAGGCCTGCATAATTAATCAACCATCTCTCCAAATCCTTGATTGCATAACGCTATTCAACATCAATATCTTGTAACGGGGGAAAAATCCTATCATCATTCTGCTCCGACGTTTTCTAGCGCAAAACGTAATTCCTCGGTCTTCAGAAATAATCAACAATTGTGTTTATAAAGTGAGAGTGATTTAAAGAACTTTTAAATGTTACAATGCTCCAAAGTCTAGTCTGTGTGTTTATACAAAACCTGCCTCAAGTGTTCGTGCAAGGAAAGTTTTAGAACTGCTTTCCCTAACCACATTCACATCACAAATTGATGATAATTTTTTCTTATTATATTTAATTGAAAATGTAGTACTGCTATAGGAAAATATCAAATTTAAGTTTTATTGGAAAGAATTTTAAAATTTTTATTTTATTTCGTAAAGATTATTAAATTTTAATGCTATTTATTACTATATTTTTGTATTAATATTAAATTTTTTTAATTAGTAATATTAACAATTTTTTAATTATTTTTAGAATAAGGTAAAATATAAAAAGCAAATGAAATAATTTTGAATATATGTATAGAAAATGATATAAAATTGTGTTTTGAGTTAAAATATAAAAACGTTTCATATTTTGATAGTGAATGCTGTTATAATGAACCCCAAAATATTAATAATTTAAGAAATGAATAATTCCAATAAAACTTACTATGGAAAATATAATTTAAAAGTGAAATGCATACTAAAAGAATTTTAAATTATGGTAAATGAATTTTATGTAATAAAAAATCGAATGTTAAGTGTAGAGTATGTTGAGGGTCTGCTGGTTAAAAAAGAACATATTTTTATCTGCGTATAAATGCTGCTTTTACCGAGTTGAAGACTCTCATTTTATGATTAAGAGTAATTTTTATATACAATTGTTTTATTATTATGGAATGTCTTAGAGCACTTCTCAAGGGCCGGTTACTTATACAAAGGACAGAAGTCTTTACAAGTAAATGTCAAGCATCCTTTGACCACTGATGCATAATGCATAAGTCAGTTCATAGGCATTTGTCCAATTACATGCATATGTTTAACTTTGAAAGACTGGGCGTGCTTCCATTTCTTATACAATAATAAAATTAGAAATTAAATAAAAACGATGAAACCATAATTTCATTAACAGCGTTGCAGTAAGAGCGTTTCATTAATAGCGTTGATGTTAATATGTAATATTTCATTATTAAAATTAGTGCTATAGATTTTTATATTCATTATGGTTAACCTAAATAAATAATAGACATGTAAAAGTTTTATTGCGGTGTTCAGTGAGAACAAATATTTTCCCTGAAGAATTGTGATTATGTGGACTCTAAAAAATAAGGACTTTTGAAACTGGACTGAAAGAATTTTTATGCGACATTAGAAATTTATCAAAGTTCATATTTTGCAATTATTTAAAACGAATTTTATGATTTGCATTTTTCAAATTATACTTTTTTTCATCATACTTTAATGGTTTTTCTCTTACAGTTGCTTTTCTATCGCAAAGCCTTTTTTTTTCTTTTTGAAGGAGGTGCTGGAAACATGTAAGGTAAAAATATATATAAATAAAAACTCTTGTTTTGTTTGTAGTAGCCCTTAAATTTTTATCTGAGTATTTCCCATTGCTATTCTACAGTTAGCAATTGCTTATAATAAACTTTTCTGAACTGCGTCATTTCCAGAGAAATCCTAATAGCTTGACATTTGCATAACGCTTGTGATGTAAATAGTTTTGCGAACTGTAAGTCAAACAGTCAATAATAATTTTAGAGCTTTATTTCAGACAATTAAAATGATATGGTAATCGAAAGCAACCCAATCTGAATTAAGATTTCCTCCTGAACACATCACATACCATTACTACTTTTTTTCCCTATTTAGACGTTATGCCGCGCAGCTGGCTTCTTTTCACAACAGTGTCAAATACACAAATTAGTTATTTGTGCCCGTAAATGTCAATTAAAATAAAAATCAATATTTAAATATACACGATTGCATCTTATTGTGTCTACACGACTTCAGAGTTTATTCTTCATTATGGATCTTCTATTTATGCATCTACATTTATTTACATCATTACCTACGTTATCACACACACACACGTATATGTACATTTGTAAGATATAAAATATGAAAACAAATTACTAAATTCAATTGTGCAAAAGCCCTCTTTATTCTTCATTTTAATTTGAGTACTCCCCCTTTTTTGTCCTAAAAATGGTAACTGTTCTGAACATATCAATCTAAACTGCGCCATTTGGAAAGTAATCCACATTATAAGATCTTGCGTAACACCGCGAAATAGACACCTCTTATACAATCACTAAATAATATTAGTATTGAAACATAACATTTTATCTCCCCCACGCTTCTGCTGATTGTGTTATACACTTTCCCCTTATATGTATCAAAGCCACATGTCGCTGTTCAATTCTTTCTATCATCCATTGAATGTCATAAAAGTTAACTTTGAAAAAGGGTGCACATTGCGCCCATAATAATGTATGAATTAGGTTATCTTTCAAACTTAATCTGCCTGTTGTGGATTGACAAACTAAGCTAAATGAAAGCAATAAATGCAGCTCTTAAGAATATCCGTTTCTTACCTTTGAATCGGATTCATTTAAATAATAAAAATGCATTTAATTCACGATCTATGTAATTAAATATACTTAATGTTTTCATAAAATGACGTCCTGAAACTTTTTATTATTTATTTTATGTTTTTAAAACTTTAATGATTTTGTTGATTAACAAACTCAACAATTTGAAAGCTAGGAGTGGCAACACTGTACGGAATGAAACATTTTTATCTACAGCGCGGGAGACTGTCTACCGAGAATTTTATGTGACGTAATTGCAAGGAACGTAATATTTAATAAATGAATTTAACACACAAAACATTAATATAACATAGGGACGTATACAGATACATTTATTTTGACTGTATATGGGACCTCGAATTTACCTCTGCCTCAGGTGAAAAATACCTAGGCACAGTTATGTTAATTAGTCAGTCGCTGAAGATGTCAGCAATCTGAAAGGTCTGAGAAGGTTCATCTAAATATTTATGTGAAGTATACATAATTTTCGTAGGATAATTTTTGATGACATTTGTGTTTTTATAATTGAAAGATAACGGTTATAGGAAAAAATGTTACCCGGAAAATAAGGAACGGAAAGATAGGCACCGGAAAATTAGGAAACGGAAAATAAGTAGCCATTCTTTTGCAATGGGAAAAATAAGGGATGTTTAGAAATATCGCCAAGATGGGAGATAAAAGTTTTATCATAACAACCGTACCTGCGGAATTGGGAAATCTTCTGACGATAATTGAAAGAAGATAAGCGAGCTGCTGGCCTGTCCGATGGTAAAAATAGAGGGTTGACCAGCGGGTCATGGTCATTACTGATTGTTCCCCTCGTACCCCATGTAGTTATAGCCTTAAGCTGTGGTTCAGGGGTGAAACATTGTCGCATAACTGAGCGTTAAAAGCTGTATTATAACAAACCGTTGTAGATGAAATTGAGTCACAGTTTGCGATAAGAATATTAAAACCTGCTATCGAAATGACCTTACTCGGCTGCAGCTAGCTCAACATCTTACCCTTAAAACCTCCCTCAAGAGAGCCCGCTATAACCCTGCCGGTTAAATTCGAATTTGGCAGGTTTACCAAACTCCGATTGGCGACATTATTTGGCGAGATTTTAGAGTTCCTTTTTTCCGTTCCTTAATTTCCGGGTGACATTTTTTCCGTTCCTTATTTTCCGAGGGCCTTCTTTCCGTTTCCCTTTTTTTCGGGTGACATTTTTTCCGCACAGCAAAAATATCTAATGGCAGATCATAAGCTTTGGCGTCCTGTGGAAAGTACTGAAGCAGGATAGTCAATCAAAGAAGTCTTTTCGTTGAAGTTGATCATTCTGCGATTTCTTTAATAACGGAAACATTTCCAAACAATTTAAATAGTGATCCGGAGATTTGTACTCGGGCGACCAAGGTTTACTGTCTTTTCTGAAGTTCAGTATAGTTCCAAAATTCAAGCTGAAATGACGAGAGATCTCCGTAACAGGTACATCCATGACTGAGGAGTCACATGGCAAGACAAAAATCTGCCAATCCTTTGCACCGAAGCTTTCACTCGAACAATCCATACGTCCGAGTACCAAGTATTTGCGTTCCACTGACAGCCCAGTCCAGACAGGCAAGATGAAAATGGTGTCGTCAACATCCCATTTTCACGGTCTCAGATTGGTGGAACGTCCTGTTCAAGGACTAGAAGATGTCTAACATAACACACTCACAGGTGGGAGCGTCATGGTGAGAGATGGAATTTCAATAAGATATCGCACCACCCTGCATATCTTTAAAGACGGTGTTGTTCGGCTCCTCGGTATCGAGATCCCAATTATTAGAAGTCCAGCACCCAATTATTAGACTCTATGGTGCAGCAGTTGATTCTGATTTCCCCTTGTTAATAATTCCCGTCTCCATCATGTTAGTTTTGTTAACCAGTATCTAAAGTGTCAAGGTATTTCTCTATGGAATAGTTCCTTCTACCTTAATTGAACTGAAAATCATTAGCATGATCACAGGTGTACTACATCCGTTTATGTTCTCTAGCTAGTCTCGAACACCTGGAAGCGCTTAATGGAGGATTGGCGTTTCTACCATCTTATTGGAGGCATGGTCCCCTGATTGAAGGCATGGATAATCAGCTTTAAATTTGTATGAAAGTCCGGGATTGACACATATCTTATTAATGGTTTTAGCTTTAAACACCAATTTGTTAATGACCCAAAAGTGACGTCATAGTACAATTTACGAAAATTAAATATTATTTTTATTTTTGTATGTAATGCTTATTTTATTTCACATATAAATTCATTTGCTACCTTCAAGTGCAATTCAGTGTCAATCAAAGTTTTTTTTTTTTTTTTTTTTT